>OY744613.1:45254290-45705330 GCA_963556255.1 Allolobophora icterica | reverse complement strand
GAGCGGGATTGAAACTCGCGTGAGTTTAAATAAATAATCTTTAGTAATTAAAATGCAGTCGAATATTCTAAACGTTACGGCACCCTCACCAGTCGACGAAGGAATCGAAAAATATGAATGGCGTAAATACGAACCAGCAGCGAGAACGAATCTTAACTCAGCCGGTGAGATTCGTTTAAATATCGAAACTCAAGATCTATTTTGCCATCCCGCCGAATCTTACTTGTTATTCGAAGGTAGGTTGGTTAAAGGAGATGGAATGAATACCGCGTACGCTAATGCCAATGCAGTATCCATAACGAACAACGGGCTGATGCATCTCTTTAGCCAAATGTCGTATTCCCTATCGAATCAAGATATCGAAACGGTATTTCACCCAGGACAAGCAACGACGATGCTGGGTTTGCTTAAATATCCAGACGACTTTGCTAAAGCGCAAGATCTTAATCAATTATGGTGCAAAGATACTGCGGCAACCGCGGTTATAGCGGATAACGCGGGTTTCGCGACTCGTCAAGCGTATCTTATTCAAAAACCAACGGCTAAGGGAACGTTTAGTTTCGTCGTGCCTCTTAGCCATATTTTTGGATTCTGTGAGGATTACGATAAAATAGTATACGGTTTTAAGCACACGCTGACGATGGTTCGCAAATCGGACGACGACGCTATTTTTAGAATCGCCGCCGCGGATGCTGGAAAAGTCGACGTTGTGAAAATCTCATGGTTTATGCCGCACGTTACTCCGGCGGATATGGAGAAGATGCAATTGTACAAAACTATCGAATCGAAAGCATCGGAACCCGTTGCATATCGGGCGCGTCAATGCGACACTATAACGGTTCCACAATCGACTACTTTTAGTTGGCGTCTTAGCGTCAAGACGGCTCCTGAAAAACCTAGGTGGATAGTCGTCGGATTTCAAACCGATCGAAGCGGCGACCAAGAACATAACCCATCGATTTTCGATCATTGCAACCTCAAAAACATGTACGTCATGATGAATCAAGAGAGATATCCGGCGGTCGACTACGACCTATCCTTTCCCAACCAGAAATTTTCGTGAGCCTATAGAGACGCGGCGTCGTTTAGCGAAAAGTTCTACGGAATGGATTCGTTGATTACGCAAAGCAACATCACTCTAGCTGATTATAAAGATCTACATCCGCTCATGGTTTTCGACGTTGGTAAACAGTCGGAACGACTAAAATCGACGGTCGTCGCTATCCAAATCAAAGCTACTTTTAGCGCCGCAGTCCCCGCCGAAACGCAAGGTTACGCGGTTATAATTTCGGATAAGTTGCTAAACTTCCAGTCAGATGAACAGAAAATGAGCGTGGTGTACTAATCGTCTGTATGAAAAAACGTTTCTTGTTTTAAAGAATATCTTGTACTACAAAAATGAAGCTGCTAGAGTTGCAAGAGTTAGCGAAAGAGAATAAGATTAGAGGAGCCGCTCAGCTCAACAAACCGGAACTGATAGCGCTGCTGATCGAGAAAGGAGTGATTCCCTCCCTGGTAGGTAAACCGAAATTATCGAAAAAAGAATATCAGCAAGAATATAGGAAAAATCACCGGAAAGAACGTAGAGTCGATGACGATGGTAGATACGATAGATTGAAAACTATTAGAAACAACCCGAGACGAGTCGTTATTTTAGACCTGGAAACGGGTGAGACCATCGAGTATTCGTCGATGTACAAAGCGGCTAAAGCTCACGGACAAAGCGCCCGAATAATGTCGCGATATAACAAAAAAGTATGGAGAGATAGATACGCAATAACGGTGTACGATGCAAACGAAAACGAAGAAGATAAGATGTCTGATAATCAAACATCTTCTGAATAATGAGACTTACAGATACCTATCGCGTGTACTCGAACGAAAGGTATCTACGGTTAAAATTACGGATAGTGGATGCGAAAACCTAGTACAAAAACTCAGCCTGCAATCCACATCCGTCTATGAGAAGAATGGGCGTAACAGGTACACTATGGCCGAATTCAGCGGAAAATACCCTCATACCGAGCTGATCGCGGGCGACAAAAGACACGGCGGCGGTTGGTAATACGAGCGATATTCTACCGCCGTTCACGAGTCCACCCGCTATGTATTTAAGAAGTTCGTTGTCATTTAATCCGGCTATGGTATACAAAACCCTTATTATAATCGAAATCAAACCACCACGATTATCACTCCGCGGGTTTCCTATCAAGAAAGTCGCGAATCCGCTAAGTCGATATACACCCGTACGAGGAATAGTTATTAACCCATCAGCCTCCGTATACGCTGAATCCGTATTTATAGCGACGGTCGTTAATTGGTTGTGCATTACATCTTTGCCCGAGACGCCACCAGTTAAGCTGCCCGACGTTGCCGACTCTCTTAACGCACAAATAGCCGATCCGGTTTCAGGTCTCCAATTCAGGGATAATGCTGGTGCAGCCGTTATAGCTCCAGCCGTTCCTTCAAACCTATATATAATACCGCTCGTCGTATTTCTCACTAGACTACCAGGAGATACCTTCATACCTGAAACGTAATCTATAGTGCGATATCCGCTAGTTTAGAAGCAACGCGCTGATCGACGTATTTCTTGTTAGCTAAATGGTTGTCACCGCTTGGGGCGGTGCTATTGAAGAGATTACTTCTCACCCCAATTGCCCAGCTGTGATAATAGCTGGAGATTTCAACACTCTTCCCACTGAATCTCTCCAGCTTATTGGACTCAGTTCTGAGTTTGAAGGCCCTACTCACGAAGGCCATCCACTTGACCGAGTGTACGCATCTGAACCCCTCTACCGTGGCGGGAAAACAATCAGTTCAGCAGTTCGTACGAAGCACTTGGCGGTGGTTATGACAACAGGTCACGAGTCTCAATTTGGACAAACTGTTAGACCTACTGATAGGTCAACTTACGACCTGCGTCTGAGAACACCCGCGCCATTATCCCAGATGCAGGATTTTCTTTTCATGCAAGATTGGAGCTTCATATATAACTGTGAAACAATTGAAGCATCCTTCTCATCCTTCTACATCTTCATAAAGGCCACATTGGACTTATTTTTTCCGATTAAAAAAGTAACCATCAAAGCCCGTGAACCTTCTTATATGACACCTTACCTCAAGCATCTATTAAGGAAAAAGAACCATGAGTATCGTCGTGGTCGACACACTACTGCAGACTCCCTCGCCGCCCGAATAAACCAAATAATTGCCAACCACAACAAAAACACCTTTGATGGTCTCGCGCGCGGATCACGCCGTCTGTGGTCTGAGGTGCGACGATTGCATGGAGAAGACAAAGAGCGCCCCATACACAAAGGCAAAATTACCGCCGACAGTCTTAATCAACACTACTGCAAAACATCCACTGACTATCAGTATGTACGACCAGCTGCAAAAATAACAGTCACCTCCGCAGATGCGGTTGATATTGAAGACTACCATGTCTATTCTGCCTTAGCATCCATTCGAGGCACTTCGGAGGGGCCAGACGGGCTTCCTTCTTGGCTCTTGTCAAGTATGGCTCATCTACTGGCAACCCCAATTTCATATCTCTACAAGAAGTCACTAACTGAGTCTTATATCCCTCCGCAATGGAAGGAGAGTAAAATCACTCCTGTCCCAAAGATCTCTAGCCCAGTGACAGAGGCTGATTACCGACCAATATCCATTACACCAATTTTATGTAAAATTTTGGAAAAATTTGTTGTTCAAATTTACTATTATCCAATCCTTACAAACCCTAATGAAAATAGTCTTTATTCAGACCAATATGCCTTCAGGCCATCTGGTTCGACCTCGGCGGCATTGATAGCTATAACCGATCATTTACTAGAAACAGTTACATGCGAGCCGTATGCCCGCATGATATCGCTTGACTTTTCCAAGGCATTTGACACTGTAAGGCATAATTACCTCGCAGAGCAGTTAGCCTCCATGTTAATTCCTGATTTTGTTTACAATTGGGTGCTTTCTTTGCTTTTTAATCGAGTGCACTGTACTAAATTTTGTGGTATCATTTCCCCATACAAATGTATAAATGCTAGCACTGTACAGGGGTCAGGGCTTGGACCAATCCACTTTTTGGCAGCCATTTCTGGACTTAAATTGCTTCATGCAGGGAACCGATTATTCAAATACGCAGATGATTGCTATTTGATAATTCCTGCCTCAAACATAACGACCACTGACTCTGAACTTGCCCACATAGCTGAATGGGCCAGAAATTGCAACTTGCGCTTAAACCATAGTAAGTCTTGTGAAATCATAATAAGGCGTCCTCGAACCAAAATTCTAGATACCCCTCCGCCCATTGCTGGGATCGTACGTGTAAATGAAATAAAAATTTTGGGAGTCACTCTTTCTGAAAAAATTGGGTTCTCCTCGCACATTAACAACATCTGTTGTAAAGCTAAACAATCCTTTTTTGCTCTGCGAGTCCTGGTTTCGCATGGATTAACTGGAAGCCGCCTTCATGATGTTGTACGTTCCACCACAGTGGCACGAATGTTGTACTCATCTCCAGTCTGGTGGGGATTTTCCAATGGTCTTGAGAGAGAACGTCTCTCTGCCTTGATACGTAAGCTTAAGCGACAAGGGTATCTGCCAACTGATACTCCTACATTTGACCTGTTGTGTTCTAAGGCGGACGATGCTCTCTTTGCAGCAATCCTTCAGAACCCAGGGATGTCCTCCATGATTTGCTCCCTCCGATACGATCTACCGGATATTATCTTCGACCTCGCCGGCATAATCGCGAGATACCACGATGTGATCCTTTGACGGGGAAGGGTTACATTGCTAGATTACTGCATAAATGATAAGAAAACACTTGCTTTTTTAATTACTTATTTTATCATTTTTATTTCGATTTATTATTACTTCAATGTTTTACATTCAATGCTTCTGGCTTCTGTCCCATTGTGCGTTTGCTAATGGTGTAATAAAGAATATACTTACTTACTTACTTACTTATTAGTGATTTTATCGGTGACTAGAGCAGTAGCCTGGGCAAAACTAATGGCTTCATCACCTTTACCCGCTGAAGGGTAATCGGTCGGTAAACCTACGAGAAGATGACCGCCTATATCTACATCTCCAGCAACGACGTTGCTTCCATCTAGCCTTAGAAAAGTACTGTTTATCTGAGTTAGCGTAACGCCCCCAGTAATAACTCTTTGCGTAGATCCGGAATCTGTATGTCCAAATTTATCGACTGGCATTGTTTTTAATAAGATTATTTATTAGTTTAATGCAAATCGTTCATAATTTCCTGAAACTCGCATCCGTCGTTCATCGTCTTCTTTAGCATGTACAAACACAAATGACCGCAAAACACTTCGATACCCCGCTGTATGCGTTCGCTGTTATAAAACACTGGGCGCTGTAAATACTTAAACAGTTCCGTAGGGGGAGGGAGACCGTAACTGTCGAAATATAACATGTGGTTACGTCTCTTTATCCACCCCACCCAATGCGTTCCGTTCCCTTTAGAATCGTCTAGGTTAAGGATTCCGCATTCGTTCGTTCTAGGATTCTTCGGCAACTCATCTCGTAGGAAAACGCCTCCAAATTTTTTTTTATATTTAGTTTCTTCGCAGTATCGATCAGCTGTACGTTGGATAGAGGAATATTAGGTAGTACGACGCCCTCGACATTTATGTGTTTGTAGATCGTAGAACTCATTTTTATATTTCCCACTCTTATCGTTCAATGGCACGATCCATCCGTACTTGGAAAACACGTCTATAACGGTTAGTAGGTATTTCACGCCATCGTTATCTTTAGCGAAGGCTTGCATATCAACTAAATCAGCCGCCCATATCTCATCTATCCCACTAACGTGCACCTTCCGTTTTCTAAAATGCCTTACTACTGGTTTATGTAGTTCATCCGCGAGCTCGTCGGTCCATTTCGGGTCGGCTTGTAATTTTAGGCTTTTTTTAAACCTAACCCGAGACTCGCTTTAGTATAGAAAATAGGCTTGACTATGCCCCTCTCTATTCGTTCCCGCAAGCTAGGATTAGGAATATTATTCAAATCATTAATCATCGCTCTATCAGCGACATTCCTAGAAGCCGTATCAGTGTGCCGATCGTAAGCTAAATCATGAATATACGCGGCGCTATCAACCCTATCAACGGGTTTAGACCACTCTTTTGGACTTCCATCAGGATTCAACCGCAAATCTAGTCTCGTTCCTGGTCCTGTAAACTGATGGCTCGGTATATGCATCTCACCCGGGAATTTAGCCCACGGCAATTTAATACCGCTAGTTACTGAATTTAGAGATCCAACTAGATCACCGCCTTGTGCCGCTTTCACGAACTGCGTCTTTATTTTTCCACAAACATCGCACGTGCCTCTGAGCATCGACCTCCCATTCTTCGTTATAACGGTCTGTGCATTTCTAGTTTTAGTATGATTTTTACACTTTACGCAATACATTTTAAATACAACTAGATATATTTAAAATGGAGGTCGTAAATTTTTCATGGAACGGTGCGCTATCTAAGAGATTCAATAATCCTCTTTTACCGAGAAGCATAAGGGGATTAATCGTAGGAAAGTCTGGTTGTGGTAAGACTACATTACTGTTGAACTTACTTATAAGACCTGGGTGGTTAGATTACAACAATCTACAAATATTCGGTCGGTCTCTCTTTCAACCAGAGTATAAAATCTTGAAAAAAGCATTTGAAGAAAAGCTACCTAAAGAAGACATAGTCTGGTTATTCGATTACCAAGACGCGATCGTAAGACAAAATCTTTCACCAGGAGTTGTACTTGAGGAAATGGCTAAACAACTGAATGAGAAATCCGATATATCTTCCAAGTTCTTTGAATCAGCAGAAGACGTACCAGACCCGAGAGAATTGGATCCGGAGAAGAAGAACCTAATGATATTTGATGATTTGCAGCTAGAAAAGCAGAATAAATGCGAGGTCTACTACATCCGAGGAAGGCACAGCAATGTTGACTGCTTCTATCTCGCTCAAAATTATTTTAAATTGCCGCGACAGACGATTAGAGAGAATGCAAACTTTATCTGTTTATTTCCGCAAGACCAGAAAAATATTGATCATATATACGGCGATCACGCGAGTACGGACATGTCTAAGGATGAGTTTAAGAAACTATGTCAAAGAGCCTGGAAGCGACGTCATGGATTTGTAGTAATAGACCAGACTAGTAATAAAAACAACGGCAAGTATAGATGCGGCTTCGATGAATTCTACATTCCGCTATAAATAAATCTTTCGTTAATTTAAAAAATGGAATCGAATCTACAAAAGATTGCGGACAGTACCGAAAGGATCGCGCGTAACACGGAGCCAAAGACATCGTTTTACATATTATTAAGCGAGAAGACTTCGAGAATAAGAACGCGGTTCAATCCGCTGATACAGTTCGATAGAGATAAAAGGTACGAGATGTCTTTAGTCAACCTAGAATCATATTTTTCCTTTCCGAATATCGGAGCGAATAACAACAGCTTTTCGTATTCACCGAATGGTGGGAGTACGTGGGTTACTATACGCATCCCCGAAGGCTGTTATGAAATTACCGATATTAACGAATACGTGCAGAGAAGCATGAAAGAAAAGGAGCATTACGATATGGTTAACAACGCGTACGATATTACGATAGACGCAAACAGTAACACGTTGAAAACTGTTTTACATATAGCTGAAAATTACCTGGTTGACTTTGGGGAGTTGAATTCTATCGGGAAAGTCCTCGGTTTTAATAACCTGCGTTATTCAGCGGGGTACCAAGAATCGGAGAATATAGTAGACATAATGAGTATTACTAGTCTGAGGGTTACTAGCGATATCGTCGGAGCGTCTTATAGTAACGGAACTACGGATAATATCATTTATTCCTTCTTCCCGAATGTAGGGCCCGGTTATAAGATTATCGAAACGCCTAGAAATTTGATATATCTTCCAATCACCCTATCCACTATTTCGTCAATGGAGACGACTCTCGTCGATCAGAATGGTAAACTAATTAATCTGCGAGGTGAGGAATTATCGATACGGTTTCATATTAGAGAAGCTTAAAAGTTTTCTAGTTATATATAAAATGAGTCGATACGCGAACTTCAAATTCAATATTTCAGAAGGACAAAAAGATAAATTTAAAAGATCGCTACAAGCGGGAACCGGCGTAAGCATCAAACTAAGTCACAAGGATTTAGACGGAGAGCACGTGTTAGCTTTTACCCAAGCACAGATCAATAAATTAAAGAAAGCGTATCATGAAGGGAAAGACGTGACTCTAAAAATGAGTAAAACCCAATTAATACATAACGCTAAAGTCGAAGGAGGGTTTATAGGCGCTATATTACCGTTTCTAGCAACTGCGGGTAAATTCCTACTAGGTAGCGTATTACCGAGCTTAGCAACGGGTGCATTAACTGGAATAGGCGCAGCGGCTGGTTCTAAAGTCATCGATAAAGTTTCAGGTGGGGCTATATATCTCAATGCTGGAGGTAAAAACTATAAGATAGAGCAACAAGGGCAGGGCTTATATTTGAAACCATATCAAGGATCTGGATTAAACGGTGTGGGAGAAGGCCTGTATCTGAAGAGAGGTAATGCGTTCGTAAATGGGGAAGGGCTTATACTAGGACCAGATTCACCGTTTAAAAACATTCCGCTTCTCGGATTGTTGCTTTAAAAAAGATATATCGTCTATAAAATGTCTCTATTTCCGATTCATAAAATGGGGTGGACGAAACCTAAATATGTCCCAGAAAAAAGGACTCAACCGAGCTCCGTCAGGTGGCAGGCGTGCGAAGGTATGTGGGATGTAAAATATAGACCGCAAAGACAAATGGGTGGTCTACGATTGGAGTTTTTCGCTCAAGAAGAGATAACTATTCAACCGCAAGAAAATGTAGTTTTACCATTAGGCTTGGGCGTTCGAATGATGAAAGGTTCGTGTAAAATTTCACTCCATCCAGAATTTATAGAAGCGGGTTGTCGCTTGCTAAGCGATACCGTTACTGGGTTCGCGGAAGATATTTTACTAGATATTAAGAATTTTAACGACCTCGGAACGGTCGTTGTAAACGAAGGAGACGCGTTATGTTATGTGAATTACGAACGAAATTGAATTCCATTTTAAAAAAGTCTTCGGTATTATAAAATGGAATCGAACAAAGCAGACTCCTATCGTCTTCAGAAAATATCTGAAATTCAACAGGAAATCATACGAGAACGAGAAAAGAGAGACGTAATCTGTAACAAATACCAAAAGAGCGTTAAAGTAGTCGAAGCGCTGGGAGGGTTGTTAACTCTTACATCTTCGGGGCTCGGTGTACTAGGCGTAACTTTTCTAAGTACCGTCGTTGCCGCACCCGCCGCTACCATCGTGGAATCTTTATCCGCCGGAGCCGGAGCGCTATCTCTGGTATCTACCCAAGTCCGCAGAATATTATCGCTCCGGCAAGAAAAACACGCAAAGATCAGGACTATAGCCGAAGGGAAACTCAATTCGATTAGTGACCTCGTTTCAAAATCCCTGGACGATAATAACATCTCGGACTCGGAATATTCCGTTATTCTGAGCGAGTTCGAGAAATTTAATCAAATGAAGGAAGAGGTTAGAAGTAAAACCACTATCAACGTAGATGAAGCGACGAAACGTTTTGGTAAAACGGATTGAATACGAAACGAACGTTTATTTACGTTTTACGTTTTACGTTTAAATATTATGTTTCAAACTTAAAATGTCTTTTCTAAAAATTGAGGACCCAGCCAAACGTGACTTTATAGTTGAGAAGTTTCTCAAGCTGAAGCAAAACATTAGACAAGATTCGTTATCCGAGAAATTAGGAGACGTGTCTCTTCAGCGGGAATTAACGAAAGCGTACAAACCGATAATCGACTCGCAGTCTGGAATATCTAAAGAATTAGGTACGATAAAAGAGAACTCTAAGTTAACGGCTGAAGCGCTTCGTGCTTTACCGGCATCGATAACGACGTCGTTGAAAGCGATTCAATTCCCGCAGTATCCGTCGATAAAAAGCGTTCGAGGGCGATCCCGTTTCAGATATTAGAACTTTAGAATTAGGCGATATCGCTACAAAATATTTAAAAGAATACGCCTCGGACAAGAAGGAGACGGATACGACCTTTGGAATACGCTCAAAAGATGGAGGGTTTTTCATCGGGAACAGCCCAATCTCGATCGAAGGAGATGATGTAACGGTGGGTAATAACACCTACAAGGGGACTCCAGGGCTGTGGGAATTAATGACGAGGAAAAAACCAGACAAGACGATATACAGTCAAAACGATCTGGATGAGTATAAGGAAATTCTTGTTTCGACGGGTGCTATGTATACGGAGAAAAATCCTAACAAGCCTAGAGCGTCTAGAGGCTCAAAGTATAATGAAATCATTAAGCCGATGCGGGCTCCAACAGGTGAGGGGGTTGTTGTTCTCCCACAAGACCCTAATGCGCTAGTGGAAATGTTAGCACTACGAATGGCTAGCTTCAGAGCGGGAAATACAGGATTAAGAAACGAGATAGTCGGCATCGGTGACGAGTTGCGTCGACAAAAAGCGATAAATGAATTATACTATAAAAATTTAATGATGATTATAAAATGATTATCGTAACGAAGAGAAGATTTACTAAAAGATACGTAGTAGGAGGCGCAGGGATATTTGACACGATATCAGGATTTTTCAAAAGAATGTTAACCTCAAATGTTGCAAGACAGGTAGCAGCAACCGCGGTAAGTGCGGGAAAAGAGGCTGCAGCGGAGATTGGTAAAAAGGCTATAGATGCTGGAAAGACCCTCACTATTCATGCGGGAAAGCGAATGGTCGATAAAGCAGCCGCAAAAATTTTGGAACCCACGACGCTTAGTCAAAAGAGTGAGGAAACGTTACAGAATTTAATAATTCCTCACCCTTCGACGAATATAAATAATTTACTGTCCGGTACTGGCGGCGTTATATCGATCCGAGATTTGGCGCGCGGATCTGGAATGAAATGGGCTTAAAAAATTATCTTACCGTATTAAAAATGCAATCAGATATTCTAAGATTTACTGAAAATACTCTCATAGATGAGGGAATTGAGAAATACGAAGTTCACGACTATGAGCCGGTGTCTGGAACGAATCTAAACACAGCTGGAGATATTCGTATAAATATCGAGCTTCAAGATTTGTTCAGCCACCCCTCCGAGTCGTACCTGCTTTTCGAGGGTAGACTGACAAAAGCGGATGATACCGCATACGTCAATGCAGACGCTGTGGGTTTAGCTAACAATGGACTGATGCACCTCTTCAGCCAGATATCCTATACCCTATCGAGTCAAGAAATAGAAACCGTGTTTAATCCAGGACAAGCGACAACTATGCTGGGCTTGCTGAAATATCCTAACGACTTCGCTCTCGCACAAGGACTTAACCAATTATGGACAAAAGACACCACGGCGACTGCTGTTATTGCCGATAACACAGGATTTTCGATAAGACAATCGTATCTCATTCGGAAACCGACTGCAAAGGGCACATTCAGCTTCATAGTGCCTCTAAAGCATATTTTTGGATTCTGCGAGGACTACGATAAAGTCGTGTACGGCATGAAGCAGACTCTAACGCTCGTTCGCAAATCGGACGACGACGCTATCTTTAGAGCTCGCGGCGCCGACGATGCGGCTACTGCGGCGGCGAGGGGTAAAGTCAACCTTAGTAAAATTTCATGGTTTATGCCTCACGTTATTGCGTCCGACATGGAAAGAATGCAGCTGTATAAAACGATCGAAGCGAAGACAACGGTACCAGTAGCCTATCGAGCCCATTTTTGCGATACTATAGCGGTTCCTCAATCTACGACATTTAGCTGGCGACTTAGCGTAAAGACGGCATCAGAAAAACCTAGGTACATCGTAGTCGGATTTCAAACTAATCGAAGCGGTAATCAACTAGCTAATCCATCAATTTTCGATCATTGCGATATCAAGAACGTGTACGCGATGTTGAACCAGGACAAATATCCGGCATGCGATTACAACCTATCATTCCCGAATCAAAAGTTTTCGAGAGCTTACAGAGACGCCGCGACTTTTAGCGAAAAGTTCTACGGAATGGACCAGTTGATAACTCAGAGCAACATCACTCCAGCCGACTACAAAGACTTATACCCGCTTTTCGTTTTGGATGTAAGTAAACAATCGGAAAGACTAAAGTCATCGGTTGTAGACGTTCAGATCAAGGCTACCTTCAATGCCGCCGTCCCAGCTGGAACGGAAGCTTACGCACTCGTCATTTCGGATAAATTGCTAAAATTCCAATCAGATGGTCAGAAGATGAACGTAGTATATTAAAGAAAATCTTTTTTAATATAAAAAGAACATGAAACTCTTACAACTGAAATCGTTAATGAAGGAACACGGAATAAAGTCGAGGTATATGAATAAACCCGAACTGCTAAGAATACTCGTTGAGAAGGGTATTTTACCGGAATCGGAATTGCCCGAACCGACGAAGGAGAAAAGGCAAACATTACCTAAGTACGAGTATTTAAAAACTATTAGAAATAATCCTATAAGCGTTGAGATACTAGACAAAAACACTAACATAGTCTTCGCCTTCCAATCGTTGTATAAGGCGAGTATGGCTTTTAAAATCTGTATCCCCACGCTGAAGGCTTATAATGGTAAAATCTGGAGAGAAAGATACGCAATTACGGTGTACGAGAGCAGCAGTAGTGAAGAGAGTAGTAGTAGTGAGGAGAGCAGTAGTAGTGAGGAGAGCAGTAGTAGTGAGGAGAGTAGCGTCAGTGAGGAGAGTAGCAGTAGTGACGAGAGTAGCATAAAGTTTTTTCTGGCTACTTAAAATGGAGACTCGTAAATTTTTATGTTTCGAAACTTTAGAAGAAGACGTAGTTTACACCGTTAAAACGAAGCAATATTTATATCGTTACCTTGAGGATATTTTTTGCCTGATTACGGCAGTAGCGCCGGATGGTATGGAATATTACCTGAGCGTAGACGATGAGCCGCAGTACAGCAAGTTGCGAACGAACGATACATTTACAAAAAAGAAGCTGGAGATGATATGGGACCCAGCATTGATAGTAGTATCCGGAGATAGCGACGTTTTTGAGCTTAAGGTTTTGGAGTTCGATGGTTTTTTTGAGCTCGAGGTTTTGGAGCTCGAGGTTTTTAAGCTCGAGGTTTTCGAGTTTTAAATTTTCAATGACGATTCTCATTGAAAATCTTAATCATCGTACACGAATAATTGCGCGACCTCTGCTATAGTAAGTCTGAGAAACGATCACTAAGGTCGTAAGAATGCCGCTGAAAAGTCTCTACCTAATATGTTTACAGCGATGGTTGAATAAACGAATATCTCGAGGTAGTCGGTACCGATTACCTCAACTATGGTACTACCGGTTGCGTTATTATACGAACCCCCCGTACCCCCTCCACCCGCAATTTGCATGTACGATACCCCGTTTTTATACAGGTAGACGTTACCATGAGCGGTATTATTAGTGTCACAAAAGTCTATGTACGTCGTAACGATATAGCATCCAGCTTTACCAGGAGTGAAACGAGTCATTCCCGTACTGCTGACGTTATCGGTTTCGAATCTTACACTATCGAAAGAAACTCGTGTGAGAGTTTTAGCGACTATGGCTTGTTGAGTCAAAGTGTAAAAGCTAACCGCGGGTCCGACTGCAGTTGTATCAACATATTTTTTGGTCGCTGCATCACCGTCGCCGTCGGGATCGCGTAGGCCTGTAATGTGCGCACCATGCATAAAGATGGGCTTATGCACGTTTATTTTAGACGGAGGAGTGCCATCCATTGACTTAACCATCTCTAAGACGGTTTCATTATTTATTCTAAAACTAAATCCATCCGTCGATTGCGATATAATCGGTTGGTTTAATCGAGCTTCTAGTTTATTCGTTGTATTTCTTAAAAATATAATAAAATCTTTATTTCCAACCAAATCCTTACATCCCATCCTCCGCTTAAGATCCCTGCCGATGCTTAAAAATAAGTCGCCAGTCATGGTATCGCCGGTTTTAGACACTTTCGAAACAGTTCGTTCATCGTTGTGATTCGTTATCAAATCTATAGCTTGCCCCCGACTTAGAGCCTCATCCATTTCTGCTGTCGAAGCGTTCGTTGTAGGTAAACCTACGAGAAGATGACCGGCCATATTTAAATCAGCAACCATTTCGTTCGTTCCGTCTCGTTTTAGAAATGTATTACTCGCTTGAGATAGAGTAACACCTCCAGTCACTATTTTTTCAACCGATGGAGTATAGGTTCGTCCAAATTTATCAACAGGCATGTTTTAAATAGGTGGTATTATTTAACGTAATTCGTTTATAACTTCTTGAAATTTACAACCATCATTGCACGTTTTCTTCAATGCGTACAGATATAAATGACCGCAAAACACTTGACCGTCTTTTTGTATTCGCTCGCTGTTGTAAAGCAGTGGTCTTTGTAGATATTTTATTAATTCCGTAGGAGGAGGAAGACCGAAACTGTCGAAATATATTTTCTCGTTACCGTTCTTTAAAAAGCCGACCCAATGAGAGTCTTCCCCATTAGAATCGTCTAGGTTTAATATCCCACACTCATTCCGTCTAGGTTTTTTCGGCAGCTCGTCTCGTAAGAACACGCCTCTAAAATTCGGAATATTTAGTTTCTTCGCAGCATCCAATAATTCAAAATTCGTTAACGGATGATTTGGAAGAACTACACCTTCGACATCGATTTGTTTAACACTCATTTTATATTAGAGAATAATGCCCATATGCTAAAGAATGGACACCGTCTTGCTGAATCACTCGTTTATCATCGTCGGCTGAAAGAGCCACCTTGTTGACTTCTTCGGTGTAGATTTCGTGAAGGTGGGATCGAATGACATTCATCTTTCTCGATTGTTCTCATTTGGTGAACAAGCAGTCTTTGTAATCTTCGTGAGTGATAGATTTCTTGACGACGTTCTTCTTCACTCCTTTACATTTCTTATGATCTTCACCAGCAATCTTGTACGAGTACAACTTCGACCTCAATCCAACGAATTCTTCGATCTGTTTTCCGCCCGCTTCATCTTTGAACATACCTATAACTTTCTTATTAACTCCGGTTTCGATACATGATGGATGATCTTTCAGATACTCGCGCGTGTCGAACCTGCTTCGAACGTCGTCGGCGATATCAGCGTAAAAATCGTCGGTCTTTATTTCGTACGCCAACGAATCCGTATCGGTGAATAATAGCTTAGCCCTGTCTCCATATTTAGTCTTGATGTAATTATAGTGGAAATCGAACATAATCGTCTTGCTTAAGTCTAAAATACACATACCGAGATATATAGGCTTGTTGTAATATAGTTTCGTACGTTTCATATGAATGGCGATTAGGTTTTCATCAAAAATAGTTCGAGTGTCGTAGCTCGTTTTCGCCGCTAGTTTTATAGCTTGCTTCTCGCAGGAAACTAGTTTTATGTCTACTCGAGATTCTATATTTTCATACGTCTTCCCAAACACACTATTATTCATTAGTTTGAAAAAGTCTTTCTCGAAATCGTTGGTGGCTCTGGTCCTCAGGTTGGTATTTAGATCGATATAGCTTTTCAACCAGGCACTTTCTTCAAACTTAATTCCACGATGAATTTTGGTTATCTTCAAACCTAGGCTTTCGTACAGCTTTAAATTTTCGTGATGGACTATGTACTTTACTTTATCGTTCAGGTTTGGAATGAGTTTAGGCACAGTCGAAAATTCGGGTGTAATATTCTCAGGGGCAAGAGGATAGTCGTTGTGAAGATCGTGTAAATCTCTTCGGTATTCGAAGTCCACTTCTAATATACTCGGCGTCGATCTCCAGTCGTTTAGCTCATCATTACCCATCCACTGGAACCCGTGAGTTGGTAGATTCTTACACATAGCCCATCCGTACGAATTGTTAGCGTCTAAATAGGTTATAAATGATGAAGGCTTGCTGTCATCAAACGAGGGCATGTACTTATTGTTCGCCTCTCCGTAACGATGTGAAATCGTGCTAACACCGCCTCTTATCCCGTGTTTAACCATTAGTATCATATCGTAATCGCTCAACAACTCCAACTCTACTCCAGTCAACTTTAATGCGGCATCCCAAGCAAGACCCGGAGAAGTATAATACCAAGCGGGGTCTAGACCATAGTTCTCACAGCACACGTCTCTAAAATTCTCAAACACGTCGGCGAGCAGGAGAACATCGGACAGGTTATATAAATCGTGGTATTCTCTAAACGTTTTAAATCCGAATTCATTCCATACCGCCCGTGCATGGTTGTAGTCTTCATCGCTAATGTCCGAGTCGTTAAGTCTCGAATAGAATGCCGACTTCGGTGGTAGTTCTGTTTCGTTCAGGCGATTGGTGGAATCAACGTAATCGTAAGGATACGCTCCTTTTCTAAACAAGAGATCGCGCTGATTACCAGAGTAGTGTTTGTTTACATTTTTACACTGGTCTTTGCTTAGGTTCCTCGATAAAGCGTCGAGACTCGAAGCCATAAATCGAAAACTATCGATGAAACGTAATTCACGTTTAACCTCTACCTCCTTGTCTTCTCTACCCACAAACTTATCAACTACAACTTCTCTGCTAAATGAGATGTACTTTTCTTCGTTGCAAGGAATGCAGTTAATCTTTTCGTTATCATCGCCTCGTAATTTCTTTACGAATAAATGACTGTCGTATCCGGATAAATTATGTAGCTGTACCGGGATAAACTTAGGGTCTCTGTAACGTAGATTACAAATGTTATGAGCGGCCCCTATATATTTTCCAGTTAAATGACAGTGGTCTCGAACTCGGTCATCGCCTAGTTCGCCTTCGCAAATATGACAAACAGTAGCCGAGTTATATAGCTCCTTGTCTTCCTTCCCGAATATCATGTCTTTTGGAAATTTAAATCGCTTGTAAATATCTTTTATATCGTCTATAAGAGTGTCTATAAATATCTGCGCTACATCATCGCCTTCGTTCTTCGCTGTGAACATTACGGGGGCTTTCGAATATAAGTCATCGTCGAAACATTTAATGTAATAACAGAAAGAACTCGGAATGTGTTTTTGGTATTTGTTGGTGTAGGACGTGTTGGGATCTGGTTGACAGGTGTCTATAGGTTTAATAAAACTTTCGAAATCAGCGTAAACTACAAAGGGGACTCTCATCTTTCTATAATAATTTTTAAAACTCAACATAGTTCCCGGTTCTGGAAGTTCTATCTTTTGCGCCTCGTGTTGGGAACAGTACTCGGTGTGTTTGTGTAACGAATCTTTTCTACTGAATCCTGTTAAGCATCTTTTACAATAGTGCATCGAATGAACAGACTTGTCTGTTTGCGCCGCCATCAATCTATTAAAGTTCTTTATCCAACAATAATGCTTCTTTTCTCCATCAGAAATGAGTAATAGATCTACACACCGATCGTTCTCATGCTTTGATAAATATAATGGGAACAGGATAACATCTATCTCATAACCAAAAACATTAATACTAATATTATTACTTCTCTCAAACCTACTTATCACATTAGCATCCGCCGCTACTGGGAATTCGATTCCAGACCAATAATGTTCCTCAGACTGCTTGATTAAGACTTTCGTAATGTTTTCTGAATCTCTCACAACAGGGTTTAAGGCTCTCGTTACACACCACTTAAAACATTCTTCGTCTTCGTTCTTCATATTAATAATTCCCTTTTTACTCGCCAAACATTTAGGTAGTGGAATGTAAGAACTACCTTTCAGCGGTTTATAAACAACCGTGTTGATTTCTAATTTTTGAACCGCTCTGAGTCTCCAATTACTACCACGCATCTGGAAGGTAGCCATCGACTCAATAATTTTATCTTTCGCGTTGTTATAAATTTCGTTTACATCGGTGGAGTCTAGAATCACCACAGTCCTTGAAACGAATGGAAAATCTTTAGCATCCACTTCTCCAGTCTTCATATCAACACGCTCCATTGTGCAGGAAAGGACAAAGTTGACCTTAGTCTGACGATTTTTTAACAACAGTTCGACCGTCTGTGCTCGAACGGTGTTAAGAAAAGATGTGACATCAATACCCTTAGCTCCCTCTACCGCGTATTGTTTTGTGAAGCCCTTGATGGCTGAAGCCGTTTGATGAATTTCAAACTTTGGTTTATTAATTATTTTCCTAAAATATGAAGTAATTTTTGTTCGCATTACCCCAAAATTCTCCTTTACGATTTTCATTGGTTGCTTAGGTATGTTCCTTTCAATCACCTTAGCACATGTTTTAATCGCTGACATAGTTTTGTCGTATACTTTTCGTGCTGTTGAGGGTGGGGTTTCAACCTGCAAAGGTGCAAAATGTGAGGGAATTAGCGTTTGAGCCCCGTTAGCTTCAATTTTAACGATCAACTCCGCTTTCCGCAGTCTCGTATATCCAACCAAGCCGCTCTGCTTGGCGATTTTTCTTAATTCGACAACAGTTTTCTTCGAGTATTCCATTTTATATTGGGGTGGTATTCCTTTAAGCTGTTTTAAGAAAAATATTTTCTTACATGTTTGATTCGTGCACAGCGGATTAGCCTTGAACCGAGAACTCGGTTGGTTTATTATGACCCGTGTCTCTAGGTTTGTGCACGAAGCTGATTTTTCAACCTATAGCGAAGGTTAGTAGGCGAGTTTGAACCTAGTAGGTAGGGGATTCGATCCCTATATTGGTCAAAATCGCTAGCTTATCACATCGCCTACTACTATCTAGAAAGCGACAAGTGGTCCCTTCTCTCGGCCGAGGTCACAAATATCAGTCTTATCTTTGTCGCTCAGGTTCATAGATTTCATGTAAGTGTCAAAAATCCTGCTTTAAGAATATTTTGCGTCCTGTTTCAAAAGACAGTTGTTCAACCGTTCTTTCGCTGGTGAAACATGAAACCTCACTGTATAAGTTAATCACATCAAGTGATATTTCCGAATCGAAGCAACTGCTTATGGTTATTATCCACCAGATCAACAATAGGAGCATTATTCATGGTTTAATTACTGCCACGAGCATATATAATAAGTTATATGGTTTCAAATATTAATCTAGGCACAATAATTCGACCCTGCATAAACAACATATTTTTTAAATGAAAAAAAACATTGCAAGAGGCGCACCCGAAATAGGAAGGCTTTGGGAAGAAAGTCTTAAATTTACTAAATCGAGTATTTTCCCTGCCTTTGCCATAGGGATCGCGCTTTACTTGCTACAGAAGAGACTTAATAAAAGTATTAAAACCAATCAAATATGGTCAACACAGTGAAATAAGATGCTTATTAGAGGTGTGTCGTGGAAATTTCAAACTTTCTCAAATCTTGTCTGCGCATACTCACAATATGCCGCAAGAATAAGTAGGCCTATTTAGTCTATGTCAACATTAGCACACCCAATTAATTCGTGCAGTAGATGCATAGTGAGTTCGAATCTGTAATCACTAGAGTCAACCTAGGCCTAATGTCGGGGTCAACATTTGTTTATCGTGTCTTGCTTGTTGAGAAGATGGTGGAACAAGGTAGTCTGAATAAGAGAGTTTGCAGACTAGAATTTTGAATTTTGAATGAATAGTTGCAATGCAAGACAATGCAAGCGGACAATGGCAGATAAAGGATGATTGAACTGTCGAACATATCAAGTGTGTGTTTAAAGAGTTGATCCAGCTTAGACTAAGTAACCGTTATATCTTTACAAAGCTGTCGTAAATGTAAAAAACGAAATTATTGTGAGGAACGAAGACAAAGATGGTTTGTGGTGAGAAATCGTATTAATTAGCCTGACTATAGCCCTATCCCTATCTACTAGAGAAATCCGAGATTACAGCAAAGTAACATAAGTGCATGCATACAGCAGTCAGTGTCATGAGACTCATGACAGTTTGCATGGTGTAATATCTGTCGCTCCTATAATGTAGTTTTAAGCGGTGCACTGGTGTTGTTGATGTACAGCTGTATGCTATGGTGCACCAGATGTAATAGATTTGAGAGGACCGTTAGAAATAGTATAATTCTCAAGGTCAAGATCTATTCATTCGTACAGCGCTGCAGGATTGGGGATCTGACGTGCATGTAAGGTTTTGTTGTTCATAGACGCATTTATCTGTTTTCGAAACTGAAGATGTTACTTTTGTAATGCCAGGAGAGTCTAGAAAGTAATGCAGTTTTCATTCGAAGACTTTGGCTAGAAATACAGCACTATAAATAATTTACATAGTGCTTCATCGGGATGTTTACATAACATAACATAACATAACAAGGGTTTTAAGTGGTTCAGAAGACGTGTAGTCTGTGTTAGAACCACTGCAAAATATACCTCGAACGCTTAATAGCCCAATTTTCCTAGCTTCTTCTTAAAAGCTGTTATAGTGTCAACTGAGACAGTACTATCGTCCAAACCATTCCACAGGTCTACAACTCTTGCACTAAAGAATTTCTGCCCTAATGTTCCCTTCGGCCTCTGAAATAATTTATACCTGTATCCCCGAGTTGCCTTGTTCGGTGCTAATTCAAAGAACCTCTCCCACTGCAGTGCTTCCTTTCCAGTGATAATCTTATAAGCTTCAATCAGATCTCCTCTGCTCCTCCTTTTCTCCAATGTTGTTAGTCCACACCTTTTCAACCTTTCTTCATAGTTCAGATCCTTGTAGCCCCAAATCATTTTCGTAGCTCTTCTTTGTACTTTCTCCAGTTTTTCCATGTCCTGTTTCAGGTATGGATTCCATACCTGGATGCAGTATTCCAACTGTGGCCTAACCAGTGATTTGTACAACCTTATTATTATATCTTTGTCTCTGGTGACTATTGTCCTTTTTATCATACCTAAAGTTGAATTAGCCTTTTTTGCTGCTTCAGCACATTGCCTTGAAGGTTTTGTACTCTTGTGCATAATCACTCCCAAGTCCCTTTCTTCATCACTCACTTTCAACACCGTGCCCCCCATTTCATATGAAAACTCGTTGTTTCTCCTCCCCATATGCATCACTGAGCACTTTTCCAAATTGAAGAGCATTTGCCAGTCTTGTGACAATCTGAACATTCTTCTTAGATCTTCCCGCAGTATCTGTGCTTCTTCTTCATCATCCACTACTCTACATAGTTTTGTATCATCCGCAAACTTAGAAATTTTAGATAAAATCCCATCGTCTATGTCATTAATAAAAAGTACGAAAAGCAGTGGCCCAAGCACTGATCCTTGTGGCACTCCACTTAGCACTGTCGTCCAGCCAGAATGTTTATCACCTATGCCCACCTTTTGTCTTCTACCTGATAACCAGCTTTGAATCCATCTTAGTACCTGTCCTCTAATCCCACCTGCTTGTAACTTTTTGGCCAGCCTTACATGAGGTACTTTGTCAAATGCTTTGGCAAAATCTAAGTAAATTACATCTACAGGTTTTCCCTCGTCAATCCTCTCATATACCTCGTCAAAGAACTCCAACAGATTTGTCAAACACGAACGGCCTTTGGTAAATCCATGTTGACTGCCCTTTATAATATCATGCTCATTCAAATGTTTCACTATGTTATCCTTGATAATTCTTTCCATGACCGTGCACACCACACTGGTTAAACTGACTGGTCTGTAGTTACTTGGTTCACTTCTATTTCCCTTTTTAAACAGTGGCACTACTCACTACTCACTACTCATTACTCACTACTAACCTATACCTTCTGCAAAATATAAATGCTTTATAGCAGATAACGTCTGGAACTGCATTGAATCAAAAGGGTATAGAGAAGAACCAGAAGGAATAGCCACAACATTTCCTGAATTGACCTTATTTACTAGTTTTCTCGATTCTTGCTGTCGGAGTCAAGAGTTTCCAGTTCCGTGGCATTTACTGTTGTTCCACTAGTGCACATATGATTATGTAATGAACAGTTTTCAGGCGGTAATAGACAGTGTAAGAGGAGGAACTAGGAAGTAAGCGATGAAAATGTAGCTCAAACTAGAAGCTGGATGATCGTGAACCATTTGTCCGTGAACCATTTGTCGAGAACCATTTGTCAGTGAATCGTTTGTCCGTGAACCATTTGTCGTGACATCTACAGATTCATTTTGCTCGTTTAGAAGTTGAGGTCGCTGGGGCGCTAGTTCTATAAAAAATCTTTCAATTATTTCTACCTTGTAATGTTTATTGCCCTTTTACCTATTAAGTTTGGAGTGTATTTTCTTCACGCGATAATCTGAATTTCTCAACATATAAATACTAAAAATATATCCGATAAACCGAAAACTTATAATTTTCTCCGATTTCTTACATGCATTTAAACATACCCAGGCTACCACAATAATATTATCACCGAATACCACCTTTGGCTTGACATCACCATATTGTGACTTGGCGCTGGAACAGCTATTGTGAACTTAATTTGATATATCGCGGCTGTTCAAGTAGGTCTCCCTGGTGTGGCTTTTGTCTGGCGCTTAGGAATGTCGAAGATTAACATTTAAGTTACTATAATTCAACACTCCTTCTGCTGGCGACCCATCGACGCCTTTACTTTGACACGTAAATGTTAAATGGGTCGCCAGCAGAAGGAGTGTTCAATTATAGTAGGCCTAACTTACAGATATAGAATAAAGCAGACAGAAGCAAAGACAGATCAGGATGTGAATAATGGTTCTAGTACTTTTGGCCCCGTAGTAAATTTTCATCGTTAATCCAGCTTCTTTTCTTAATCATATTTGTTATCGTTGATCCAGCTTCTTGTCTTTGTTACAATTTGATTGTTGAACCAGCTTCTAGCCTTGGTTATCTTGGCACTATTTATTTATTTCAGTTTTGCCCGCCATAAAATATGACTGAACGTGCAAAATCGAACAGAGAAAAGCTAAATCCTATTTATGGCAATACTTAAATACGGTAAATAAAATGGATAATTTTCATTACCTTTTTGACCATAACTAAGCTGGAAAAGACTAAAACTAGAAGTTGGATCAACGATTAAAATATAACTAAGACTAGAAGGATGGAAAAATTACTGAAATAAACCTTGGCGAAAATGACTCGCTGGCTTGAAAATATGTCTTGAACGAAGCTCTAACGTCCAGTTCTGTTTACAACAGTAAATTGCGGAAATTGTTTCACAACGATTTAGACCTTCCGCTAAGTAAAATAAATACCTCTCCAGTTTTTTGCGCTCGTAATGCTTTCTTGATCGTGAAAATTGATATACGTGGAGGCCAGCCTTCGGGGGCGAAACTTCCGGAAGGCGAAATGTTGGGAGCGAATCATCCGGGGGCGATTCTTCCGGGGGCGAAATTCTCATATCCCGTGAAGAAGGGTGTTTATAATAATATATAAACTAAATGAGGTTTAGTCAGCACTGTGAAACGCAAGCTAGTGCTCATGTTTAGATATATTTATTGATAGTCATCACTTGAATACCATGCGTTAATTACTTTAAACCTCATATAGGCCTATCTGTCTTTCTATCAAATGTATAGCCTAATTATAGCGCCCATTCAAGGAATCTACTCAGAGGCGCTCCCGAACCAGGCCAGATCAAAGAGAAATGTCTTACGAAGACCATAAAAGGAACCAGAGATATCCCTAGGAAGGGAGCTAATCTCAAGAGGGAGATCGTTCCAAACGGCAGCACCAACCTCCGAGAATGTCCGGTGTCCGGCCTAAGACACATTGTAAGGCCCAATGACCTATATATAAAGAGCAACAGAAGTCCGTTGAGCATACAGTCATGGTCAAAGTTTGCGATCACCCAATTTTAGGCACATTTTCCAACGTTCTGATGGTGTTTGCGCTATTCCTTTTATAATTTTCTTAGTTATTGCGATTGTTTTGCTATGAGCATTGTGATAGCAAGTTGCTAATATGCTAAATAGTTGAAAAATAGTGTTAAAAGTTATTATTTTGATCAGTGTATCCCCATTTACTGTCTTTTCCGGCAAGAAGTTGTATAAAAGTTGGTGTTCCAGTTTACTTGTGGCGCTAATGGATTTTATTGGAATTTTAAAGTATTTAAACTACAACTACTTTATTTGTGCTGTGTATATTATGTATGCATGCATGTATATATCTGTATGTATGTATGTATGTATGTATGTATGTATGTATGTATGTATGTATGTATGTATGGATGGATGTATGTATGTATGTATGTATGTATGTATGTGTGTGTGTGTGTGTGTGTGTATGTATGTATGTATGTATGTATGTATGTATGTATGTATGTATGTATGTATGTATGTATGTATGTATGTATGTATGTATGTATGTATGTATGTATGTATGTATGTATGTATGTATGTATGTATGTATGTATGTATGAACGTACGTATTGTCCTGCACGAAACCCAAAGCTGTCGCCGAAGAACGTTAAGGATCGGCTGAACTTTTGTTATATATTATACAAACAGTGGACTTCTGACCAGTGGTAGCACATAATGTTTTCGGATGAGAGCACTTTCATACAATATGACAGTTGATGCAGGCATGTGAGGAGGCCATCTAACCAAAGGCATAATCCAAAGTACCGCATACCAACCGTAAAGCAGGCACCAAAGGTCATAGTGTGAGAAGCAGTGTCAGGTGCTGGATTGGCTGGGCTGTGGATAATTCCAAAGAACACCACACGAACTTGATCCCGTTGAGCAAATCTGCCTCAGAAGGTTGATTGTGGACAGATCAGCTTCCACACATTCTCAATGATGTTCAAGTCTGGTCTGCTACCAGGCCATGGTTCTAGCAGCAGAATGCGCTTTGCTTCAGCCACGATTTGATGGCCTTTGTACCTTAACATGATGTTGGAAGTGCCTGATGTCATGGATCTTGATGAAGTTTGGCAGTTTCTCTTTCAGGATGTTCAGATATATAGTTGCATTTATTGTGGTGTTCTTTGGAATTATCCACAGCCCAGCCCATCCAGCACCCGACACTGTCATGACTGTAGGTCGAACTGAGAATACAGCAGTTCATGAAAGGCAAACACCATAGCAAACACTTGGAAATATTCAAGTACTGTTGTATTTTTAGGTTCGCGTCAATGCTTATGATTGATGATCGGGCGACAGTGATCGAGTACACACAAAGCACACAACGACTTTGATAAGAATAAAGGACGTACTCAGATGTTTGGCTTTCAGGTTCATAGGTTTCGTGTAAGATATAATCAATACTGGTCTCGCTGGCAACCGGACTTCGACCTCCAATGGATATCGATCAATGAGACCACCTCGTAATATGACCCAACGTTCGTGAACAGGCTTTAATCTAGTCCCCCTCTTCTGGGAGGGGAACCAAGGTTTATGGGGGAACCAATTTTTAAATTTTTCAGACTTTATAAACTTTCACCCAGACTTTTTAAACTTTCATCCTAACTTTTTAAACTTTCATCTTCAAACAAAGTTGATGACCTTTTTTTATTTTTTAGTTATTCGTCCAACGTTTCTCACTTTTCCTATAGGATTATTACTCTCTCAAAAAAGGTTGATGACCTTCTTTTAGGGATTCGTATCTCTGGGGGGAACCATGTATCACCATGTATCCTGGGGGAATTTCCCTCCCCAAAAGGTCTCTACATTATAATATTGCTGGCCTCTGGGGGGAAACATCAATCCTAGGGGGACATTTCACCCCAAAGACGTCTAGATTACACACTGGTTCGTGAATCAGCTGGTGCTTAGCGCCATAAGCTCAGTTCTTGGGAGCCTTGGGTGCGAATGCACCAGAGAAAATGTTTATTGGGTGCCTCGCACCAAGAAGAATTTGGTCCCATAATTGAAATTTGTTACACCTAAGCAGTAATCTCACAACGTGAGAAGTACAACTACAACACAAATACCAAGCATTGCATGATCTCATGGTTACAGCCCGTTCATAAATAAATTACTTATTTATTTCTTATTTAAAATAATGAATAAATTACACTGGTAAAAAAATAGCAGTTTTTTTCGCGTGGCCAAGGATATTTGAACAATTCTTTTGTATTTTGGGGTCGCTGAATTCAAAAATGGAAGTGGTTTCTTCGAATTGGCCCTAGTTCTTGAGATAACGGACCCCCCCAAATAAAGAACTAAATATTTCGATTTTGTGTTTTGTGGCGAATTTCCCCGACAAATTTTCTGTTTTGGCGTGGCTTTTCTGTTCTTTCCCGTCTGTGCCGGTTCGGCCGGCCAGTGGCGATCCTTTTGTCGACCAGCTGGTCTTCCCCCTCGACGCCGGTTGCCTCCACGGGTGTATAAGACGTTCATCGCCTTCACATCCGACCCTTGAGCCGGACAGCATCGCGTCCGTGTGTTTGTCTCCTTGTATGTGTGTTTGTATGCTTCTTTGTATGTGGGCGTATGTGTCTTTGTATGTGTGCGTATGTGTCTTTGTATGTGTGCGCATGTGTCTTTGTATGTGTGTATATCGTCTGCTTAGAGTGCAAAGGTGCTATCTCCAAATTTTCAAAAAATTTTTTTATTGTTTTATTTTATTGCTACCAATGTAGTGTTTGAACTGTGAAAAGGTGGTATCGTTCACAGTGTAAATAAAAACGCAGCAACTGTTTTAATATTGGTGCTATCTCCAACAACCTAGTTTTGAAATGTGCAAAGGTTCTATCTCCAATAGAGCTAGTGCACTTATGTGTTTACCAAAAAATAGGTTCCATGGTTTACTTTAGTATACATACGGCGTCGTGCTGAAGACTAATCAAAAAGTATTTTAAAGAAAATTGCAAGTTTCTAACAATCATGTTCGTAACATTTTGCATTAGTTAGACTTATTATTCTGAAAATATTATTGCATTTAATCATGGTAACTAACTTGATGTCGACGAATCTCGCGTGTCGATAGATATCCGATGTAAACTTTGATGTCGGTGAATCTCATGAGTCAAGAGAAAATAATTTATTGAAGTAAAATCCAAATTTCATGAAACTGATATCAGTGAATCAATTATGGTCACAGAATAACTTTATATAAATAAAGATTTTGCAAATATTGATTCCTTAACCCTATAATAATTATTGTATGCAGCTGAAAATATTATGAAGGGCCAACATCATTTTTAACCGTTAGTTTCGAAGTTCGAGTGCGTAACAATAATAAATTTTTAGCTTCTAAATCTTCTATTAAATTGTTCAAATAAAAGAATGCAATTTACACAAATCATTATTTATTATTTTATGATATTTTTTTTCTGTAAAAAGTAATTTTTAATCGAAAATTTAAGTTGTTGTAAAACTAGAGCTATCTCCAGATAAGAAGATATTTTGAAATGTGCAAAGGTGCTATCGTCTGTTACAAGCATAAGAATTCGCTGGTCACTTGCTGTTATTTTGCATTTTTTAAGGCGAGGCGTCACAAAATTTAAAATAATTACAACATTCCAACTAGGGAAATAATTTATTATCCAAATGACTATAAATCACAATCACATAAACACTATTGGATTTGTAGCAACTATCAAAAGTTTAGATTTGCTCTCCTGAAAAATGACCAAAATGGAGATAGCACCTTTGCACTCTAAACAGACGATATGTCTGCCTGTATGTGTGTATGTATTTAAATGTTTGGCTCGGATTAGGCCTTGATGTTAGTTGCTGTCCCTCTGTACTCTGTGAACTGTCCGGACACCCTATCCGGACCATGTCCAGACGCTGTTACCTACCCCCACTACGGACACTTCGAATGCTATATAAGCTGGAATCTTTGATGGCCCTCAGATTCGTAAACTTATCATGGATTCTGATTTCACAAAATGTATGAATGGTCCTGAAGCGACAATTTTACACAAAGGGGGAAGAAAAATATAACAGTGATAATGACGTTAGATGACAGAATGAAACAATAGAAACAGACCATAGCTGTACAGCAACCTACCCAGGAAACATCGTCGGGTAAGGGAGTCAAATCTAGGGAGAATCAGATTATGGGAACGATGGCGCAAATCATACCCGGTCTTTAGAACGGGAGGTAGAAGGTCATGGAGGAGGTGACTAGGGTTTTTGAGAATGTTATTAAAGAGATCACGATCAGCTTTTTTGCAGAGTTCCTCAAAAGTAGGAAAAGAAGGAGGGAGGGAGCCAGGACGAACCAACGTACGAATAATTGCGCCCAAATGATCAAGTTCCTGCTTGTTGGCAAAGCCTAGACGTACCTGGGAACAGTATAGCATGCGGTTGACAGTGGTAGCCCGTGTCACGTCATGAAGCCTGGGGCCCGAGAGCCCATGTGAAATCAAGATACGATGAGCGTAAAGGGATTGTTTAGCCTTTGTGCTTAGTTTTTGGATATAAGGAGAGAATCAAAACATCGGTTATTTCAATTCCTAATATTATTTTTTAATGAAGAGACCCTTGAGATTCCGCATATAGGTGGTGGATAGGATTTAAAGATTGTCTTGGGCTTGGTGAAGATAATGTCGCTGGATTTAGAATGGTTAAGATGAAGATTGCATCTCTGGGCCCAGGCATTTATGTGATCAAGTTCTGCAACAGTGGTGGAGATATTAGAAGCCAGTCATCTGCATATTTGAAGATGCGATTAAAGTGGAAGAGAGGTTTTAAGCCAGACATGGCTACAACAAAATTGGTGGGACCCATGCCGGAGCTCTATATGATACTTGCATTAATTCTGGCCAGGGACGATGTGATACCATGGAACTTAGTGCAATGGCTGCGATTACTAAGGAGGGAAAGGATCCAACTATGAATATTGATGGAGATGGGTAAGAGGGCCAGTTGGTCGGCCAGAAGAGAGTGTCTGACAGTGTCAAAAGCCTCATAAAAGTCTAAAAATCGTGATTTTTATCAATCACCTTACCATGTATAAATGTTATCAGCCCGGACACTGCCATTATGTATTTTATGTGTGCACTTTGGTAAAAAATTTGAGACAATTTCAATGCGATTTGTTAATGTGCTCCGCCTAACCATTAATTGCTCAAAATTAGTCGAATAACTCAAAAACTAGAGCCAATCTAGCAAAACCGACTACATATTCGGAATCAGCACCACAGGTTTACCATAAAATCGCTCTAATATAATCGGCAACAAAATCATTGTTGACCAGTGTTATATCACTGAAACCCTTGACAAGAAAACAATTTCCTTTCTCCAAAAATGCGCTAAAATTCGCCTGCCTAAGGGGAGGGTAAGGTGCAGGAGGGAAACCCATGTACCTACTGGCACCCAGAGACAAAAGCAAAAGTCGGCGCCTATGCTTTGCGCTTAGCTTTAGTGTAGCGCTTTAGAAATTTAGAGATAACAATTACGATTTCTATTAAGCATACTATTATTACAAAAGCCTCCTTAAGCACGACAAGCCGTGCTGTTACCGACAGATTTTTCGTAGCTCCTCAGTTCTGCTGTAATTCACTTGTAAAATTTAGCAAGTGAACTACCGAAAATGAAAGCATTAGGAAGAAAGTCTTAGATTTATTAAACCGACTATTTTAAACTGTCTTTTCACTTACTAAGTTAAAGTATTTAATGAAAGAACACAATATAACTTAATAGGTAGAAGTAATAATAGCAATCAAAAATATGCATTTCAATAACATAGTTTATTCTGAATTAAGCAAAGCAGTGAAGAGAAAAGCTTCCGAGAGATGTAACGTGGATCTTTTAAGCATTGTCGATTCTTGTCTGCACTTACTGATAACATAGCACATATCTAGCCTATTTACTGTGATGGGCAAATTTTTTTAAAAGTTGATCAATTTTAGTTAAACTTATATTTTTTTATTTAAGTATGAAGTTTAACTGCAGAAAAATAGTTCAGTTAAAACCAAAGTTTAACTTATATTGTTTAATTATAAACTATAAATTTTAACTTACAAAATCAGCAACTATACAACAGTTACTATCTTCTGCAACGAACACTGCCAATGACTCAACGCGACGTTTAGAATATGTAGTAAGGCGCAGTGTAAATAGCAACATCACTTAACCTCTGTTATTGTGAAAATGTTTGTCATAAAATTTGTTCATAAGTTGGAAAGTGTTTAACTAGTTTTAGTTTAATTAGCTTATTTACAAAATCAGTTGCCAATTTTAGTAAAACTGGTTTATTTTAGTTGAAAAAATAGTTTAAGTTTAACTTTAAAAAATAGTTAAATGCCATCACCGTCTATTTCATGCTAAGATTAGCACAACCGATGCTTGATTCATCGCTCTAATTCGAGGTTTCTGGATGATTGGTCGACATCAACAGTACTGCCGGAGTAGGTGTCAGTTCTTCGAATCTAGGCTGCAAATATATTGTAGTGGACAATCTAATTTCTTCGTATGCAGCTGATGTTGAGTCTTCTATCGACTAGTTCTTGCAACTCTGTCCTGGGATCTGTGCAGTAAAAAATAAAAAAGTTTCTATACGAGTGATTGGTCGATATTAAGTTTCGGAGAAGGTGTTCGGTTCTTCGTGTGCAGCTGATGTCGAGTCTTCTTTCGAAGGATTCTGTACTCCAGGCTCTGTTGTATCGACTGCTTCGTGCAACTCTGTTCTGCGATCTATGCAGTAAAAAATAAAAAAAAGTTTCTATACGAGTGAGAAAGACTGTGGCGTCCACAAATGTTTTGAAAGAGCACAAACGCAAATGAAGACGGGATGAGACCTCAGCCTACGACACTAACAATAACATCAATAATAACAATAACACAAATAGCAAAAATAACAATAACATCAAAAAGAATACCATCTGAAGTTTATGTTTACGATTACGATAATCAATTGTACTTCTCTTTGTCGAAATTTTTGCTTGCTTTAGTCGCTAGAATTTTTCTCTTAAATCGTCAAATACTGTTGGGGCAACATATTTGTCGTGCAAACGTTTGGTAATGTTTTGCCTTCAAAGAAAATTCTAAAGTAATTACTACAGCAGGGTTATTCCAATCATGAAATGCGAGAGCATCAATCTTTGACTGTTTAACGTTAAATCATAGTCATTCGTTGGAGAAACCCATTCGAAATCCGATCATTAACAAAAACTAAGAGAAAAAACGTATTACTTTGTGAGTTAAATATTTTACTAGCATGGACTACTTTCTCGATAACAACCTGGAAATATCCATCCTTTTGTATACTCTTTACTTATACAATAGGCCTACTAATAAAAACAGTAGTCTTTTCATGTATCGATTTGATAACAGTTATTCGGTCTAGATAAGCATACATTTTCATTAATTTTGTATAATTTAAAAAATAAATGTGACACACGCTCGAAAGTACATCCAGTGTTTAAAAATTTGTATCGTATAGAAATATTTTCTTTCATCTTTAAACTCCCAACACTACGTCATCTAATCTAACGTCGTTATCATAATGTGTTAGGCATTGGTCGGTGATCGCCTAGATTTAAATCACGATCAATAAATCATGATACTTTGAAAAAGCTAGTCGAAATACAAAAAGGCTGTGGTTGGTGTGCAAGATGAGAGAGATTAGTTTTCAGTTGAGACCTGACATTGGCCCATAAAACTTTTCACAAATTATTTGATCCTTCAACGTAAGTGGTAGAATACTCTGTTTAGTTCTTAGACTCCGATTGAAGACAATCAGGGATAACTTTAGAATAACTACGATATTGTGAAAATGACTCCAGACATCGTCAAGCCACCAGTTTGGCTTCGCGTATTTCTTTGAGCATTCTCTCACCCTGTACCCCACAACCATAGCATATACTAAGTAACTAAGGACACCGTAAGATATGCGGCTGATGGTCATACAAGCACATGGTTACCAGCTCAGAAATAAATTGATCAACGCACGTTATGTGACATCTTGGACGACCAATTCAACGCTGGGAGTAATAGAGTTCGATCTACCGAAGTCTGCTGCCTATTCGAGGTTACTCTTCGGTTCTTTCTCCGCCAAGAGATTCTTGCCCACTCTCCTCTCCAGTTCCGTAGACACCTGAAAACCTACCTTTTTAGAGGTGCTAACATTGATGCGGGTTGAAATGATGCGGGTTGAAATGCCGCTCATCTGAATGGCGCTATATAAGGTTTCGGTTACAATTACAATTACAATGGAATAGGCATACCGAGTCATCTGGGCTAATGCAGCTACATTTTAAGTGTAAATCCAGAGATCCAAAATACGCGGAGACCATGTTCTGGACGAGTTTTTGATGGGTTGCGTGGAAAAGAATGTTACTTTCTTCAGTTATCTGTTCACTTGTATTCACTCACTTGAGTTGGCTGTTGTAGCGGTTGATGGTGGTACTGTCGATGCTTCTGGTGATGTCGACCGGTCTAAAATTGTTCATAGCTAAATATTTATTAATGAGTAATTTAATTAATGAAGTTCAACAATTTTTTCTTCCATAACTCTAGTTAGGTTGTGGATACCAACGTCAATAGGTTTTCCGACATGAACCGAGGATGGCTGGGATAACGCAGCCACCTGTCGGTATATTAATAGTAAAATAAATGCCAGTATGCTAGAATACGCGTCTAAGTCTAAATCCAGAAAGATCCTGTATACATGTATCCGAGGACCAAGTTCTTGAAGAGTTTTTGATGGGTGGCGTGGAAAAGAATGTTACTTTCTTCAGTTATCTGTTCACTTGTATTCACTCAATTGAGGTGGATGTTGTAGCGGTTGATGGTGATACTGTCGATGCTTCTGGTGATGTCGACTGGTCTAAAATTGTTCATAGCTAAATGTTTATAAATGAGTAATTTAATTAAATTAATGAAGTTCAACAATTTTTTCCTGCATAACTCTTTAAAAGTTAGGTTGTGGATACCAACGTCAATAGGTTTTCCGACATGAACCGAGGATGACTGGGATAACACAGCCACATCTCGGTATATTAATAGTAAAATATTATGTCAGTATGCTAAAATACGCGTCTAAGTCTAAATCCAGAAAGATCCTGTATACATGACATGTATCCGAGGACCAAGTTCTTGAAGAGTTTTTGATGGGTGGCGTGGAAAAGATATTACTTTCTTCAGTTAACCTACATGTACGTGTTCACTTGCATTCACTCAGTTGATGCTGTACGATAGGCTTCAGCCGACGTCTTGGGTTCTCATTCCCTTACTTTCAGAGACAACTCCCTGTCTCGCATCGCCTTAAAGAACGAATCGCTAGCGACGACTTCTGTAGTCTCATTGGAAGGCACAGGATACGAAAACACGACCAACCGGCGTATTTCGTGAAGCAGATTGCTCAGAGTCTCGTCCGCCCGCTGGCGACGGCAGTAGGCCTACAATTGTACCCTGAACGTATCTGCCTGTCCTCCTGTACCGTATCTTTGGCGGAGGCGTCCGACTAATTCCTCCTAGGTCACGTCCTCTCTCGCCCCAAAGTCCCATAATAACTGCCTGGCGGCCTTTTCCAGAGCGAAGCGCGGGAAATCGACTCGATCTCCTGTTGTCCATCCATTGTGCCTTGCGTACACTTCAAATAGAAACGATTCCAGCGATCCCGTCCCGTTTAACTTTCCGGATTTCATTGGCGACTTCCGGTAGACGACGCCTGTACTCATCACTGGTTTCGGTTCTTGCGGCCTCTGTTTCCGCTCCATTGCGTCGTTTGCCGTCACCGAGCTTCAACCGTCAAACTCTAAGAATTCCAACACGGCTTAGATCGGACTTGTCGTCTTTCGTCGTCCTCTTCACCAACGGATTCTAGCTGCTTGGCTGTCGAATCGGATTTTCATCCACGTCCAACAACGTTTAGTGGGCGGTGCGACGTTCTGGCTCCATATCAGACCTTCCGTTGACTTTCGTTGACTCTCGAATTCGGTGAACAAAAACACAACCCCACTTCTGGAACCAGTGTGTCGCGAAACCGGGGTGTTCTTGATTTCTGTGGCGGTGCGACGTTCAGAGTTCTTACCGGGATGTCCGAGACCCCACTCCTCGTGGTCTGTCACGAGGCTTAAACAGAGTTCACAACGTAGTAACGTAGAAGTCCGTTTTAATCGCCAAAATCCAAAGAGCACAGAAGCAACCAAACTATAATCGCACTTATTGCATAACAACATCAAACGAACTATCGCAACGTAGTAATATCGCAAACTATGACTTCCGCAATATACGGGTACCGCCACCTCGACTCAGTGTCAACGATACTCTTCTTTCGCTAGTCGAGACTACTATGCCGATGCTTAGCTCAAGACCGAACCTCAGACCGTCCTCCAGACTACTGCCCTCCAGAACTCCGTCTCCCATTATCCTGGGCTAGTTTAATACCCAAATAACCCATGAGATGTCGGGTACCGGGTAGTAGATGTGTACTAGCGCTTACAAGCCGCCACCACGTCTAAAAATAAGGGGACACCACTTTTAAGGCGCCTCAGAAGCCGCGGTGGCTTATAATGACATAATTCATATTGTGGTGCAAAATCTAGACATATTTACGAGACGTTTTTCGATTTACTAGAGCGCATTTTCTGCGGCGGGAAGCCAGTGCATCCAAGCCTTCTCGTGACCACCTGGCCCTTATAAACAGATTGGCTTTAAAGCTGTGCCTTTGGATATAAATGCTTAGAACTCCCCAAGCCCTAAGTCTGCCAAAGAAGCTTTTTAAAATGTAAAGTACCGTTTGCTGCCGGCCGAGAACCTCCCACGAGGCCGGCCCAAACCGGGTCATTTTTCAATTTAAATAAATGAATAGGTTGTGGTATACATAAAACATAATGCTAGGGCAAAACTTTTGCATTTGGCTCGGTATAGGGAAAACAACCCTCTGCTGTCGCAGGTGCATTGGGGAGTACTGTTTCAAACATTTGGCACGACTGCGAAACGGTTGTGGGACGAGACCTTGCGCCAAATGTGGAAGGGGTATAAAAACACACGTGGGTGAGTGTATGAAATGTGGTTATTTCGCTAAATATTTGAGAGCTCGACGAGGTGGGTTAGTCCGTGAATTTAATAAAGAATGGAAGCGACTATCAAATATATCAGTAGAATAAAAAAAATTTTCATTTGAACAAACGATATAGTTATTGTATTGAGATAATACAGATGAGCAAGCGTCAATCGAATATCAGTAAACAAAATTTCATTTTGAACAAATGATATAATTATTATATTAAAGAAAAGTTTGCCACAGTAATATAAACTAATTTATAACTATGGCATTGTCCACGAATGAAAAAATTGAACAATTGTTGGGTGAGTTTACTGGTCCCCCAGCTCTTCGAGCTGTTCTACAGAATATCTTAGACGAACCTATCCCAGATGCAGTCAAAAGGCGCTTACTACAGCCACTGCTTCCAAGGCCAATTCCGCCAGTGCGCAAGCATAGAGGGGCAAAACGTAAGGCCCTTCTGGCACAATTCGACCCACTCCTAATTAAGAAGGATAGAGGTGGGCCACCACCCTTTCTACTACACAAAGAGCTCGCCAATCAGCATCTGAGAGACTTCCGTGCAGAAGTACCTCTTAACCACAGGCTGGAAGGAGATGCGTTAGCTTTCTTGAGTGCAATGGAGCACAACATTGAGGCACAACTCAACGAAGAGCTGTTGAAACAAGACGGTCTTAAATACTCGCAAGTGTTGACAGTTGAGTTGGAAAAGCTGGCACCGACCGTTGATAATGTGGATGGTGGCAACGCGCCCCCCGGCATCATTACCAATACCGCCTACTTTCGAAGCAATGCAGTACCAGTTACCAATGCGGGTAAAATCCAAGGGGCTATACGGAAGGCCAAGGCCGAAATACTAAAACTCCTCGAGGATTACACCAATGAGGGGTCGGGGTGGAGGGTGAGGCGGATTGTCGCGCTAGACCTCGGTGTTGCAAGATAAAAGCCTTTCCGAGGGAAGAGCTACTTTCCCACACCAAAGTACATCCCCCCTCGCACGGTTATTAATGTTAAGAATGAAGATAACCGATGCTTCGAGTGGGCCATATTAAGCGCAATGTATCCAGTAGATTTTAGGCAACACCCCTATCGTCCCAGTAAGTATCGTGCCCACCTCCTCGAGCTAAACTTTGACGGTATAGAATTTCCAGTGAAGGTCACAGATATCGACAAGTTTGAGCGTCAAAACCCAAATATAAGCGTCTCAGTCTTCGGGTGGGATAAAGCTTTGTATCCAATTCACATTTCAAACCGGACCAGTGTCCACAATCTTGACCTTCTACTACTGGCCGACGACGCAAATGAAAATTTTCATTATGCCTGGATCAAGGATCTAGCCCGCATGGTTTATAAAAACAGCAAATTTCAAGGACGAAAGCATCCATGTCGTCGCTGCCTACACGTATTCTGTAGACAAGACTTGCTGGATGCTCATGTCAAAGATTGTCAGGGTATTAGTGAGAAGCCTCAGAGAATTGAGATGCCCAAAGAGGATGAAAATATCCTCAAATTCCAGAACCATCACAAACAGATGCGCACTCCGTATATTATTTACGCGGACTACGAGGCTCTAAACATACCAATCGAAGGTGCAGCCATAAACCCCAACGAGAGCAACACCAGACAGATAGCTGAGCAGAAACCATGCAGCTTCTGTTATATAGTGGTTCGATGCGATGGCCGCACGAAGAAACCAGTTTTCTACCGGGGGGGAAAACGCCGTGCCAAAGTTCCTGCAACGACTACAAGGCGAGCTGACCTCTATCAAACAAAGGCTGGCCACCCCAGCTAAGATAGTTATGTCAGCGGCCGATCGCCAATTATTCCGCGAGGCCATCGATTGTCACATCTGCGGAAATGCTCTCGAAGCGGATAGAGTTCGCGACCACTGTCACATCACCGGTAAGTACCGAGGTGCTGCTCACAACGCCTGCAACCTTAAACTTCGAATATATGCCGATAAGTGCAAGGTACCGGTGGTCTTCCACAATCTGCGAGGTTACGACAGTCATCTCATCATGCAAGCGATCGGAAGTTGTGAGGCCGCACAGGATGAGGAAACTGAAATTAACTGCATCCCAAACAATATGGAGAAATACATGACATTCAACATAGGACAACTACAGTTCATCGACAGCCTCCAGTTTCTAAACAGCTCGTTGGATAAATTATCAGGAAACCTGTCGCTAGAGGATCTCAAAGTCACAACGGCGTATATAAACGGAAATTTCGTTCATAATGAAAGGTTAAAATTAGATCTGCTCAGACGAAAGGGTGTTTATTGTTACGAATACATCCATGATTACCACCGCTTCGAAGAAGAACAACTTCCGCCCAAAGAAGCGTTCTACAGCAGGCTGTCCCGAGAGAACATCTCTGATGCGGATTATGAACACGCCCAACGAGTATGGAACGAATTCGACTGTAAAACTCTGGGCGACTATCACGACCTGTATCTCCGCACGGATGTACTTCTACTCGCAGATGTCTTCGAGACGTTCAGAAACACATCGATGAAACACTACAGTTTAGATCCGGCAAATTACTTCAGCCTGCCAGGAATGGCCTGGGACGCTTTGCTGAAAAAGACGAAAATCGAGCTCGAACTTCTCACCGATATAGATATGCATTTATTTGTAGAGAAAGGTCTCCGAGGTGGAATCTCGATGGTATCTAAGCGCTTCGCAAAGGCTAACAATCCACAATGCCCAGATCACGATACCACGAAGCCAGAAAACTGGATCATGTTTCTCGACGCTAATAACTTGTACGGCTGGGCGATGCAACAGTCACTACCAGTTGGAGAATTTAGCTGGGAAAGTCCAACTCTCGACGAAGTGTTGGAAACTCCAGACGACGCCCCTGAAGGCTTCCTACTTGAAGTAGATCTCGAGTACCCGGAGCACCTCCACGAATCACATAGCGACTATCTCCTAGCACCAGAGACCCTGACAGTCCAAGAGGAGTGGTTGAGCGACTATCAGAATGTGCTTATGAACGAGTTGGGAGTCAAGTTCACAAAGCATGTGAAGTTAGTACCAAGCCTACGACCTAAGGAGCGGTATGTGGTCCATTATAGAAATCTCAAACTATACCACTCGTTGGGCCTACGAGTTGTTAAGATCCATCGTGCCATTAAATTTAGACAGGAGGCGTGGATGGCTCCATACATCGAGATGAATACAAAATTGAGGGCGAAGGCAACGTCGGAATTTGAAAAAGACTTCTTCAAACTGGCTAATAATGCAGTTTTCGGAAAAACCATGGAAAATCTTAGAAAAAGAATCAGGGTCAACCTGGTACCGACCTCAAAAGTTGACAAGCTTCGTAAACTAACTGCCGACCCGGCCTACATATCACACAAAATCTTCAACGACCAACTCGCCGCGATTCACAGTTTGAAGAGCAAACTCAAGTTAAACAGACCTGTATATGTCGGCCAGGCGGTCCTCGACCTCAGCAAGCATCTGATGTACGACTTCTGGTACAACGATGTGAAAAATCAATACGGTGAAAGAGCGCAGTTGCTATATACAGACACAGATAGCCTCTTATTTCAGGTGGAGACTCCGAACGCCTACGCCGATATGTGGAACAAAAAACACCTATTCGACCTCTCCGAGTTTCCTAGAGACAGCCCATATTACGACGTCGAGAACAAGAAAGTCGTGGGCAAGTTCAAGGATGAATGTAACGGAGTCGCCATAGCCCAATTCGTAGGATTGCGTCCGAAGATGTACTCGATCTTAAAATCGGGTGGTTCAGAGATCAGGAAAGCAAAAGGCGTTCAGAGAGCAGTTGTGAAGAAGGATCTGCACCACGAGCTATACAAGAAATGCCTGTTCGAACGAGAGGAAATGCGGCACACACAAGTCGTGATTCGAAGCCACGACCACCAGATCGGAGTGTACGAGCAGAATAAGATCAGTCTCTCTCCATTAGACACAAAAAAGTGGATATCTCCGGACGGAATAACAACGCTGGCATACGGTCATTACAAAATCAACGACGGTTGAGTATTCTATCGGGGGGTAACTCAGTGCCCATAGGCACCAGAAGCAGTTCCTCACGTACAAATCCGCGGGCAGGACCGTCTACCAGATGGTATAAAGCCGGTTGGTCAGCCTGCCGAACAACATCCAAAATAGCGTGGATGGTGAGCGACCAGTTAGGGTCGGTGGCGCGTTTGCTTCCACCTTCGAGCTCGCCGGGAGCGTACAAATATCGGACGAGAACGTCGTGTCCAAGAACAGGCTCATCCAAGCCCCATAAACGACCTTTAGTTTGTGAATGAGAGGGCTTCTGTGTCACTTTAGCAGCTTTCATCGCTTCAACCGGCTTCATGTCGAGCAAGCGCGTCGGCTCATCGTTTAGTGCAGCCACAACTTCGGGCAACCGGCGAACCCATTCCGCCGACCGTTCGGATGACCCCCTTGCAGCCAGGAGCAATTCCTGAGCGTACTGGGCACCGAAAAGTCGCTCAGCTAGAGTACGATTAAAGCGTTCAACGATGCCCTGTTGGCGATGATTTCCGGCCTGTCCGCGTCTTACAAGAACGTCGTGCTTCACCAGCAATGGTGTAAAATCACCCATAAATTCGCGTCCAGGATCGGCCTGAAAGAGTCGAGGCCAAGTTAATGGGCCCCTCTTGTAGATCCGGCTTAAAGCGGCGGCGACTTCAGCCGCACTTTTATCAGTCAACGGTTCAGCTTCTTTGTATCTTGAAGCAACATCGACAACAGTCAAGGCGTATTTATAAGTCTTGCGGTAAACCTTATCGTGAGGTAAAAACAAGAGATCGGCTTGGTGTACAGCGTTTGGCCGATTTTCCTCGAACTTTGGACGCGGTATGCGGCGTGGAACGGGTAGATAAATCTGCCACACAGCTTGTTTCTTTAACCAATCACGAGCCTCGGCCTCGGAAACTTTGGCGGCTGAGGCTAGTTTCTTCACCGCAGCCTTACCTCGCCAGTAACCTCTAGGGCTGTAATAGACGGCTGAAAGGTGCTTAGACATTTCAGTAATACTATATATTACAAACAGGTAAACACATACACAAATGATTTTCATTTGCGTTTTCGCTGGCTCGTTCTGACACCCATCCCCAGCCTCGACTTCGCTGACATAATGGCCGATACGAGCCGGGCATCCTTCTTCTCATAATCCGGAGTTTCATCGGTGAGTGCGATCTTCGACGCGGCTGCAGCGAGGATGTCATCTGCGTGGTTACGCCCTGGGGTATCTTTATGAACTGCATAAGCCACATCGTGGTGGAGGCACGCACGGTCGAGCTGATTAACACCGTGATAGCGCTGTGACAGCCGTTTGTCGAGTTTTGTGAATGGTCCACAATAAGAGTACTTTCCTGTATTCTGAAAAGAACTTCCCGGATTATCTTCCGAAGACATATCGGATGGAAGGCTCAAATGCATTTCTGGCAGAGGCAGAACATTAAGAGCGCTATTCAGTAGAGAACCTCCAGTCTTTCGCACCATAGAAGGCAAAAACTGGCTCTTCTTTGCACCGCAGACGGCACAGGTTCCCTTCTTGGCTGGCCGACCGTTTCGTAACTCGACGATTGTTTCATTTGAAGTCTCAGTATGTTTCTTACATCGTAGGCAATACATTGTTTTTGTTGAATACAATCATAACTCGTTGTCTCTATATGGAAATAACAAATTTTGACCTCGAAGCTGACGATGGGAAAAAACACCACCATTGGTTGTTGCCATCCAGCATACGGTGTATAATCTGAGGGCCTAGCGGATGTGGGAAAACAAACCTACTGCTCAACCTCCTTCTGAAAAAGGGGTACCTGCGTTTTGATCGGCTATACCTCTACTCAAAGTCTCTAGGACAGGAAAAATATCAGTTTCTTCGGGACTGGATAACAGAACTCGAAAAAGTTGCCGGGAAGGAAGTGGCTTCCTTTCACTCTTGCTCAGATGAAATAGTTCCAGTTGAATCATTAAATAAGAATGCCAGAAGCCTTCTAGTTTTCGATGACGTCATGCTTGAAAAACAGTCGCCCATCGAAAGGTATTTCACTATGGGTCGACACGGTGGCGCGGACTGCTTCTACTTAACACAGAATTATTTTCGAATTCCGAAGCAAGCGATCCGTGACAATGCCAATCTTATCGTCCTCTTCAACCAAGACAGCAAAAATTTGCGAGCCATTCACGATACGTTCGTGGGCGGCGACATGTCTTTCGATGAGTTCCGTACGTTCTTCAGCGAGTGTGCTGCCCAGCCATATGGATTTGCAGTCATAGATTTGACGTCCAAGGTGTACGACGGAAAATATCGTTGCGGGTTCGATCGCTTCTATAAGCCCAAGGCAAGTATTTAAAGACATGATATAGGCAACATATAGTCGACATACAACCACGATGTGGACAAAAGTTTCGTCTAAACAGGAGCGAGACGCCTTGACTCAGGATTATTTAGCTCGGAGAAATCGATTGAGACAGCGTTTCGTGGATGAGAAGCTCGGTGAAGCCAACCTTCAGTACGATGCGGCAAAGCTTTTCAAACCAATAGCCACAGCCACGGCTGAATCCCAGGCGGCTACGTCTAAGGAGCTGCAGAAAGTTACCAGCGCTTTACAGGATTTGCCGGCGCAGATTTCAGAGTCTGCTAATTATAACCCGATAGCAGCTTTGTTCGGTGATTCCGTGGGAGCAGTTGCTCCAACGGCTGCTCCAGCCCTTCCAGCGCTTCCAACATCCCGAATCCCCCCCGCATTGTTAGTAGATCCAAACAAATATCTCAACGTCGCGGCAATCACACGGCATGGGTTTAAACCTCCGAGCGAGCTCGATTTAGCCGACATTGCAGGTGCTGAAAAGATAATCGGTGAGGTAAATCACTATAATCGCCACACCCTGGGCAAAGAGAAAAGGAAAGCCAATAAGCAAGGAGACGAAGAAAAGGTAGATGAGGTGACTGCAGATATCGAAGCCCTAAGGGAATATAAAAAGCGAATCCATACACTGCTAGCGGGCCACAGCCTCATCAAAAAGGGAAAGGGTTTCAGTGTCCCAGCCGTTCCTCTTAAATTACAAGGTAGCGCCTTGGGTGAGCTCTCCGTCGACCCCGTCGCGCTGTCTGCTGGTAGACTAAGAGTGTTTAAAGGTGGGAACCTCGTGCTCGAAGCTCCTGCCGATGAGTCATTGTTCAGCCTGTTAACGAAACGCTTCGTTAAGACTAAGCAATATTCGCCTCAGGCAATTGAAACTTTCAAAAAGCTCGTACAGATGTCTGGTCTGCCTATTCATGGCCGGAAAAGTAAAAAGTTCCAGCTGATTCGAGGCGGCGCGGTGCAATTTTACAACGATCCAAACGCCCTGGTAGAGAGGTTGCAGCTTTTGGTGGCCTTTAGGGCCGCGGGAAACACAGGTCTCGGCAACGAAATCTCCGCCATTCTTGACGAGTTACTGCGTTCCGGTGCGATCTCCAAAGAGCTGGCACTCGAATTGAATAGAAACATGCTCATAAAATAAAGTACACAAGATGGAACGCTCGGAGAAACTGCTCGAAGAAATTCGAGACCTTTTGCAGCCTAAGGAAAATTTTAGTATAGTTGTTTCCTCAGATACTACAGGGTGGACCACGGCTTTCTCACCACCGCTGTACCTGGATCCAAAAAGACGCTTTGAGCTTGCTTTAGTCAATCTTGAAACTTATAACTCGATCCCGAACATAGACAGTACAAATAACAAGTTCGTCTACAGCTCCGACAATGGTGTGACGTGGAAGACGATCATTTTGCCCGACGGAAGCTACGAGATCGCACAGATTAATGATGAAATCGGTAGGCAGTTAGAAAAGCAAAATTCTCCGACGGGTGTGACACCACTCGGCTTTAATTCTCCTATTACCATAGGAGCTAACGCATCTACCCTACGCGCCTTCATAAAAATTACGAATGCTCTATATAAGGTAAATATGGCTCAATCTACCATCAGGCAAATGCTCGGTTTTAACCCTCAGAGGCTTGGTAGTGGTTATAAAGAGGGAGAAAATCCAGTCGATATTCTCCGGGTGGACACAATCCTGGTAAATTGTGACATTATCTCTGGATCGTATCGCAATGGTAGTCAGCTGCCAGTAATCTACAGTTTTTTCCCGGATGTGTCGCCCGGCTACAAGGTAATCGAGTCTCCGAAAAATCTGGTGTACCTACCAGTTGCACCGGCTGGCAACGTACAGGGCATTCGTGTGTGGCTGACCGACCAGAATGGTGAACAATTAAACCTCCGCGGTGAGACAGTAACTATAAGGTTTCACATCCGCAGTGCGTAGATTTTCACACTTAAATATTCTCATGTTTGTTCTTGGAATTAAAAGGCGGCGTCGTGTCGTGGGTGGCGGACTTTTCGACTGGATACCCAAAATCGCGGGCTTCCTTGGCCGTGCGGGCTCCTTCATTTCGGCGAATAAAGGCGTAATAACAAACGTTGCCGATGTAGTTGGTAATGTGGTGAAAGCTGGGGCCACAACAGCGTCCGCCGTCAGGCAGATCGTTGATGCCGTGAAAGCGAGACGCGCTGTTGCCGGCGCAAAAGCACCAATAGCGGTTTCCGCACCTTTGGAGAAGGCGCTCAGCGACAAGAGCATCGAATACTTAAAACAACTGGCTGTAAGTCCACCACCCGTTGTTCCGATAATGGCTGACATAAACAGCCGCATTGCTGGATCCGGTTTCAAGACAATAAAGCCGAGTCGCGGCGGTAAGGGTCTGTTTCTCGCAAAATGAAATAAAAATATTCACAAAACGCAAAAAAAATCTTTAACCCACCACATATGAAATTCATTTACAGCATGATTAATAATTGAAGCTTGAACTTTTTTAGCTATAATAATGGCGGCATTTGACGTGCCGAGTGAAATGTTGGACATCGCTTCGGCGGTACCCGATGATAATAGCATCGAATCGTTTGAATACCGCGAGTATGAATCACAAAATCCTGCGGCTATTAATAACGGCCAGGCCATACAGATCGACATCCAGAACCAAGACATTTTCACGCAACCTTCTAAGAGCTACCTTCTTGTGGAGGGTAGGCTTACAACAACAGGCGCCGCTTACATCGCAGAGACGTTGGTGTCATTCATCAACAACGCCGTCCCGTACATGTTTTCTCAGATTCGATACCTGGCTAACAACACCGAGATAGAGAATGTCATGTCACCTGGGCAAGCCACGACGATGAAAGGCATGCTGGTATACGGCGATGATTTTTCCAAAGGCGAAGGTTTAAACATGTGTTGGCAGAAGGACACGAGTGCGGCGGCGGCGACCGCGAATATGGGCTTCGAGGCCCGTCGACTGATGATCATTGGAAAACCCGTCCCTATTGGAACGTTTTCATTCATTGTTCCCTTAAGACATCTATTCGGCTTTTGCGATGATTACCACAAAGTCGTATACGGGATTAAACACTCCTTACTGCTGAGCCGGCAGGGAGATGCAGACGCGATCTTCAAGGAAGCCGCAGCGACCAATGGCCAGATCGCGCTGACTAAACTCTCCTGGTTCATGCCGCATATAATACCCGCTCTGGAGTATAAAAGCATGCTTATGAAGCAGATTGAAGCCAAGGTTAAGGTACCTGTAGCATTCCGCGCCATGCAATGCGACAACATTGCGGTGCCACGAGCGACGACTTTTTCCTGGCGTTTGAGCGTTAAGTCGGGCACGGAAAAGCCACGCTGGATTCTTGTTGCTTTTCAGACTGGAAAGAATGCACATCAAGGCCAGAATCCGGCACTGTTTGACCATGCACAGGTTCGCAACATTTTCGCTATGCTCAACAGCGATCGCTACCCGGTGGTTGACATGAATCTCGACTTCACCAAGAGGACAACCTCTCGCGCTTACAAGGCCCTACGTGACTTCAAGGAAGAATATTGCGGTATAGACGCGCGTGAATCGTCATGCCAACTGACACCAATCGAATTTGTAGATTTGTTTCCGATCTTCGTTCTGGACGTGCTCAGGCAATCTGAACGACTTAAAACCTCTGTACAGGACATACAAATCAAGGTGGACTTTAACGAAGTGGTACCAAATAATACGACAGCATATGCCGTCCTGATCAGCGACCGACTCCTGAATTTTGAATCGGATGGCAGCAAATTCAACGTCGTCTACTAGAAATCGTTTTTCACATTTAGATACAAGTGCCTCTTTTGATATATTTTTTCCGAAAATGAAAACTGAATACGTTGCGTTCGGCCTTTCACTGACCGAAGGGCAAAAGCAAACATTGGCTAAAGCTGCGCGTGCCGGCACTGGCGCCACGATCCGGCTCACTCATGGCCAGCTTCGCGGAGACGAGAAGCTCGCGCTGACAAAAGTTCAAGCCGCCCGAATCGTGAAGAAGATTTCGGAAGGCGTTGGCATGGAGCTGAGATTCACCAAAACGCAACTGAAAAAGATGACAAAATCGGGCGGATTTCTTCCACTACTGGCTCTCCTCCCATTGATTTTTGGTGGGTTATCCGCGGCGGGTGGCGTTGCTGGAGTAGTAAAGGCTGTGCAGAGCAAACAGGCCAACGACGCCGCACTGGCGGAGGCGGAGCGTCACAATCGCGAACTCGAGGCCCAGGTCCGCGGGTCTGGTTTATATCTCGGGCGCGAGACTCGTGGTGGTTGTTGTCCAATGTGCAAAGGATCCGGTCTCTACATCGGGCAAAAAAACTAAAACCTCTTAGCAACTTCGACATAGAGAAAACCGCCGGGGCGCTGCCGCATTTCCGCGGTGTTTTCATGCGAGATGGTCTGCCCGCCGTGGCTCGTGAGAAGGAGTGTGGAGTTGTTAATTTAGATTCTGGTTCGGGCGATGGTACTCACTGGGTTGCCTATTGGATAGATGGACCTACAGCCGTCTATTTTGACAGTTATGGGCTGGATCCGCCTCTCGAAATGTCACGATATTTAAACCGCTCCATTAGAACTCAAACGTTCCAGCTACAGGGGCCCGATGATGTGGTATGTGGTCATCTCTGCCTGACCGTGCTAAGAGAGCTCGCTGCCGGAAAGAATTTTGAAGACATCGTGCTTGACCTATGTTAGACTTCCGTCACCCTTTTTGTATATAAAAATGCCTGTTGATAAATTTGGAAGAGACGGTGGAGGTGGGGTGGGAGGGGGCAGATAAGCGCCGCTGGGCTCGTCCACAAGGCTGGTGATACCATGTTGGGAATTCTATCGGCTGGAGGTTTTCGGCTGACAAATGTGGGAACGCCGACGATGGAAACGGACGCCGCGACAAAGGCTTATGCAGACATCGTAGATCAGGACAACCTGCAACTCACCGGTGGAACGATGTCCGGCATTGTAAAAATGGGCGGTCATAAATTGACTGGTTTGCCCACGGGCACTCCGGGATCTGACAGTGAAGACGAGGGTTGGGATGAATTGGTGGGAGAGTCCGACGCTGCGAGTTGGAAACAAATAACGGAGTACGCGAAAGAGCGGGCGCAACAAGCCGAGTTGTATGCAGACGGCTTAAGCTCCGAGGCAACTGGTCTCGTTAAACGTTACGCAGACGATAAGGACACTCTGCTGGACACTGCAGTCAGGCTGTACGCGGACCAGAAGGCAGCCGAAGCCGAGAACCATGCAGACCAGAAGCTTGTCGATGCCAAGCAGTATACGGACGAGAAGAACGAGGTGCTGAGAGATTCCGTTAGGCAGTATGCGGACGAAAAGGATGTTATTGTAAAAAGTTACGTCAACGAGCAAGATGTTATCGTCAAGAACGCGTGTGTGCTAAAATCTGGCAGTGTAATGACTGGAAGTTTAGTTATGGGTGGTCACCGAGTGACTGGACTTCCAATAGGGATTCCAGGATCCGATAGCGATGCTGCGAGTTTGAAACAAGTGGCACACCTGATCAACAATGCCACTACAAATAAAGAAACGAATCCCGACGAACCGTTCCATATAACCAATAAGAGTTACGTTGATTTCCAAGATGCGGCAGTCAGGACATATACAGATCAAAAGGCGGCCGCTACCAGGGAGTACGCGGACCAGAAAGCCGAAGCTGCTAAAACTTACGCCAACGCGCAAGATGTTATCGCCAGGAGCGCTTGCGTGCTTAAAGTTGGCGGCGCAATGACTGGAAATTTAGCTATGGGCGGTAAGAGAGTGACTGGGCTTTACACTGGGGCCTCAACATCTAATACCGACGCGGCGAGCATCGGACAGGTGACGAGGATCGTTACCGGCAAAATGACAAAGTTAAATAAAATACCGACGGAGCCTTTGAACGTAGTAAATAAACAATATGTCGACACTCAGGCTGTTGTTATTAAAAGATATACAGACAGTAAAGATACCGCTGTAAGACAGTACTTGAACAACATCAAGTTTCTCAACTACAGCGGCCACATTCCACCGCTATCCAAAAACATTTCCGAAACGGGTTTTAAGGCCTCGTCCAGCACATCTCTTACTGATTACCCACCTCATTTGGCATTCAACTCTGGAGTAACAGGTGAGTGGAGGACCAGGCCCGCTGTGGGTGATGATGATTGGAAGGCTTGGTTACAGATTGAATGCCCGACGCCTGTACGAATATGGAAGGTTAGTCTGGCTGGGGTGGCTGCTAGTCGTATCACGTCGTGGAAGATTTTTGGGAATACTCAAACAACCTCGTCAATCGTGACTGCAGAACTACTCAACTCCAATACCGCTTTGACTGATTCTGCGCAGAAGTTTACCATCGACACCAACACCGCATTCAAAATATACGGCCTGGAGGCCCATGCAATAGAGCCATCATCATCAACTACTCTTGGTATATCTCACTTCCAGATTTACTCATATTTTAAAGTTGGAGACACATAAGACTTAATAATGGCCGACTCACACTACAAGATTCGAGGTTATCTCCGGCAAAAGGGAGAAACAAATATGCACAAGTACAACTTCGATGATTTGGTTGGCCTTACCAACTGGGGATATAGTATCCCTAAGCCCACCGCAGATATGTTAGACGCGGTTCCCCAAATCCACATCGATTTCGTATCGGACGATTATCACAGCCGCGATATTTACACAGCGACCAAAACTGTGACTCGAAGTTCGTGGCAAACACTTCCATTGACCGCGGCACGCTATCCCTGTATTACGTTGCAAACTACCACTGAGGTTATCTCATTAGACCGCGGATTCTGGAGGCTTACAGTGTTTGGTGTTAGTACCGGCGATGCGTCAGTTCGCATTATTACAGCCGCGGGTAGCATCGATCGTACAGTCGACATTCAAAGTGGACAATTTGATGCATCTAGGGCAATATTCATTCCAGGACAAACGAGTTTTCGAATTGAAGGAAAAAAGAGGGGCGTTTTAAGTACTTCAACTATTGAGTTAAACGTAACGTTACTGATGGAGCAACTGTAAAAAGAATGTCTTTGTACCCAACGCTTATGGAGTCAAGAATTTCGTCAGACACGACGTCGCAAACATTTCGTCTGCAGAAGATTGGCGAAATAGAAGCATTCCTGAGGTCCGAGGCGATAAGTCGAGGACAACTGTGCAAAAAGTATGAGAGGGTTGTAGATGTGGCTAATGGGGCCTCGGCCGGCCTTGCTCTGGTTAGTCTTGGAACTGGGGTGGGTGGGGCAGCTATGCTAGCCACTGGTATTGGTTTTATTCCTGGTATTGTTCTAGAGAGTTTAGCCATAGCGACGAGTTTTCTGGATATTATTGGAAATGTTGTTAGTAGAAGTTTTGTTGCTAAAGCTTCAAAACACGATGAAATTTGTATTTTGGCGGAAAGTAAGCTAAACACTGTTCATGACCACATTTCTAAGGCGTTGGAAGACACCGCTATTAGCGATGAAGAGTATAAGCTTATTTTGGGAGAGGAGGAGAAATATAGAACGATGAAACGTGATATACAAAGCAAGAATGGAAAAAAAGAGTTGCCGAATCAAAGCAAAGACCAGATGGTGGCAGAACTAATCAAGAAACTAACCAGCGCTGGGTCTTCTCCGCGAACCACGAAATAAAAATTTTCATCGTAGGTGGTTGGAGTAGTGAGTCTGTAATTCCTAGCGCACCACCAGCATATTATTAGGAGGGGGTCCAAATTTCGCAGGCGGTCCCGAAGTGATGCCACACCCGCATTATACCGCAGAATGCTTGATTTTTCAAATTTATGACGAAATTTATGGGGGGTCTAAATTTGGCAAACGGTCCCGAAGTGATGCCACACCCGCATTATACTTATAATACCTCAGAATGCTTGATTTTTCTAATTTTTAACGAAATTTATGGGGGGTCTAAATTTGGCAATCGGTCCCGGAGTCGTGCCACACCCTCATTATACCGCAGAATGCTTAATTTTTCTAATTTATAACGAAATTAACAGGGGGCCCAAATTTGGCAAACGGTCCCGGAGTCATGCCACACCCTCATTATACCGCAGAATGCTTAATTTTTCTAATTTATAACGAAATTAACAGGGGGTCCAAATTTGGCAAACGGTCCCGAAATGATACCACACCGGCATTATACTTATAATACCGCAGAATGCTTGATTTTTCTAATTTTTAACGAAATTTATGGGTGGGTCCAAATTTGGCAAACGGTCCCGAAATGATACCACACCCGCGTTATACTTCTAATACCGCAGAATGCTTCTTCTTTATGTTCTCTGCCCATCGGCAGGTTCGTATGACCAATGACGCCATCGTTCTCTGTCTTGTGCTCTTCTCTTCAGTCCACTGTATCCTTCTTCTTTTGTCATCATCCAGTCTAGCAGCATTGCCCTCGGTCTTCCTCGCGTCTTTCTCCCCTCCATCCTTCCCTCCATGATGTCTCTTAGCAGTGTCTCACTCCTTAGGATGTGCCCGATCCATTTCCTTTGTCGTCCACGTATAGTACTTATGAGTGATCTTTGTTCTTCTACCATTTGCAGGATTTCCTCGTTCGTCCTCCGTTCCACCCAGCTAACTCTCTCCATTCTGCGCCACACCCACATCTCAAAGGCCTCCAATCTTTTTATGTCGTCCTTCCTCATTGTCCATGTCTCGGAGCCGTACAGCACAACACTCCACAGAATGCTTAATTTTTCTAAATTATAACGATATTTATGGGGGGTCCAAATTTGGCAACCGGTCCCGAAATGATACCACACCCGCATTATACTTCTAACACCGCAGAATGCTTGATTTTTTCTAATTTATAACGAAATCTATGGGGGGTCAAAATTTGGCAAACGGTCCCGGAGTCATGCCACACCCTCATTATATCGCAGAATGCTTGATTTTTCTAATTTATAACGAAATTTATGGGGGGTAAAATTTGGCAAACGGTCCCGAAATGATACCACACCCGCATTTTACCGCAGAATGCTTAATTTTTCTAATTTATAACGAAATATATGGGGGGTCCAAATTTGGCAACCGGTCCCGAAATGATACCACACCCGCATTATACTGCAAAAGGCCTATCGAATGTACTATGTTTAGCCTTTTATCTGTTATGTGCTTTAGTAAATACACACCACAGGATAAACATGCTGTTTAACCCATTTTCGCGCTTGAATGTAGGGGACTGGCCCCTTTTTGAAGTGAATATAGGTTTTATAGGTCGCTTTAAAAATTAATGTTCGTTTGGAAATGACTATAGCCAGTGTGCTAACCCACATGTTTTCATGATATATAGACAATGCAACAGCCACAAGGTTAACGGCACAGGAAAAACCACGGTAATTCCATACCCGCATTTATCTGAACTGGACTGCTTAAAAAGTAGCAGTGGGCTCAAAAAAGCCCGACGACCTCGCAACACAGTTTCAACCTTTCGATAAACAGACTCATTCAGGCTATTACTTTGTACATAGCAGTCCATATATTGTAGTGCTGCAGACTTTCAAGCAAACGTGGTTAAGCAACGTTTCAAGCAACACAGTCGTTTTTATTAGGCGGAGCCACCGCAACCAGAAACAAGAGAATAAATAACTTGAATACATAACCAGAATAAATAACTAGAACGGGGTGCAATTGAGAGGAAGCTCGAGAGAGTGGCTCTGACACAGATGAAAGTCTTCTGAGCCACTTAAAACCTTGTAATGTTGTGTTATGTTATGTTAAATAGAGGTTTATATGTTATTAAACAGAAAGCGGTGCACTGCTTCATTATAACGGTTATAAATATATTAATAATCTACTACATATATACAAAATATATACATACATACGAGCACTCTACATCTGATTAACGGCATGATCAATGGTTAATAGTTCTGTTGTGCGCGAGGCCTCATATAGGCTTATAAACACATTCCATGGCTAAAAGCAACGATGAATGGTTGTTACTGACCTAGATTGCGCGAACTAATGCGCGAGAGACTGTAAACAACAGGTGCGGGATCAAGCAGTGTATAGACTACATCAAATACTTGGCACGCACACTTCCCTTCCCTTTTAGTTGATGGTGTTATTGAGCCATTTATCAGCGCCGGCTGCTGGTTCGTGAGCCAGACAAGCCTACGAATCCTTGATTGACATATCTGTATAGACAACAGGATGGGCTTAAATAATGAGGCACAGCTTTAAAGCCGATCTGTTTATAAAGGCTAGTTGGTCACGAGAAGGCTTGGATGCACTGGCTTCCCACCACAGAATATGCGCTCTTGTAAATCGAAAAGCTTCTCGTAGATATGTCTAGATTTTGCACCATAATATGAATTATATCATTATAAGCCACCACGGCTTCTGAGGCGCCTTAAAAGTGGTGTCCCCTTATTTTTAGACGTGGTGGCGGCTTGTAAGCGCTAGTACACATCTACTCGGGTGACTCATCACCTAAAACACGAAGTGTCAGTCCAAAAAGGTACCCACTGTAAATTTGGACACCCGACTAATCGATAGGCCCAAAATGTCACCTCATGGGTGTCGAAATACTAAGAGTTGAAATGCATCGGCCTTGCCTCAGATCCAAACAGTGACACCTCAAACAATTCCCTCGGTGCTGATTTACAGAGATACAATACTTCTAATCAACGGCACTATAATAGGGTGTCGTTTCTACATAGGCACCTCACGGCGCTCCATAGGGTGCCGAAATAAACTTGCCACACAGCCAAATTATATAGCACCCAACAGGATGTCAATACAAAAACAGCACCCAGCCAAATAACTCAGCACCCTACAGGGTGTCGAACAAGGCAAAAGCTGCCTAGCACTTCGTGGGTGCCAAAAGAAAATAGACACCTCACAAGGTGTCAAATTAAGGCAAATACCCTACCGCACCTCATGGGAGTCAGTTTAAAACATACACCTCATGACCAAAAGTAAATTTATCGACAACATCTAAAAATTTTAATCGTATAGAAATATTTTCTTTCATCTTAAACCCCCAACACTGCATCATCTAATCAAACGAACCATAGCGTCGTTATCATAATGTCTTAGGCATTGGTCGGTGATCGCCTAGAGTTAAATCACGATCAATAAATCATGATATTTTGAAAAAGCTAGTCGAAATGCGAAAAGGCTGTGGTGTGTGTGCAAGATGAGAGAGATTAATTTTCAGTTTAGACTTGACACAGGCATCTAAAACTATTCACAAATTATTTCATCCATCAAGAAAATGACAAGAATTGATCTTGCCTTGACTATGGATCGCTAGTGGAAGCATAGGCCTACTGTGTTTAATTCTTAGAATCCGATTGAAGATAATCACGGATAACTTTAGAATGGCTACGAAATTGTAAAAATGGATCCAGATAATATAACCATAAAGCCATCAATCTGGCTTTGAATGTTACATTTTATGTGAGCCTGCTCCCACCCTGTACCCCACAACAATAGCATAGGACACCGCAAGATATGCGGCTGATGCACATGGTTACCAGCCTAGAAATAAATTGGTCAACGCAAGTTATGTGACATCGTTGGACTATGAATTCAACGCTGTAGTACCTGCTGGCTATTCGAGGTTAAACAGACCAAAGCTACATCCGTACAATTTAATACCTTTGAAAAGTTTCGAAATTACAAAACAATACAAGAGAGCATTGAAGTCCAAATAGAGGCGCTACTGTGAAATACAATACATCAGTCGACTGCAAATTTAATTTTGATTATAACGAGCCAAATCCATTACACAATTCCAATCCCTTCGCCAGATATTAAAATGAAAACTGCGGTCCGCCCGAACCCATGTTGAGCATTCGTGTTCCAAAATCTATGAACTTCTTCGTGCTATACAAAGATATAAAACTCGAACAATTCATTCTGAAATATTGCTTACACGATTAGCGTCAATTACAACACTGGACTAAATATGACGTCTAACCATTCAATAATATTTCTTCTTAAACTCGTTGCAACTGATAATAATTCGTTATGTTTCGATGCAGAAAGTCGTTACCCATCACAACTATAACAGTGTTAAGTGGGAAAAGTCAACAATCGAGAAAAAACAACGTAGTCCATGTCACAATAAGAGCTTGCATAAAATCACATAACATTTACTTGAACATAAGCAATTTGCATAGCCAAATTACTTTTACAATATCTCCAATGTTAAGAGAAATTTACGCCAAATACGAAATTAAGGATACACAGATCTCATTTGACTGATGTTAAAATGTATACATGTGTAAAAGAGTGTGGAGCCTATAGAGTATAGGAGCAGGGACGTCATTTCAGCTTTTTTCAGGGGGGCAAGGACATCAAAAAAGAGGTAAAAAAAATGTTCGCGCTCCGCGCAAAGAAATGTAACAGTTTTTTGGTGTTTCTTCAACATTTTCTGCATAATGTCCCAACCCGCCTCCCCCCCACTGTCAAAGAGTGTGGTCTTGTGAAAAAACCTATGCAGAATCTAGTTTTGTTAATATTATATAATAATTTCCAAAAAAAAATGTTTCTCAAAAATCAGGGGGGCAAATGCCCCCTTTGCCCCCCCCAAATGACGTCCCTGTATAGGAGACTGCTCTACGTAAGAACTAAACACTCCCAGGTAAACAATAATATTTTTCTAAACTTACCACATGGCGTGTTTTGACCAGTCTCTGAAAGCGTGACCAACCAACGCAATTAGACCCATATTGAACAAGCAAGTAATACATACAATCATCATACAAACATACACGTAATGTTCCGCTGGGCCTACCAAATAGAAGCAGCAATGATATGTAGTGAAATGCAGCACTACTTAGACTTTACTGCTGAAGCCTAATGAAGCTTATAGCTTTTAATAAAAATCGAACCAATGAATTCCTCGCATTACTTATATCCAAAAGATTTAAATATCAGCAGATGAGACAGAAAACGTTAATGCAGAAGACGGAGTATAAAGTCCAGATTCGAATTAACGGTCAATAGCTATGCTACACGGACTTGTCTCTAAGGCTCAACTTGGTTCCGCTCCAAAATATGGGGCCATCCACATATTACGTACGCACTTAGGGGGGAGGGGTCGGAAACTCTCGATTTTGCGTACGGGTGCGAACGGGGGATGAGGGGGGACAAAATGTGTACGTACGCAAAATAAACTTCTGATTATGACGTCCACATTAGCCCATTTATAACTCTGTATTGTCCTATAGTCGTCCGATGGCATTTTATTACATTATATAAAAACCATGTGCAGTTATCCTGTGCTGTGAACGAGACACCAATAATAATTTGTCTGTATTGGCCCTCACTCATCCTTCTATAATCTGGCCTAAAGTGCAGACAGTCGTTTCCTGGAGCTGTCGAGACACTTTCTGCAGCTGGTCTTCGGGGAAGGGGGTGTTCGTCAAGTCTACGTACGCAGGGGTGGTGGAAGAAAGTACGCTTGCGAACAGGGGAGTCCAATTTCCCCGGATTTTTGTGTACGTAATATAAGGATGGCCCCTATCTATGTGACTTAATTCATCGCCCTCACTCTGCTGCTTCTCTATGTCCTCTTCGTTCATCTGACCGTTTTGACCTCCTCGTTCCCCGGGTCAGGACTTCTCAGGCTCAATCTAGGTCTTTTGCCTCCATTCGCCCTGCTCTTTGGAATGAGCTTCCTCCGTTCGTTCGTTCTTGTATTCTCTCAGGTAACGTCTCTTCCTCTTTTACCTTTCTTAAAACTTGTTTTTACTCTCGGGGTCTCTCGCACTGGCAGCGCTTCTGAATGAAACTCCCGCTAGAAGCGCTTTATAAATATCCAAATACAATACAATACAATACAATACAATACAATACGGACTTCAAAGCTGATGCAACGCGGTACTCGCTTAAACCACTTCAACTGTCATTCCAATCGGGTAATGCAAAGACCAACGAGACCCGATCCTCTGATTCCACGACATACGTATAGGCTACATGAATATGCATGCACACACACATGCGCGCACGCACGCGCGCGCACACACACACACACACACACACACACACACACACACACACACACACACGCATGTATAGATCACGTATGCGTAATACAGACATATATAATACACATAGGCCTACCAACACGCACACATAGGAATACATGTAAACATACCCACGCACTTAATCATTCGAAAGCTTTATATCAACTTATATCAAGCGTACTCGAAATTAGCTACAGCGTGGCTAAGAACACAGATAGCGTCTGCATAAAATGTTTAATTTGAATTGAAGTGTGTTGGCCAATATTCAAGAACGGGTGCGTTTTACTTAGTAATAATAATCTTGCGGACAACACTGATCAACATTATCAGCAAACGACAAGAGATTTCAATCAGACTAAAGGTCGCCGTCATATTTTGTTTTTCACGTTCATAGATATCGCCAGCTAACTGAAAACCAGGGGTTAAAGTGGGAGTGGGAACGGTGGGAACGGCGATCCCACTGCTCACGAAATTCTTTGCTCGAGTTCCCACTGCTCACACATGCGTTCCAATGAAACTCTTCTCTCGCGTTCCCACTGCTCACCCAAACCACTTTAACCACTGCTGAAAACTACCAGCTGAAGTACTACATGTATTCGTAATAATTTGCTTCCTGTTTCTAAAGACTGGTTTGTAGCAGCTGAATAGTTCTATAACATTTTCACGTCACTGCATTAGACACACAAATTCGACTGCAAATTATATAGCAAAAGATTTCTATACTACTGATCACCATATCACAAATAGAAGTACCAGTCATGTCAAAATAACTGATTAAAAAAGTAAGAGTTCGGAGAATAAAACAATTCAGTATACGATGCTGTTATGCAAAAGATATATATATATATATATATATATATATATATATATATATATATATATATATATATATATATATATATATATATATATATATATATATATATATATAATAAAGCCAGCTTTCTGTGTGTCTGTCTGTTTGACCGGGATTAACTCCGTCAATTTTGCACCTTTTTACTCGAAACCTCACTGGTGTGTCGGTCTCAGCATCGGACACCCAGTGGACGGGTTCGCGTCCCCCGTTTTCACCGCTACCATGGTGAAATCCCCAAAAATACCCAAAAACACCCTCCCTCACGTCCCAGCTCGCCTCCCACTGCGAAGCGGTTCTATTTATGGCGCCGGTATTCCCCAACGTCATTAATAATGCGCCTAACGACAAAGTCAATCACGCCCCTGCCCGCCTCTTCCACTGCCAAGCGCTTCTATTTATGGCGCGGGTATTCCCCAACGTCATCGCATAACGACGTGTTTACTTTCGCAAAAAATTTCATTACGAGCGATTCGAACTATATTCATCGTTTTACAGCAAAATTCTATGTTCAAAGACAAAGATCTAAATTATCTCTCTTATGAAACAACCAGTCTGCTTTACTAAGGGCGAGGCCGACTACACACCGGCAGTCAGGGATAGATTTCTGGTGTTTTCTTTAACCCGCCGACGCTGGCTTCACCCTCTTCCACTGCGAAGCAGTAGGTCCACGGGAGACTGCGAAGTCTCCCCTAAGGGGGCCATACGCCACAAGGGCCTCCAAGACTGCGAAGTCCACGGCAGAGGTCGCTAGACGCCAGAAGGCGAAGCAGTCTCCGCTGTACGCCAGAAGGCGTACACAAGAATGCGAAGCAGTCTCACCCACAGGTCTCCTAAATTTCTTCCTTATTCGCTACACGGATTTAAACTTATACCTAAATTTGTTGCTTATTCGCTACAGGGATTGAAACTTATAACCCCGGGCAACGCCGGGTAAACCATCTAGTATATATATATATATATATATATATATATATATATATATATATATATATATATATATATATATGTGTGTGTGTGTTTTTCTCAAGGTTCTTTTTCTTTTCTTGTGGTCTTGTTACCTCTGAACGGTCCAACTGACTGGAGGCGCTTCATAAATGTTTAATATAATACAAACTAAAGGCATTATAAAGAAAGTGCTAAATTTGTTAAAGCGGCTATTGTTTCACTGTTTCTAACTTTACTAAACAAGACCAGGTGTTAGAAAATCCACTTTATAAATAAAAGTAATATAGTTAATTTAAAATGTGCATGCGACTGATATAATTCACTCTCAGATAAGAATGGCAGTGAAACTATGATTCTACGATGCTGTGATCCATGCACACACTTAACAAATATTTAGAGAACAGTTGTTTAGTTTATTTTAACTTTAGCAAAATCACTGTTTCGTGTCAAGTTGTAGATATTTTCGAAATTAATGTTTCAATATACTTGGTTCCATAGACGTAGTTTGTGGGGATACGAGGGGTACCCGTACCCACACTTTTGCAGTGGGATTGCGTACACCAGTTTAAAAAACCGCCAATCAGTATTTTACTATTGTGCCTTCCCAGAGATCGCAGTAGGGCCTATCAGTCTTGCTTCGTGTATGTAGACAGAGTGAGGAGTATGTACCACAAATGTACGAAAGTACTTATATAGTGGCATAGAATTTCACTACTGTATTTAATTATATTTAAATTGGAATTACGATTACCATATTAGCTGGCACCGATTTCTAAAAAAATTATATTTGTTCGGTATCGGCTGTAGACAATAGCCGGCCAGTGGAGGCGCCAGAATCTTACTAAATTTCAGTCCATTGCCAACTGAGAGACAGGACGGACATAGACAAGCAGAGAGAAGTGAAGAAATACTAAGACATGTGTAGGTCACCGACTTTTCTTGTTAATAGGCTGACACATAGGTAGGTCGAAGAACAAGGTAGGATGAGTAAAGGGGAGCGCCACGCGAACGGGAGCTGACAGTATTTCCCCAGATGCCTGACTCATAGAGATAGAGAAAGTCTGGACGAAGACTGAGACTATAATAAAGGAGACGCCTTGTCTGAAAAAGGACTCATGTGTCAGTTTTCCTCCGTTTTCCGTTCAGAGTAATGCGTCGAAAAAGAATTAGTAATAGGAATTGAAGTATTAGCATGTAGATCTTATCCGAAGATATGATGGAAACGATCGTGTAATGCTTTAATTAGAGCTACTGCCATTTCTTGTTGGATTACTTACTTTTGAAAGATAGAATCAATCGTCAGAAGTATTTGGAATTATCGGCATTCTCCTCTAGAAGAGAGTCTGAATTAATTCTGCAAATCGTGAATTGTTGAACTGTGGGATTTTGGGAAACCTAGAATCCTTCCTTGAAAGTGAAGGTATAACTCAATTTATAATTAATGGTCAATTTGCTTTATCCTATTTGATAGTAGAGACTGCATATTCATGTCTGGTTAGTTGATTAGAATTAGATAACTTTGTGCTGAAGAAGAGTCCGTTAGTAAGTTTGAGGAAGTAGGCCTAAGGGTCAGGCCTACTTCCGCTCAATCTAGAACGAGTTCGGTTTTAAACCTAGTCCGGGCAGTCAGCCACACATGTCACCCGACACACTGACACACGTCATGTTCGATTTTGCTGCGAGGAAAAATGGATAAATTGGTTTTAAAACTAAAACGAGTAAATGACAGTATAGATGATAAATTGTCCGTCATAGAGGTACGTTCATCAGCCTTTCAATATACGTTAGGCTTGCTGGCAGGGTTATGTGTCCAAAATGGTCTCCATGCGAAAAGCAAACATGGAGAAGAACTATTATCGGTACCCCCATTTCTTAAACCAAAGTTGCGCCCCTGCTTCATTCATATACAACAGAGGTTTAGGCTGCAAACGAATTTTATCAGATGTAAACCTACCTATAAGTGGTCCGTATTGGAATGGTGTAGTGTCTGGTATTTTATTCATTACAATGTTCTCTCCTCTTTTAGATGAATCTGACAATGTGCAGTGAAAGAACAACAAACTAAGGTATTTGCAAAAACGTAATTGTAATTTAAAACGTCTATCGCGCCGGAGTCTAATGCACAAGGCATCAATCGAAGGTGCACCAAAACCAAGCCGTAATCAGATGAGCATACTAAAGATCAGCCCACAAGACAATGAATGAGGCTGTGACATTCACAGAAGTTTCAAAAGAGCGACAAGTAAAGCGGACCATATTTAATCTGGTCTAAATTTTCTACAACATTTCCTCCAATCATCAAGATATTTTGGAACAACCTTCTTGTCGCAAAACTCTGTTGTGAAATTTTTCTTTCCAAAAGGTCATTTAATCAATGACTTCGGCAGGGCCATTAAATGTGTAATTTAATTGTAAAAGTATAACTCCTTCAGACTTAAAGTTACTCATAATCATTTTCCCCATCACCTCAAACGCTTTTAGCCGGATCTAATTTTGGGGCGACAAAAATAATTTATGTCTTGTCTTAAGAGTCAAAAGTAGGGTTCATCCATCTCTGCCAATTCTGTCAGAGTAAGCAATGGTTCTAAGACCTCTGTGTGGGTGCCTTTTATATATACAATACATTATTTGGTTTCTATAAGCAGCCTTTTTGCATATGCTTAATTTGTAAAAAGAGTGTACAACACTGTGTGCAATCCTGTGATGTTTTTGTATATCTTAGAATTTTATACTCTTTACCAATAACATGCCTTTCATTTTTATACTCCGCTCTACTTCACATGACTTTACATTGACTGTGAAAACAGAAAACGAAGACATACCTTTTTTTCGAATTAAGATGATCAGCAAAATTATATTCCCCAGAAGCGAAATGCCGAAGAGAACACCCACTGCTATGGCCGCAACATTGTTTGTATTGGGAGTAGACACAGTAGTTGCAACTGAATCACACGGACAAACACATTATATCTGGTAAAAGATAATTCTAACTAAAATATTTATCTTCTATCAACACACACATTCACTTATTTAATGTAATATATACTAGACAATACACTGATATCGTATCGTATCGTATCGTATCTAGTAATTTATAAGGCGCCGCTCGCAGTATAAACTATTCAGAGGCGCCCTCAGTGCACGAGCCCCGTGGAAACAGAAACGTCTTGCGCAAGCGAATAGATGCAGGAGAGATTCCCATCATGAGTTTAGTTCGAAGTCGAGATGGAGGACCATTCCAGGCAGAGGGACCTGTTACAGCAAAAGCTCGACGTTGGGCCAGAGTGGTCCTAGGACGAGGGACAAAGAGATAATATGATGATATGGCCTACTTATAGGCTAATTAATCATTTACATTAACGTGCTATTCAGTATATTATACTGACTAGAATGAATGAGTTTCACTGTAACTAGTGTGCGTAAATGTGTAATCAGACTCATCAGTAAAGCATAGGAATGAACTACTGAATGCATTCTATCATTTTCTTTCATATAAACGTCTCTCAGTCAGCGTTATATAACTTCCTGGATTACACTGAAAAAGACCACATTGTTTGACAATACATATCGGTGCTATTGATTTAATTGTAATTGTAATTGTAATCAAGAATTTATTTAGCGCCACTCAAAATCAGAGGCACTCCCGTCCCGGGTCAGTGTCTTCACTGACAAAGAGAAATGTTTTCACACTCTTGCAAAACTGGCAGGATAGAGGGAGAGCGGAGCACAAGCCCCACAAGATATAAATTAAGCGAACAGCTAAGTATATGTTTTTATGTACATTTCCTTGTTACCAGAATTAAGTCGTGATCTGAAAAGCTATCATGTAATGTTTAGCTGTTGTTGACAATTAGACTGCTAATAAACTGCTTGTAGATAAGATTTAGGAATGTGTGTATATCCTTTTATTAAATGGATACACACACACACACACACACACACACACACACACACACACACACACACACACACACACACACACACACACACACACACACACACACACATTACTGCGTTGCATACGATTCTGACAAACAATACTACCGATGCTATTGCTACAGGAAGTTTATGTCCACATCGTAGTCCTTGGGTCACTACCTCCTATAGTCTCCCGCAAGGCTTTGTTCTTGCTCCTCTGCTCTTCATCCTATATGCTTTGGACCTCGGGGGATTTTCCAGCATGATGGGCATTCGTCTCATCAGTATTCTGACGACACGCAGTCTCTTCTGCATGGTCCAGGCTCTTCTGCTGTCCAAATGGTCGGACGTATCTTAGCAGCAGCCTCTGCTCTGGATACTTGGCTTTCCTCCAATGGCTTCCAGCTGAACCCTGATAAAACTCAGTTTATCTGGCTCGGTGGTCGCCTCAGCAAGATTGATTTTGAATCTCTACATCTTAGGTTCCCCTCATTCAATTCTCCTCCCCTGTTCGTGACTTTGGGATTGTCCTCGATCCTACCCTCTCCTTCACTGATCAAGTTAACCTTGTATTCCGATCTTGCTTTTATCATCTACGCCATATCCGATCCATCCGCAAGTCTCTTTCACTTCATGCTGTCACTACGCTGGTCCTCGTTCTGATCTCCATATGTGTAGACTTTGGCAATGCTGTTTCCATTGGCCTTTCCTCCTTGAATATGCACAGACACCAAAATATTCTTAATGCATCGGCTTATATGTGACATTCCTAAGTTTGCCCAAATTTCTGCATTTATCCGTGATTTCCTCTATTGGCTTCCTGCACAACAGCGAATTCAGTTTAAAACCCTCACCTTCATGCACAACTGCCTCACTGCCTCTGCTCCGTCTTACCTAATTAACCTTTGCAACCCAATTTCTTCCTTGCCTGCGAGGGTTTCATTGCGAAATTCGGTTCGCGGCCTTTTGGTTGTCTCTCATATGTGTGTGTATAAACTGTATATGTGTGTATATTCGTTTATTATGCAAAACTGGTTGGCAAACCGCAACCAGGAACATGAGACTAGATAGATAATAGAAAATAATATAAATGAAGATAATGAAGGTTTTAGGTTATTGAGGATTGTACTGTGATTATTTTTATACAGAATGGGTGAGATGTAGTTTTTATCGTCTTTTCCCGGAGGTTCGAATGAGTGGGCTCGAGGTCGCAGGCCCCGACGGCGACTCTTTGTTGGCGGGAAGAGGGCTCTTTGGATGTGGGCTTCGTTCCACACAACTGCGTGGAGCAGTCGAACCTCCGCCAATATGCGCTCACAACCCAGGAGTTTCGCCTATGTTTGCCCGTCTGCTTGAAACTGTCTCCCCTTGTTTCTCCGCCAAGAGCTTCTTGCCCTCTCTCTCCGTCCCAGTTCCGTAGACACCTGAAAACCTTCCTTTCTTCCGGTTCTGGCATTGATGCGGGTTGAAAGCGCCGCTGGTTTGAGTGGCGCTATACCAGTTTCCGGTTACATTTACAGTTACAATGGAATAGGCCTACCGAGTCATCTGGGCTAATGCAGTTGCTTTTTAAGTCTAAATCCAGAGATACAAAATATGCGGGACCATGTTCTGAAAATGTTTTGCTGGGTAGCGTGGAAAAGAATGTTACTTTCTTCAGTTACCTGTTCACTTGTATTCACTCACTTGATGTGGCTATTGTAGTGGTTGATGGTGAAACTGTTGATGCCTGTGTTGATGTCAACTGGTCTAAAATTGTTCATAAATAAATGTCTAGAAATAAGCAATTTATGAAGTTCAGCAATTTTTTCTTGCATGACTCTTTATAAGTTAGGTTGTGGATACCAACGTCAATAGGTTTTCCGACATGAACTGACGATGACTGGGATAACGCAGCCACATCTCGGTATATTAATAGTAAAATAAATGTCAGTATGCTGAAATACGCGTTTAAGTTTAAATCCAGCAAGATCCTGTTTACATGTATGCGAGAGGATCAAGTTCTGGAAGGGTTTTTGTTGGGTCGCGTAAAGAAGAATTTTGCGTTCTTCAATTATCTGTTCACATTTATCTCTTCACTTGTAATCACTCACGTGAGGAGGCTGTTGTAGCGGTTGATGGTGGAACTGTTGATGCCTCTGTTGATGTATACCGGTCTAAAATTGTTAATAATGAAATGTTTATAAATAAATAATTTATGAAGTTCACCAATTTTTTTCTGTAAAAGTAAAGTTGTGGATACCGACGTCAATAGGTTTTCCGACATGAACCAAGATTGGCTATTAGCGCTGAAAGGAAGCAAAACTATCAGTTCGTGACAAATTCTGCTACCATAATATTAAAATATATATTATGGATTATTATATTTTTTCGCCCTTTGGTGCTGCGGAGGACACCAGCAACTGGAGTTCTCGCCCGAGAAGTTGCCACAGGTGTCAGACACCAGGATTTACTGGATTTACGATTTACGAACATGATTTACGATTTACTGCGATATTCGTTTGAAGAAAGTCGTACTGTTACTGATATAACCACATAAATCGGTTGTTTGTAGTATGTACAAACAACGGTTACACTGTAAAAATATTCTCCTAAGCATGGTTTTACTGCAATGATCACTCAGACAGCTTTTGTCAATGAGGTCACTAGAATGAGCGCAGAGACGCTTTGTGCTTTTTGTATAATGAGTGTTTCTTGCTGATACAATGCAACACAACTGTGTTTGATACTGCCCTCTATCCTAAGTTCATGAGTGAACACTACCATGCGACAGAACGTCGATTGAAATGTGAGTGGATTTGCTAAATGTCCCTATGCAGGAACCAGCTCTCTTCTCGTTACAGGCCGAAAGAACTAATTTTCTTTCCGCTCACTGTTTCGTTCTGCTGCACACAAAAGCATAACCAATCGTAAAGATATGAACATTTTGCGAGTTTGAAATGTTGCTCACTTGATGTTGTTGATGAAGTCGTTGTTGGCAATATCGTGGAAAGAGAAGCTAGAAAACATTTTCATAATTGAAAGAAATATATTTCAAGGCTTTGATGTCTTCAAAGAGCTATTTCACCCTAGATGGTAAATAACTACACCTTTCGTTGCTAGTAAATGAGGGTAATGCACTTGTAGCAGTTAAACACGAAGTTGAAGAGTACTGTCAGACTAAAAATAAGATGAGAGTAGCAGGAAGGAGGTGAGCAGTACGCTTTCCCGCTGTCTCATACCATGTCAACAGTTTAAAGTCTCTGATCGTTTTATTTCTGAGTTGGCTTGGGAGCGAATTGGCTGCTGTCACTTTCAAATGCATTAAAATAACTTTTTCGTCATACCAGTGTTGGATTTTGTAGTTGTTTCATTGCAAGTGTATAATATAAAAGTTGACTTCAATACGCTAATGTAGAATGCTTCCATTGGACAGTAATGTTGTTGTGAAGTTTCTGTTTTTATCTAGATGTACGTGTAAGTCACACTAAAAAGGACACTGAAAGTTAAAATTACCATGTATTTTTAACAGCAAAAGAAACAACTTGTTTTTGTAAAAAAAATCCACGCAATTCCACATGTCCATAATGTGTCATTATAGTGGCTTGTTGTTAGGTGCGCAGCGGGAAACTAACTAATAACACAGGTCAACAACAACAAAAATTTGTTCTGTAACATTGGTCGATAGGCTGTTTTTAAACTAATTTTGGGGTGCTGAATTCAAAAATGGCCATTAAAATCCTGCAGGACGTCCTGTTTTTTTGTTATAGTCCTCATGATATTGCATCAACGAATAAAATATGGGTATCCGAAAAGTTACAATCATTGTGATTTTTCTCATGAAATTGCATTTTTTTTCATAATTTTTATAAACAGCATGTTTATAGACTATTTCAAAGTTAACTTACACACATTTTCAACAATAATAATGAAAAGCATGAAAGAATAGTAATCCTCATTTACACCTGCCAGTTGTTTATTTCTTCCATTTGTTTGTTGAGGTGTCTTCCCTCTGCAAAACCAACGCTAGTCGCCCATCATGGCAGATTCCCATATCACCTCCATGGTTTGTATATCCTTGTGAAATCTTTCACCCTGCTCATAGCTTACTGCTCATAGGTTCTCAGGGGGAAAAGTCAAAATACGAATGCGAAAAGTGAATCTTGAGTTTTTCTTTAAAAGAGCCGAGCTCTACATAGTTCTTAAGAAAATGTTGACCGTAGTGTTCTTCTTTTTGGTTCCCCAGAAAACCCTCGACTACAGATGTAAATGATTTCCATGCAGCGTGCTCCTTCTGATTCAATTTTTCTTCAAAAGTCAGTATCATTCAGTAGCTTCCTAATCTGTGGACCAACAAAGATACCTTCTTTGTACCCTTGGCCACAAGTCTTGAAGTCTTGAACCTCAAAGTTCAACTTGTTATTTTGATAGGCCCAGATCTCGAACAAGATTGTCAAGTTCATTTTGCTGTATCAGGTGAGGTCCACTTACATTTTCAGGAGTGTATGTTGGGTCTGAACCAATCAGTTGGTGCGTGTAACTCAACATCTTCCTCTGATGCAGATGAATCTATATCTTCCCAGGTTTTCTGGAGGCTTATGTATGAGAAGACCTCCATAAGGAACTGGCCTTATAGCTGATGGTATATTTGGGTACATAATATTACACTTTTTCTTTTTTGAAAAGCATACAGTTTTAGACAGAAAAAAAGTGACTGGTTGGCTCACGCCAACTCATGGGAATTGCAATGGGCATGGATTTCTTCTTACATTTCACCCATTCAGTCGGGCTAACATAGCATGAAATGCAGAACACACAGGGAGCCCACTTTTTGTCCTGATCTCCAACATGAGAGCCAAAGTACAGGCAATAGGCTAGTCTATTGCTTCACAGACTTTGATAAAAAAAACGACCATGAGATTTTATAACATGCTGTCCACACACACAGCAAAACTCATCTTGTAAACTAATAGGCCCTACACCCGTGTCACTGTCTTCTTTTAAGTTTAGCGCTGAAATTTACTTAGAAACTAACAGCAAATGTTTCCACAACAGCACAGTTGAGAAAAATTAGGTTAATTGATGTGTTTTCCCCCACTTCCTGTCAGGAATAAGTTAGAAGTGCTGACAACCACAACAATGAAATAATCCATTAAAAATTACATTTATTAGACTAAAAATGACCTATAACATAAAAATGTGACGTGCTGGCCGTATTTAAAGCCCAGATCTGAAATCAGCACCCAAAAAATAATAAACGGCAGCTAATATAGTTCATGTTATAAAAACCTTGTTGACTTGTGTAATTATTGTTACACACAGGGAGAAATTCTACCGTTAACAGTTGAACTTGGTTATAGATGCTATGTAGGCCTACAAGGCTACCAAGCATCGGTGTGGCACGCTTGCCAAAATCTCAGAGCGCGTCCTGTACGCGCTGTATTAACGTGGAAAGAACGGGGTTACTTAAGATTAAATTATCCACTGGATTTATAACTCGGGACAAGATTGCTCGTAGCACAAGTTAAGACGCTGACACCACTGGGCACACTACTATTACCTATAACCTCAGGCTAACATGTTATAGCAGGGGTGGAAGGATTACCTGCAGATATGTACAGTTTGTCCGAAATCCACGACAAAATGTTAAAGAATTAAATGCAATTATTATTAAAGTCAACGAGGTAGGCCTAAACGCCAACGTTTAGAGTTATTACTGCGGGACTTGCGTCATTCCTCTAATGTCTCTGTAGAACTACTTTGGTTCTGGAAGTTGTAGGATTTGTGTTTTCAGTTGCTCTGCATCTAGTACCTGGAATCGTCCAACAAAGAGACCCGCCTTACTAACTTACTCCTAACTTATTCGCGTGAATCGCTTTCAAGACTCACAATATTACTCTGGGTTTTGCATGACTCCGTCTTTTCCCCAGTGAACATTCATTCAACTGAACCTGTGGTTAAGAATTGCAGACTTTTGCGCAAATGATAAGTGCTTTAAATGATATGAAATTGATAAACAAAAATAATATTAAGCGTATACGTACAGCAGTTGGTTACAGTCGCAGTGTTCGTGTCGTGATATCTTTGGCTCCTGATATAATTGTAAGCAATGCATTGGTATTGTCCACCCGATGTAAAAGGTTTGATCGCACCAGTAGTCGTTGCATTATTGCTAAGATCCACCCATTCGTATTGTGCTGGAGGGTTAGCATCTGCTGTACATGTAATGTTTTCTTCTTCATAGAAACAGTTATCCGTTGTAGACAATGTCCACGTTATGCTCATATTCCAAGGAGAATCTAAACAGAATGATTTTGTTTAGTCGGTGGCTTTGTATTGAAATTTATTCTAATATGTAAATTACATTGAGTCATCGTGATGACAACTTAGAGTGCCCCCAATCAAACTCAAACAAAGCATAAAATGCCTTTAACTTATGTCAGATGAAACCACTAGCATTGCATTGAATATAAGCATTGCATCAAAACAAAGACGATAGGAAAACAATGCATTATAGACATTGTCTTCCATGAATTCAGCTGCAGTACTTGGGTTCTGGATTATGGCTCTCAGAGTTAAGTATTTCCCGTTTCTCTGCAATCTCTGCTGCTGTCACCCTTGTCTATGCCGTTGTTACTAATAGCATAAACAAAAATAATGCATCAATGAAGACGTTCCCTTATGGCGGATCTGGCAGCTAGGCGTCTGTCGTGGAGCTTAAGGTAAACTGGACGTAAATATAAATTTAATAGTTTTTATCATATGCGTATTATTCTTTGGTCGCCTGTGAACAGACTCTTGTATGACTACAGTGTGGGGTGGCAGTGCTAGCTGGGTAATGTACTTGCTTACTTACTGGCCCTCTGTGTATGGTTGACTAGTTCTGATTGGCTGCTGATCTGTTCGCTTAGGCCCTTGCATTGTAATTTATCGGTCATGCAGTAATGTTGTCACGTGCGTTTCAGTTCCGTAGACGCAAGCACGTTAGCTACATGAATGTAACCCCGCTGCAATTATCGTAATCGTAGGCGTAATCGTAAACCACAATTTTCTATAGAGCCATTTTAACCCTCAGGCTACCAAGGTTTTTTTGCGACATCGGCTACCAAGGGGGGTGGTTACCACCCCCCCGGAATTTCGTGTTTGGTTTAAGATATCATATCATGTAATACAGCATTTGATTCAGCATTCATTTCTGAAAAGAATGGTATATTTAGTTGTAAAATATATGAATGCATCTCGAAATTATATAGTTTTTAACAAAGGCACCGGTCCATTTAACGATATCTGATATTATCGCACACAATTTGTACTATTTGGATAAAAATATATAAATGATGTGGGTTTTGAAAATGAACTATGTATCCAAGAATATTCTAAATATAATAAATATAATGAGGCTTAATTTTCAACAATACAAACTATTCCAAAGTCTGATTTAGTTACAGGCAAAACCTAAAGGCGTGCAGCTATATCAACATGAAACAAGAACTTATGTAATTTTTCCCGGCAGTCAAAAACGTCAGTGGTCCTTGCAGTTATTGCAAGTTACTTTCATTGTTTTGTGCGAATGCTTCCTGCAAACCGGCTTCTTGAACACTTCACAGCACTGCTTTACTCTGTTAGTATTCTGCTTCAACTGTTTATAGCCCTTCCCCATACCCAACCATATCGGTTTACGTTGTGATATTGCATCAGTGATTTTCACACTGAAAAAGCGTATTATTATTCATTATGATCACTTCCGGTTATCAAAAGACAAATAACTAAGCAAGTAAATATAACCCTAAATTCCCTCTAAAGAATGGCATAGTTGTTTCTCTTCCAGAAAGAATAGGGCCTAATGAATACCTTTATAGTCGACAACAGCTAACAGCTGACGAGAGAAATTCCTGATTTCATAAGTGGTACCTAGGCTATATCGGGTATAACTTTTTTATGGCGTGGGATATCATCATGACTTTTACCTCAAAATTTGCGCAAATGGACCCCCTACAGCTACGTAAAATGTCAAAATTATATTCCATGTGCTAAAAAAATTTTTTACAGAAAAACGTGGGGGGGTGGTAACCACCCCCCCCCTTGGTAGCCCGAGGGTTAAAGACAAAGCGTAGGGCACCAGGTTAATCCTCCAGTGTCCAATGTCTTTTTTGGTACAATCGTAATCGTAGACCTAATCGTAGTCTGCAGTTTTCTAAAGTGCCACTGTAAAGCCAAGCGCAGAGCGCCAGCTTATTCACGAGCGCTGCGTCGTATCCGAGGAGTTGTCCAAAAATCGATGTCCGTTGGTAGTCCGAGTCCGGTTGCCAGAGAGACCAGGGAGAGGCAGATCAGCTGTTACGAAGGGTTCCGTTGATGACGAGAAAGCTTGGAAGGCATAGGATCAGATGGATTAGGGTAGGAAATCCTGAAGAGGTGAGTTTTTAATTTGGAGTGGAAAGCCTGTGAGGTGATGAGTAAAGGAGCCCGAGGTAGATGGCAATACAAGAATGCCCAAGGGGCAATCGAGGGTTAATCACGAGTGCTTTTTCGTTTCGGACCAAATGAAGATACGAATTAATTATTGGTTACATAAATAATCACAACGACATTTTTGAACTAACCAATTCTTAATACAGGAGAGTTATTAAAGTTCTTATACGCACAGCTACTTTGAAAGCGACAACAAAATAAAACATTTCACACATCAAGTTTCACGAGAACACAATAAAAATTCAGGCAAATAAAACAGTGGCTATTTTAAGAGAAAACATCTATTGAACTTACATAGAGCCAAAGATAAGTTGTAAACTAAATTGATGTTCAATTTAAGTAGTTTCAAGTGTAATTTCTTCAATAATGCCTAACATTTTTTTCCAAATAGGTCCTTTATTTCAAATAGAAATGACAACTCATGCCACACATTCGTTAACCACGGGGGAAAGGGGCAGCTGCCCCATCCTGCTCAGGCTGGGTCGTCGGATTTGTGCAAATCAGATGAGTTTCGGGATACCCCATGCAGTTCGACATGTCCTACAAGGGTTCTGGCCTGCACTCCGCTCGAAGTCCCCCACCTTGCCCCCCCCCATCCTCATAGCTCTGACGACGCCCCTGATCACATTACCGATATGACACATTTAGTTTAGAATTATAGCCTACCTCTAATGGTTCATGTACTTTTGCTGATGAGGATTAATTAATATAGAATTTACAGGTGAATTATAATTTTTTTTTAATCAGGAACAGGCGGACGTCAAACAGTTAACCTTTTTTTAAGGAAATTTTACCTTTATAAATGTCTGCACCTCTAAGCTACCAATCAACAGTATATGGCATTACGGCTCTAACAAACCAACTAATTCCATGCCAATAATATTGCCAATTAAACGAAGGAAGAAATAAAAAGTTGCCTGAAATATGCAGTGGCGTCACTAGGGCTGGTGTCACCCGGTGCGGTAAGTCATGGTGTCACCCGATAAAGAAGTGAAGACCTTTTTTAGGAATTCGTCTCCCAAACAAAGGCTATGACCTGAGCCCTCTAGTTCTAAAGTGGTTCATCTACGATTTTGCTGTTTTGAGAAAATTGGCCGTGAAGTTTACTCTGGTTGTTCAAATCGGAATCAACACTTCTTGGAATCTAAGACTGATATTAAAACCTGTTTTGATGTGTTTAATCATTGCGCATACATGTCTGCTGTGTATGTTAGTGAACTTTGAAGGAAATACCATTTTTATAACTTGGGCCAGTAATGAATTGAGCACATTGTTCATGATTACTGTGGCAAAGTGAACCAACGTGACTTGATCCATTTATGAACTGAATATTTCATTCATATAAAACTCACATTTGTGAATCAACCTGAGATGATCCCATTTTTCTCTAAAATTATTTGTCAAAAGACTATAAAACTGAATCAGTTTACAGTGATCGAGTATTACTATCATCAGGCCCGCCGACAGAAATTCCGGGCACCTACGTAAAGCAGTTTAAACTGATTGTAGTTATAAGTGTCAGATAATATATTTAAAAAGGCAGACATCATAAACTTTGTATAACTGATTATATTTTCATAAGTTGATTGCGGGCTCAGCCCGGGCACCTAGGAATCGCCGGGCACCTGGGCATTCACTCCCTGGCAGTGGCGGCGCTACCATGGGTCGCGGTAGGTCATTTGGCCTGCCTATTTTACTCTTGACCTGCCTTATGACCTGCCTATTTTACTTTTGACCTGCCTTATGTCCTGCCAACAGCCTACTACATACTGCTGTGTAAAACTGTTTGGAATGTTCAATATCTGTTCACATTTAAAACATCCGCATCTGTCCCCAAGGACTGATCTGTCCCATAACATCACTAGTGCAATTATTTGATCTAAGCGACTTTTTTACGTTTGATCTAGTAGGCCAATGTCAATAGAAGTCTATGTTGTAAACTCTAATATTGAAATACTTCTTCGACATGCTGAATAACTCGCATGACCCTGACGCGACCTGCTGAAATTGTACAGCTGGCGCCGCCAGGGGCGTCTACACCATAGAAACCTTGGAGCAAATGCTCCATCCAAGAAATAGGGGGGATCTGTCAGTGTGTGTGCCACCATTTGGGGGAAGGAACGAGGAGGGGGGAAGAACAAGGGGAAAAGGGACTTTGCTCCAATGACTTAGGGGGGATAGACGCCCCTGGGCGCCGTCACAGCCCCACTGCCCCTCTAGGCAGGCCTGACTATTATTATTCTTATTATTATTAATTATAATTGGAATGATCGTATAAACACACAAATAATTCTATGTTTACTGAACAAAGAGTTACACTTTTAATTATGTAGTAAAACATTTTGTAACCAAACAGATTTGCAACCATTTTGTAACCAAGGAACGTCATAACTATGCAGCAAATCACGTTTGCTAACGAAGAAACGAATTTAGATGCAATCATCCATGTCTTGGAAACAGACATGATTTAAGGTGTGACCTTAGGGCTATAAACTATTAAGCATGCTATCATGACGGTCCATAGCATAAATTAAAAACATGAAGCATTGACAATGCAGCCATGTAAGAAGCATTGAACATCCAAAAGATGTTGTAAACTAGAAAAACCACACTGAGAAGCAATTAAACTCAAGCAAGAGAAAGAACAAAATTATCTTTACATGAATGATTATACATTGGTTGTTCATATCACTGTTATCACCAGTATTTAAAATTCCTCGTGCGACCTTCCTGCCAATGTTTCTTGATCTCCCTGACTGAAATAGTTGCACTTTTTTCTTTTCTCCATATGAAGTCACAGTGTTGTCTGGAATCATCTCGGTTGACTTATTACAGTTTCTTCTTGAATACACTGACTGCAGCTGTGTACCTGACTTTCCGTCTGACTTATTTGTTTTCTTGTTCACTGTGGGCTTGTTAGATGCCAAGCTCTTGATGTAGCTCTTTCGCATTCGATTCTGACCAACTTCATCTTTGTCATCATCTGATATACTTCACTTTCACATGATAGTTCGCATAATAGTAGTGCTGCTGTGGAGTGGCAGGAACCACATCTGATACAGCCTCAAGGAAACTGTGTGATGTGTTGGTGGCACATACTTCAGTAACTTCTTTATGTCTGCTACCTTCCCAGCAGATAACACATGTGGTGTGAAATAGAGTGGCTGAAGTGTGATTGTAGCAACATCTGTCAGATGGCCAGCTAGTTTGTCTCAGTATGAACTAAATGATAGTGCCATATTGTTTTTTGCTGAATCTCCTTCCATTCTGTCAAATGTCTTTGAACAAGCACCTACTTCAGACATTGCTAAGGGTGATTCTAGATGTTTCTGAAAGCACGCTTAGTGAAAATCTATCTTTAGAAAGAGGCCAAGGTGTGAGCAGCTCTGGGCTAAAAAAAACTGTAGAAAACTCATGGGCAGTAAAGGGCAAGAATATGTCAGTCGATCTGGGAAAATAGTACCGACAAAAGTCTTTAATTGCATTACTGCTGGTTGTTGCAAGAGTAACTGTGTTGCAAAAATTGCCAAGGAAGAAAGGCAAGAAATTCACAGGAACTTTTGGCAGTTAGGTAGTTATAATGCACAGACTAAATACATTGCTGGATGTGTTGAACAGAAGTCAGTAGCAGCAAGGAGATGTTCTTCAGATTTCCACGATGCTGCCAAGCAAAGATCAAGGAAAAGAAAATCTCTCCAAAAGAATTTCTGTCGACTGTATACACTGGCTACTAGTAACAGAAGAGTGAAAGTCTGTAAGAAATTATTTCTGCAAACTTTGGGTGTGAGTGACCGACGATTTAACAGAATTCTTATGAATCAGCGACTGAATGGAGGTGTTCCACAGGGTGACAAGAGAGGAAAGTATGAACATACACATCAGCAGATACCTCATAATTTGGTTGAAGAAGTCAAAGCCCATATTCATAGCTTTCCAACAAACATGAGCCACTACATCATAGCTAAGTCATAGACTACATAGCACTTTCGAGCACGAGCACGGTGTTCACTGTTGTTCATTCCACTGGTGGCTGATCTGCAAACTCCATTAAACAAGATTCAAGCAAACCTGCAGGTTTTGTTTTTGGTTCCACTCGTGGCTGATCCTCAAACTCTATTAAAACAGATTCGAGCAAATCTGCAGGGTTTGTTTGTGACTCCACTGGTGGATGGTCAGCATTGGCATCTAGATCAGCATTGGCATCTAGATCAGCATCCAGCACTGTCGCAGTTTCTGAAGGCGGCTGATCAGCAATCACAGTGAAAACACGTGCAGTGTTCATGCCCTGTGTTGAAAACAGTGTTTAAGCAATGTGTAGTAATCTTCATTATTGATGGAATGTGGTAAGCAATGTAGACCTTGTTTAGAAAATAATGAAAAAAGCTGCTTTTTGACAAGATGACATAGTATCCATCCTTTTAAATTCACAAACTGGCATTTCACAATGAACATTACTAGCCTATCTACCTTTAAGCAGGCCTGCCTACTAATCAGCATATTTACATACAAAGCAATAAAATTCAATGCACTAAAAAAACGTTAAATTTAGCATTAAGAATCTAGTTAACTAAATAGGCACATTCATATTCAACAACCACAATATTTTGTTTGGACTACTATCGATGTAGAAAATGTTTCTTTCAGTAATCCATTGTATTACTAGCCGAAGCTTGCGTCATAAATAAATATTCTAAGTTGGCTTTCTATGCACAATAAATTGGTTGTTCAACTACAATTTTGCGTAAAATGCCTGTAAAAATAACTGCTTGCAAGAACGAAGCGAAATCTTCCGAAATAATATAAAAGTATGTGTATTATGTAGTTTGCAAACCGTACCTTTGTACTTGTAAACAAAATCAACGAATCTCGCAAGCACTCTTCTAAGACATCGTGTCCTCTCCATTATTGTCTCAAATTGAGAAAGAGTTTGGTACCAAAGAATGAGGAGCATAAAGAATATAAGCGCGCACACAATATTAATTTTTCGATGAAGATTGTTAGGCGCTAGACCTTAAACATGCAACTGAAACCATTCAAAACTTCGCTGGAACAGTGGCTCAAATGGGAATGGTCCGCTGTGAATGTCATAATGAGTGAAAAGATTTATGCGCAAAAGTGAATCAAGCTAAGTTGAACCACTTTTGCACAAACTTACAGTCAAAGCAGCAAACGTTAAGAATGAATTAAACAAGCATGATTCACTAATGAAATTTGTAATGTACTAATTGCTGTCAGTTCAACAATCAATACGTCAAAATACGCCCTGATAGAGGCGTTAAGCAGTTGAACTGAATTTACGACGTGAAAGAGCGCATTCACTTTAGTGGAAAAGCGGTTCAAGTTAAAAATCTCAAAAAATGGATTTGAACCACTTTTGAACTAGAGGGCTCACCTCATCTTCCAACAATTTCTTCATTTTCTCATGTTGGGTGTCACCCCCCTCTGAGGGTGTCACCCGGTGTGATCCGCACCCCCCGCACCTCCCTCGTGACGCAACTGGAAATATGGAAATAAAGTAATATTCGATAGACCTTAGGTGTCATAAGAGAAATTACACTGGAAAGGATACTCACATTGAACGTCTATTTCTGTTGTGGCGCCAACTGTAAAATTATCCGTTGGAGGAGTTGAATTGTAGCCGTTGACATTTCCTGTTATTTCAAAAACCGTCTGACACTGGAATATTGGAACTGTGGGTTTCTGCACTGCCACTGTTCCTACCAAAGTAACCAGGTTTGTCGACGGATGATCTATGGCGCTGGTGAATATCTGTCCTGGCGATGTTGTCCAGTAAGGCAAAGGACGTAGAAACGGTGCTGGTGAAGATGGTCCATTGTAGTTAATGCTGCACGAGATGTTCAACTGGTCAGCATCTACTACTTCCGCCGACTGGTTGTGTACAACGACATTTGCAGCAGGATCTAGGAAAAAAGAGAACGTCCTACAAACGTCTAACTATTATCTACAAAATATTTAGTTGGCAGTTTTGAACTGTTTAGCAGTTTTGAAGTGTTAGCAGTTTTGAACTGCTAGCAAAGGCATAATAATATAAGCTGTCAAATTGTCAATATTACAGTTAAGAAAGGCTGCTTCTTCATTGACATACCCTGTTTCAATAGGCCTATTCTGGAAAGATCTTCTCCTGCATTCCGCATATTCAACATTCTCCCATGCAACAATACCGCCGCCTACCCATTATCATCTGCTTCAGGCTCCCCTTCCTATTATTCCACAGAACTGAAGACCTATATCCTCAAAAACCCATACCCGATTCCATAGAATCCTCCTCCATACATGCTTTCGGTTCCTTAAAGAAACTCGACTCAGCAGCTCTGTGTCCTCACTTTGATATTTCTGACAACCGAACTCGGAGCTCAACCTCACATTATTTTCTCGACAACTCTTTGACAATACGCCCTACACTTACTTAACATTTTAGCGATGAGCTGCATTGGTTTTCCAGTCACTTTTAGCACCACATCGACGTTACAGTATTAAGAGCAAGGCTATAGAAATAAAGATTTCACGATAAAGATCACTAGAATACAGTTGAAAATAGAAACATTGCGTCATACTGTATCTGCTAGAAACAGCAAATGATTAACCTCACATGTTATAACATGTTTAAAGAAAAAAAATAGTAGAAGAAATAAATAAGATTGCGTACAACGACATTAAATAAGATCAAGTACCTATTACAGATTGTTACTTTTAGCCACGGAACAATTTAATGTGTACATTGGCCTTTCCTCCTCCAATATACACAAACTCCAGACTATCCTTAACCCTCAGGCTACCAAGGTTTTTTTGCGACATCGGCTACCAAGGGGGGGTGGTTACCACCCCCCGGAATTTCGTGTTTGGTTTCAAATATCATATCATGCAATATAGCATTTGATTCAGCATTCATTTCTGAAAAGAATGGTATATTTAGTTGTGAAATATATGAATGATCTCGAAATTATATAGTTTTTAACAAAGGCACCGGTCCATTTAACGATATCTGATATTATCCCACACAATTTGTACTTTTTAGATAAGAAATATAAATGATGTGGGTTTTGAAAATGAACTATGTATCTAAGAATATTCTAAATATAATGAGGCTTAATTTTCAGCAATACAAACTATTCCAAAGTCTGTTTTAGTTACAGGCAAAACCTAAAGGCGTGCAGCTATATCAACATGAAACAAGAAATTATGTAATTTTTCCCGGCAGTCAGATACGTCAGTGGTCCTTGCAGTTATTGCAAGTTACTTTAATTGTTTTGTGGGAATGCTTCCTGCAAACCGGCTTCTTGAACACTTCACAGCACTGCTTTTACTCTGTTAGCATTGTGCTTCAACTGTTCATAGCCCTTCCCCATACCCAACCATATCGGTTTACGTTGTGATGTTGCATCAGTGATTTTCACACTGAAAAAGCGTATTATTATTTATTATGATCACTTCCGATTTTCAAGAGACAAATATCTAAGCAAGCAAATATAGCCCTACATTCCCTCTAAAGAATGGCATAGTTGTTTGTCTTCCAGAAAGAATAATGAATACCTTCATAGTCGACAAACAGCTAACAACTGAGAAATTCCTGATTTCAACAAGGTGGTACCTAGGCTATATCGGGTATAACTTTTTTATGGTGTGGGATATCACCACGACTTTTACCTCAAAATGTGTGCAAATGGACCCCCTACAGCTACCTAAAATGTCAAAATTATATTCCATGTGCTACAAAAAATTTGCAGAAAAACGTAGGGGGGTGGTAACCACCCTTCCTTGGTAGCCCGAGGGTTAATGCTGCTGCTCGGCTTATAGGTGACATTCCTAAGTTTGACCACATTTCTGCCTTTATCCGTGATTCCCTCCACTGGCTCCCTGCTCAACAGCGAATTCAGTTTAAGACCCTTACTCTCATGCGAAACTGCCTTACTGCCTCTGCTCCGTCTTACCTAATGAATTTTTGCAACCCAGTTTCTTCCTTGCCTGCGAGGGCTTCCTTGCGATCTTCGGCTCGCGGCCTTATGGTTGTCCCTCGCATGCGATCTTCCACAGCACAAACCAGAAGTTTCGCCAATGTTGGCCCCTCTGCTTGGAACTGTCTCCCCTTGTTTCTCCGCCAAGAGCTTCTTGCCCTCTCTCCTCTCCAGTTCCGCAGACGCCTGAAAACTTTCCTTTTTGCCGGTGCCGGCATTGATGCGGGTTGAAAGCGCCGCTGATCTGAGTGGCGCTATATAAGTTTTCGGTTAGAATTACAATTACAATTACAATTACAAAATTTGGCTTCAACCTAATAATTCAGCAATTTGAGCAGTGAACTCTGATAAACAGTTTCGTCCTCTCTAATAGTTTAAGAGATTTCCAGCGGCGGCCACGTTTAGATCAGAATGAAGCAAACAACCTTCGCAGGACGGATTGGGGTAATTAATTACCCAGAGGTGTTTGAATGTTGATTGCGGATCAACTGTATGTAGGTATAATTTGTCGTTTCATGTGTTTGAAGTTACCATCGACTGCATAACCACGACATTCTCATGTTGTGGAAAAATAATTTTCATTCCAAAGTGTAATGGGGTAAAAATGGCGTCATCGGCGTCGTTATATATTTATCAAAGATATGAGCTCATAAGTAACCTGGAGCCAATATAGCCGCCAAAACACACAAAGATGTATGTCTCAGCTCATAGGTAAGCTACAATGACAAATGCAGGTACAAATGTAACTTTTCCAATGTCAAGGAATCGATTTATCTTATTGGCAATAGTGTGGAAATACAACTTTCCAAGATGGCGGCTAATATGGCCGCAAAATCACAAAAATATGAATTTTAAATCAACTGACTGACCGGTAACTATTATCACTGCGATAAATCGATACCTTGATTTTGGAAATGTTACAATTGATACTTCATTTGTCATTGTAGCTCACGTACGAGCTGAGACATAGATTTTTTTAAAGTTTTGGCGGCCATTTTGGCCGCTGTCTTGGACAGTAATATTCCATTGCTATTGCTACTGTGATCAATCGATTCCTTGACCTTCGAAATGTTACAATTAACACTTCATTTGTGATTGAAGCTGACCATTGAGCAGAGACATACCTATTGTCATGTTTTGGCGGCCATATTGGCCGGCATATTGGAAAGTAGCATTCGTACACTATTTTCACTACAATAAATCGAGTCAGTAACCTTGGAAATGTTGCAATTGACACTTCATTTGTCATTGTAGCTTACCTACGAGCTGAGACATGCATATTTCTGAGTTCGGCCGCCATCTTGGACAAAGTTATTTTCACACTACTGCCTCTACGATAATTTGATTCCTTGACCTTGGAAATGTTACAATTGACACTTTGCCATTGTAGTTTACCTGTGATCTGAGATATTACATAATTTGTTTGGTGTAAAATATTACCTACCCCAGTCCGTCCTCCATGTAACGCGAAATCACTCCATCCTGCGAAGGTTAAACCTAACTAATGGACTTGACATCATAGTAGATGGTCATCGTTAGTTCAGAGTTAAAAAAATGAAACAAACTAAAGGTTTGAACATATATTCAATGTTTATGCGTTATTAAAGTTACGTGCAAGTTCATCTGAGAAAGTAGCATGTATGTTCATGCCCGTAACCAGAGGAAAACCAAGACCAGGCAAATCGCTCTCCAACCATGCCCTCCCTCCGGTCCTCTTACTTATCCTTACGTCCACTCACTTATTCTCCCGTTCCCAAGCCCTCCCCATCCCTCCCCAACCGCTTCCCTTTAAGTGGGAACTGTGTGGCTCCGGGGAAATTTTTAGATACTGTTTATGCTCGTAGGTGAGCTTTAGAACATTTTAAAGCCATAAAGGCAGCCAATAGAAGCAGGATTTTATGGTGCCTAAATACGTTTTGAAATGTTCTGTAAAAGCCGGTCTGCAACTATGATCGTACATGAAGCCGAAGAAATTTTAGAAATAAACGTTAATTTTTTTGTGGAGTTTGCAGGACATTAAATATGTTGTTCAACTTGTTCCAATTTCTAAGATATATTAACACATTAAATTTTGATCAGCGATGCTGGCAAATAGGCAGCTGCCATCGGCGTCCAGTCTTTACAACGTAATCGTCAAAATTACATAACATGCTGAAATACATGCCAACCGCAGATGTTACAAAGTAAATGGAAACAGATAAAGCGAGATAAAAAACAATAAAATTTGTAAAGGAAATTTTGGAAATTGAAGATCCACACAACACAAAAAACAGCCAAAATTCAGACCAGCTGGTAAAAGTGTAATTAAAAGAAGAACCAGAAAACAGAGCGCCGTATCTATTTGCCACACCAAATGGGGTAAGTGGAGCATGACATGTGCATAGCATTGTTTCTCTTTGCCCGTTGCTGTAGGGTAAAGAGAGCCATATTAAAGGAATTCTAAAAAATAGATATCGGTAAAAGTACTAGCAATTTTGATAAGAAATTTTAAAGTTTTATTTCATTAATGATAGTAATGATAAAACGACTACCAAATATAATCGTTTCAATCGTTTTTATTGTTGTTAAAAATTCAGGTTTTCATAAGGTGTATTTCTACATCCCGTCTTCTAAATGACATTTTCTGCATAACTTTCATCAGTTTCACGTTCTCATCTGTTGCTTCTGATTCCAGAAACTGAACTTTTCTCCTTGTTTCACAGTCAGGAAACTGAAGTCTAGACTGACAGTAGTCGTTTTATATGTTCTCGACTCATCATGATCTAGTCCTGTAGCCGACTAAGTCTTCTAATCCTAGCTTATTTGAAGTTACTTCTTAAACATGTGTCGTAATAATTATGATTTAAATACAGATGGCTAATCATTTTTCCAATTAACGGAACTTACGAAAGAAAGCTAAATGAGGATTTGATAGTTCCATAGTTACCCAGAATGCGTTCGTGCATATAAAGGTCAGCAACTGTAACTCATTAATATTATTTATGTCAGGTCTTGGAGAAGATCCCAAGCAAGGTAATGAAACAATCTGTGACTCTTTCACGTTATCTTAATACTCATATCGAAGTCATTCGAGCCATGCCTCGTTTTGAGAATTACGACGGGGCACTCGCCACGTCTTGCATCTAATTAGTTACGGGCCTGTGTATGTTGTCACTCACCAATTACTGTGACTAAATTTCTGTACACAGTTGATGTTCCATCATAGCAATTATAGACTCCAGCCTGTTGCATTGTCACATTTGCAATTATCAATCTGCATATGTTGCCTCCTGGCTGTTCTGTTTTATAATACGCTGTATTGTTTCCAATGACAGAGCAGCCAACTGCAATCAGTGACGAATTGCTGGTTCCATCCGTTGTACGTGTCCACGAAGAAGCTACCATTGCGTTTGTGAGACAATCCAACATCGTCTGACCGTTGATTAAAACTACTGCATTCGTACCACCAGTTTGTCCACGTACAACATCGCCTATTAAAATACACAATAGTAATCAAATGGAAGTGTTCAAACTTATATATATATATATATATATATATATATATATATATATAGTTTTGAATACTTCCATTATATACATTCCATATATATATATATATATATAACATCACACTTCGATTTTTATACTGCGCCATTACTGTGAGTGATGTGCGATCTTTGAGAAGATATATATATATATATATATATATATATATATATATATATATATATATATATATATATATATATATAATAGGTCTATATTAGAAACATCCAGTGCAGCCAAATGTCAATATCTGCTCAAAGATCGCATATCACTCAGAGTAGTGGGGCAGTATAAAAATTAAAGTACTGATGCAAATAAAGCGATTAGTTTTGTAAACCTACCCGCGGCAACCACAGAATCAGAAGCAGTAGGAGTTAAGTAGGCGTTTCAACGCATTCACCAGGTGGCGTCCTGAAAGCTTAAAAACCGTTACAATGAGTGAATCTGAAACCGGAGCTGGCGCAGTCGCCAGGTGGAGTTCTGAAAGCTTAAAAACCTTAAAACGAGTGAATCTGAAACCCCAACCTTTTGGCACTCTCAAGGGCCTGCCAGAGGGAATGGAATGGTCATTCAGGGTAAAGAAATGAGATTACAAGCCTTCTCGTGACCAGCCAGCCCTTATAAACAGATCGGCTTTTAAAACAGTGTCTATGCTTATAACTCTCCCAGCCCTAAGTCTGCCACCTTCTCATCGTTCTCCTCCAGCACCAGGCAATTAAAATAACTCAATAGCACACACAACAACACACAGACACACACACAGACACACACACACAGACACACACACACACACACACACCTACACACACATACATACACACATACACAAACACACATACACACATATACTGTCTGTGTCTGTCTGTCTGTCTGTCTGTCTGCAACGCACCGACAGACAAACAAACAGAAGAGACGCCCATATAGACAGGAACACACACACATACAGAGGCATAGACAGACCTACGCACAGACAGGCCTATACATAAAATTTTAAGTTACAGAATCGGATAGAGGGTGAAAAATCCGGAATTTTGCGTACCTACACGGCATACTTCGCTTCATAAATAAAGAAACGCAGTGCTGGCCCATTTAAATCTTCAGCCATGAAGAACATACTGGGCCAAGCTGCCCATCTTAACGACTGCAGAACAAGCCACCTATCGAGTGTGGCGGAATCATTTGATAATGCGATAGATATAACAAACTGAAATATGGTTCTTCTCGTAGATGGCACAGTAGCTACATTGGTAACAGCGTTAGGCATGATTGTTACGATCCCAGTTCGCCTCCCGAAGACGGCATGACTTTTGTAAATACTTTAGTAATTTAAAATCTTGGTCTATCACGGTTGGTATTATACACTGGGACCTTAAATTGCGTGGTTCAGATCCATACGGGCAGCGGTGATGAAGATTCTCATCCGATCAATGATCAAGGTCGAGGCAATACAGTCGCTATATAAAATTTGTATGTTCCCATTTCAGGTTACACGATGACTTAAGTGATGCAACCATCATTTGTGGGGCGTGGTGGCTCAGTGGTAAGTTCGACACCTTGTGGCCGGAGGGTTACAGGTTCGAATCCCACTCTAGCCGCTGCGTACGGACCTTGGGCAAGTCCTTCACTCACAATTGCTCGTGGCGCTTCGGCGTGAAAATTCGGACACAGTATCAAATGCTGTAGTCGGGAGCGCCTCTGAGTAGTAGTAGAATTCGAGAGACGCTATAGAAATATCCGGAATAAATAAATAAATAATAAATCAATGCAACCAATATATAGTGAAACTAAACAGTGGTTTCAATCAATAAGCTACACAATGGGCCAATACAACTAAGAAATAAATTATAAAAATAGAACAGGTTGTGTAATGCAATTATGGAACAAACCAAACAATTGACTCCATCAACTCCATCAATAAATTACACAGTAGTTCCAAGGAATAAACTAAGATTACACAATGAATCAGTGCAACTGAGAAATAAATTACAGCAGTAGAACAGGTTAATATGACAGATTAATATTCGTTACTTCATCACAAGAGTTTCTTTCTTCTTCTTTTTTCATTTAAACAATCAAATAAAAGTTTTGAATATCTGAATATTTTGTCCACAGACCTCTCAGGTCCAACATTATCGTTCTTGTATATATAATAGTTATTTCGTCACCAGAGTTTCCTTGTTCTTTTTTCAGTTAAACAATCAACGACATGTTTTAGGTATCCGAATCACTGTCGACAGATCCTTCAGGGTCATCATAAACAGACCAATTATCGTCGAATGTATTATCTGGGTACCAAGTATCGTCTTCATATACATAGTCTGGATCAAAAACAGGCGGAACATTGGTTGATGGAACGCTATCCATGTTTACCGCTGAGATGTCCAGACATCTGTTTTGGGCAAAAATAGTAACATGCAGTTTTAGGGCCTCAGCCAGTTCCGTGTCTGTTTCGAGGTATTTTTTAATCTCTTTTTGATGTTTGATGATTTGTGCGAAAGACAATTCGGATACGACAAGACGAGGATACTGTTGGATAATTTTTGCGAATAATACATAGCGCCTGACGGTTGAATGGGATAGGTTGAGTTCTTGAGAACACCACTGTTCGCAAATAACCTCTTTCGGCATAAATTTACGCATTTTGATGTAGAGTACGCCGCGCTGGTATGCAACAACCAGATGTAGCTGGGTTGCCCTTTTCTCCTGTTCGAGAATCTCAATATGTGTTCTCTTAAGTGTTGCGAGATCAGTTTCACATGCATCAAGCTCGATAATAAAATCCAAATTCAAATTCCAATAAACGTCCGTTGAAGACTGTTCCATTCGTTCATATTTTGCAACGTTTGCGCGGATCTGTGGTAAGACTTTATCCTTAAAAATGGTTGTACGAGACGGAACCAGACAGCGCCTTGTGATTTTTCTCTTTTTTGCTGAGTTTCCTAGACGATCAGCAATCGCATTTAACGCTTCTTCGACTTTGTTTTTATCTTCAGGATTGTTCAAAACACCGTTGATAGCTACACGTATCGAATCGATCGGAAACTTAGCGATTTGTTTGATTTTATCCTCCATTACACACAACGTATATCGAATAATAAAGATAGGCAAAACCGGGCGCAGACGGAGCTAGACTAACACTCTCAAATCAACAAAGTTTGCGAACAGATAATTTATAGGCCTATATCTGGTTTTACATTAAGCAACGAAAGATGGCCGGCCTTGTTCCCGCGATGGCTGTGAGGCTACTACGCAGTAATTCTTCACAGCGGCCTTCATAGCAGCGGCTTATAGCCTATGGCCAATCAGTCACAGACACATGTAAGAACAAGGATTTATTATTACAAAGACTCCAAAGACTTATAATATAATGACGTTTCAATAACTATGGCGTCCATGGACAGTGGCGTTCCTTGCGGATAGGTGTATAACGTTGTATTTTACATAACAAATACATAGCGTTTTTCTGCGAAGAACAATTTTAAAAGCAACGCTGAGAGCAAACCATCATATTTAATAATGTGCTGAATTGTATATTACTATTTATATGACATTCTGTTAAAAAATACATCATTGTGTGCTTGGTAACTTTTAACCACTGCGCTGAAAAAAAGAAGTCAATTCGCTATTAAAAATATCAGCACGTCAACTTCGCAAACACATTCAGGAACATTTGGTTTCCGTTTCCTTGATTTTTCCGTTTTTTACTTTTATTTCTTGGTTTCTGCATCTTAAACGCAGGAAAAAACATCGGGTTAATCTTTAAAGTTTGAGTGCACTATTTGGCAACATATTCATATACAGCTCCGTTTTCGTTTCCGTAATTTTCCGTTTTATTCCTCATAATTTCCTGGTTTCTACAGGTTATACCCCAGAATTCGGGCCCATTTCTAACGTTATTAGTGCACCAATTGGGTAAAAAAGTTAGTTTTTTTTAATTTAGAAAAACATGATAAACAATATATTTTTTATGCGTAAACATAATTAGAATGGGAAAAAAGATAAATTGCTGGTTAAGGTTCTAAAACAAGCTAAGAGTTTATTGCGTGCTGAATGGATAGCTAATATATGAATATAGGATATAATAATAATAATAATAATAATAATAATAATAATTAGCCTTGTTTTGAATGAAAGTCCTCACGACTTTCAATCACGATTATCTCTTCATTTTACTCCTTCCGCAGTGGCGTGGTTTGGACTTCTCAGCAAACTTATAACCCACACTAATCGTACGGTGGTGGTGCGCTAGGAATAACAGACTCACTACTCCAACCACCTACGATGAAAACTTTTATTTTGAGGTTCGCGGGCAAGAACCAGTGCTGGTCAGTTTCTTGATTAGTTCTGCCACCACCTGGTCTTTGCTTTGACTCGGCAACTCTTTTTTTCCATTCTTGCTTTGTATATCACGTTTCATCGTTCTATATTTCTCCTCCTCTCCCAGAATAAGCTTGTACTCTTCATCGCTAATAGCCGTGTCTTCCAACGCCTTAGAAATGTGATCATGAACAGTGTTTAGCTTACTCTCCGCCAAAATACAAATTTCGTCGTGTTTTGAAGCTTTAGCAACAAAACTTCTACTAATAACATTTCCAATAATATCCAGAAAACTCGTCGCCATGGCCAAACTCTCCAGAACAATACCAGGAATAAAACCAATACCGGTGGCTAACATAGCTGCCCCACCCACCCCAGTTCCAAGACTAACCATAGCAAGGCCGGCCGAGGCCCCATTAGCCACATCTACAATCCTCTTATACTTCTTGCATAGCTGCCCACGACTTACCGCTTCAGACCTCAGGAATGCTTCTATATCACCAATCTTTTGCAGACGAAATGTTTGGGACGTCGTGTCCGACGAAATTGTTGCCTCCGTAAGCGTTGGGTACAAAGACTTTGTTTTTTTTATAGTTGCTCTATCAGTAACGTTATGTTTAACTCAATAGCTGATGTACTTTCAACGCCTCTCTTTTTACCTTCAATTCTAAAACTCGTTTGTCCTGGAATGAATATTGCCCTTGCCACATCAAATTGCCCACTTGAAATATCGACTGTACGATCGAGGCTACCACCAGCAGCTGCCGGTGCTATAACGCGAACTGTTGCATCACCACCGCAAACACCAAAGACTGTAAGCTTCCAGAAACCGCCCTCTAACGAAACCCCCTCATTGGTGGTTTGCAAACTTATACACGGAAAACGCGCAGCGGTCAATGGAAGAGTTTGCCACGCACTCGTGGTTACCGTTCCGGCCGCCGTATAGATATCGCGGCTGTGGTAATCGTCAGACACGAAGTCGATGTGCTGTTGAGGCACCGCGGTCAATAGCTCTGCGGTGGGCTTCGGGATGTCGTAACCCCAGTGGGCTACATCACCTAGACTGTCTATGCTGTATTTGCACATGTCTATTTCTCCGTATTGACGGAGATACCCCCGAATCTTGTAGTGCGTGTCAGTCATATTTTTCTATACTATTGACCGTCCCCCGTGTCTAAAAGATGTATAGATCTGGAAGTGAGATATTCCAAAAGTAGCTTGTGGTGGGCTGGTGACCAAGACAATCAGCCTGAATTTTTTGTATTCTCTGTCATCAGTGAAGGTGAACTCTTGTGCAGAATTAGTCAAAGTGACAGTGGAGGAAATGAGAGGATAGAATCCCATTCCTACTTCAGGAGCGGTGAGTGGAATCCCATAAATCTTCCAGGACGTGATACGTGGTGCAGTAGGACTAGATCCCCCAGCCAGACTAACCTTCCATACTCGCACAGTCGTCGGGCATTCAATCTGTAACCAAGTCCCACTACCCTGATCCAAAATATCGGCTCTCGATGTGGACGCCGTCTTCCACTCACCTCTCACTCCCGAGTTGAATGCCACATGAGGCGGGTTAGTGGGTAAAGATTCGTTGGCTGAGGCAATAAAACCCGTTTCGGAAACATTTCTGGATAGGGGCGGAATATGGCCGCTGTAGTTGAGAATCTTGATATTCAGCGCGTATCGCCTTTCATTAGCTATCTCACCGTCTACATACCGCTTGTTAGTCAGGTACCACGGTCCCGAGGGCGGCGTATCATTATTCGTAGTGGCGATGGTGATCAGCCGCGTCACTTGTTTAAAACTCACAGCGTCGCTTTCGGATCCTGAAATTTCTGTTGGGAGTCCAGTCACTCTTTTACCACCCATAGCCAGATCACCGGTCATGGTACTGCCGGATTTGAACACGCATGCGCTCCTAACGATAACATCTTGCTCGTTGGCATATCTCTTAGCGGCGTCAGCTTTCTGGTCCGCATAGAGTCTAACGGAAGCTCCAATCTCAGCGTTTTTCACGTCAACGTATCGTTTATTTGTCACATGCAACGGTTCTGTTGGTACTCTATCACTCTTTGTCATGTTGTCGGCGATCAGCTTCGATACTTGTGCCATACTCGTCGCGTCGCTTTCGGACGTTGCTGCGTCTGTAGGGAGCCCAGTAACTCTATTGCCACCCATGGTTAAATCACCAGTCATTGCATCACCAGCTTTAAGCACGCATGCGCTCCTAACGATAACATCTTGCTCGTTGGCGTACATCTTAGCAGCTTCAGCTTTCTGGTCCGCATAGAGTCTAACGGAAGCTCCAATCTCAGCGTTTTTCGCGTCCACATACCGTTTGTTAGTCAAGTACTTTGGTCCAGCCGGCACCGTATCATTATTCTTAGTGGCGTTGCTGATCAGCTGCGTCACCTGTTTCAAACTCGCGGCGTCGCTATCAGATCCTGGAATTTCTGTTGGCAGCCCAGTCACTCTTTTGCCACCCATGGTCAAATCACCAGTCATAGAATCGCCGGTTTTGAGCACATGCCCGCCTCTTACGATAGCATGCTTCTCGTCCACATATCTTCTAGCGGTGGTGACCTTCTCATCCACGTACTGTCTGTAAGAAGCGTCGCGGGAATCTACATACCGCTTATTCACCACATGCAACGACTCCGTGGGTACTCTATCGAGTTTTACTAGAGCGCCAGCGACCGCTGTTGACACTTGTTTCCAACTCGCTGCGTCGCTATCGGATCCTGAAATTTCTGTTGGGAGCCCAGTAACTCGGTGGCCACCCATAACTAAACTTCCAGTCATTACACCGCCGGATTTGAGCACGCACGCATTCCTGACGATAACATCTTGCTCGTTAACATAACTTTTAACAATAAGGTCCTTGTCATCTGCATACCGCCTAACGGAATCTCTCAGCCCCGCATTCTTCTCGTCCGTGTACTGCCTGGCATCGATAAGCTTTTGGTCTGCATGATTTTCGGCTGCGGTCGCCTTCTGGTCCGCGTATCGTACCACTTGTGCCCAGCTCGCAGCGTCGCTTTCAGACGCACCAGCGTCTGTGGGCAGCCCAGTAACTTTGTGACCACCCATTTTTAGAACACCAGACATCGTTCCACCGGTGATTTGTAAGTTGTCCTGATCTATGATGTCTGCATAAGCCTTTGTCGCGGCGTCTGTTTCCATCGTGGGCGTTCCCACGTTTGTCAGTCGAAAACCTCCAGCCGACAGAATTCCCATCATGGTATCACCAGCCTTGTGGACGAGCCCAGCGGCGCTTATCTGCCCCCCTCCCACCCCACCTCCACCGTCTCTTCCAAATTTATCAACCGGCATTTTTATATACAAAAAGGTGACGGAAGTCTAACATAGGTCAAGCACGATGTCTTCAAAATTCTTTCCGGCAGCGAGCTCACTTAGCACGGTCAGGCAGAGATGACCACATACCACATCATCGGGCCCCTGTAGCTGAAATGTTTGAGTTCTTATAGGATTTTTTAAATATCGAGAAATTTCGAGAGGTGGATCCAGCCCATAACTATCAAAATAGACTGCTATAGGCCCATCTATCCAATAGGCGACCCAGTGAGTGCCATCGCCGGAACCGGAATCTAAATTAACAACTCAACACTCCTTCTCACGAGCCACGGCGGGCAGACCATCTCGCATGAAAACACCGCGGAAATGCGGAAGACCTCGGGCGACTTTCTCTATGTCAAAGTTGCTCAGCGGTTTTAGTTTTTTTGCCCGATGTAGTAGAGACCGGATCCTTTGCACTTTGAACAGCAACCACCATAAGTCTGGCGCCCGAGATATAAACCGGTTCCACGGACCTGAGCTTCGAGTTCGCGATTATGACGCGCGGCCTCTGCTAAAGCCGCGTCGTCGATCCGTTTTTTCTCGGCTTGGGCCGCATCGCTGGCCTGTTTCTTGCGCAGAGCCTCTGCATCGCTGGCCTGTTTGTTGTGCACGGCCTTTGCCACCTCGGCGGCCCCTCCAGCCGCGGCACCCACCGCGGTTAACCCGCCAAAAATCAGCGGGAGGAGAGCCAGTAGTGGAAGAAATCCGCCAGATTTTGTCATCTTTTTCAATTGCGTTTTGGTGAATCTCAGCTCCATGCCAACGCCTGAGGTAATCTTCTTTGCGATTCGTGCGGCTTGAACCTTCGTAAGCGCGAGCTTATCGTCTCCACGAAGCTGGTCATGAGTGAGTCGAATCGTGGCACCAGTGCCATCGCGCGCAGCTTTAGCCAATGTTTGCTTTTGCCCTTCGGTCAGTGAAAGGCCGAACGCAACGTATTCAGTTTTCATTTTTGCAAAAAATATATCAAAAAAGGGCCTTGTATCTAAATGTGAAAAACGATTTCTAGTAAACGACGTTGAATTTGCTGCCATCCGATTCAAAATTCAGGAGTCGGTCGCTGATCAGGACGGCATATGCCGTCGTATTATTTGGTACCCCTTCGTTAAAGTCCACCTTGATTTGTATGTCCTGTACAGAGGTTTTAAGTCGTTCGGATTGCCTGCGCACGTCCAGGACGAAGATCGGAAACAAATCTACAAATTCGATTGGTGTCGGTTGGCATGACGATTCACGCGCGTCTATGCCGCAATATTCTTCCTTGAAGTCACGTAGGGCCTTGTAAGCGCGAGAGGTTGTCCTCTTGGTGAAGTCGAGATTCATGTCAACCACGGGGTAGCGATCGGTGTTGAGCATAGCGAATATGTTGCGAACCTGTGCATGGTCAAACAGTGCCGGATTCTGGCCTTGATGTGCATTCTTTCCAGTCTGAAAAGCAACAAGAATCCAGCGTGGCTTTTCCGTGCCCGACTTAACGCTCAAACGCCAGGAAAAAGTCGTCGCTCGTGGCACCGCAATGTTGTCGCATTGCATGGCGCGGAATGCCACAGGTACCTTAACCTTGGCTTCAATCTGCTTCATAAGCATGCTTTTATACTCCAAAGCGGGTATTATATGCGGCATGAACCAGGAGAGTTTAGTCAGCATGATCTGGCCATTGGCCGCAGCGGCTTCCTTGAAGATCGCGTCTGCGTCCCCCTGCCGGCTCAGCAGTAAGGAGTGTTTAATCCCGTATCCCACCTTATGATAATCATCGCAAAAACCGAATAGATGTCTTAAGGGAACGATGAATGAAAATGTGCCGATGGGGACGGGTTTTCCAATGATCATCAGTCGACGGGCCTCGAAGCCGATATTCGCGGCCGCCGCCGCCGCACTCGTGTCCTTCTGCCAACACATGTTTAAACCTTCGCCTTTGGAAAAATCATCGCCGTAAACCAGCATGCCTTTCATCGTCGTGGCTTGCCCAGGTGACATGACATTCTCTATCTCGGTATTGTTAGCCAGGTATCGAATTTGAGAAAACATGTACGGGATAGCATTGTTGATGAATGACACCAACGAGTCTGCGATGTAAGCCGCGCCAGTTGATGTAATCCTGCCCTCCACAAGAAGGTAGCTCTTGGAAGGTTGCGTGAAAATGTCTTGGTTCTGGATGTCTATCTGTATGGCCTGGCCATTGTTGATAGCCGCGGGATTTTGTGACTCATACTCGCGGTATTCAAACGATTCAATGCTATTGTCATCGGGCACCGCCGAAGCGATGTCCAACATTTCACTCGGCACGTCAAATGCTGCCATTATTATAAGTAAAAAAGTTCAAGCTTCAATTATTAATCATGCTGTAAATGAATTTCATATGTGGTGAGTTAAACATTTGTTAAATTGCGTTTTGTGAATTAGTCAGAAATTTTTTTATTTTGCGAGAAACAGACCCCTACCACCACGACTCGGCTTTATAGTTTTGAAACCGGATCCAGCAATGCGGCTGTTTATGTCAGCCATTGTCGGAACAACGGGTGGCGGACTTACAGCCAGTTGTTTTAAGTACTCGATGCTCTTGTCGCTGAGCGCCTTCTCCAAAGGTGCGGGAACCGCTATTGGTGCTTTTGCGCCGGCAACAGCGCGTCTCGCTTTCACGGCATCAACGATCTGCCTGACGGCAGACGCTGTTGTGGCCCCAGCTTTCACCACATTACCAACTACATCCGCAACATTTGTTATTACACCTTTATTAGCCGAGATGAAGGAGCCTGCACGGCCAAGGAAGCCCGCGATTTTGGGTATCCAGTCGAAAAGTCCACCACCCACAACACGACGCCGCTTTTTAATTCCAAGAACAAACATGAGAATATTTAAGTGTGAAAATCTACGCACTGCGGATGTGAAACCTTATAGTTACTGTCTCACCGCGGAGGTTTAATTGTTCACCATTCTGGTCGGTCAGCCACACACGAATGCCTGTACGTTGCCAGCCGGTGCAACTGGTAGGTACACCAGATTTTTCGGAGACTCGATTACCTTGTAGCCGGGCGACACATCCGGGAAAAAACTGTAGATTACTGGCAGCTGGCTACCGTTGCGATACGATCCAGAGATGATGTCACAATTTACCAGGATTGTGTCCACCCGGAGAATATCGACTGGATTTTCTCCCTCTTTATACCCTTGGCCAAGCCTCTGAGGGTTAAAACCGAGCATTTGCCTGATGGTAGATTGAGTCATATTTACCTTATATAGAGCATTCGTAATTTTTATGAAGGCGCGTAGGGTAGATGCGTTAGCTCCTATGGTAATAGGAGAATTAAAGCCGAGTGGTGTCACACCCGTCGGAGAATTTTGCTTTTCTAACTGCCTACCGATTTCATCATTAATCTGTGCGATCTCGTAGCTTCCGTCGGGCAAAATGATCGTCTTCCACGTCACACCATCGTCGGTGCTGTAGAAGAACTTGTTATTTGTGCTATCGATGTTGGGAATCGAATTATAAGTTTCAAGATTGACCAAAGCAAGCTCAAAGCGTCTTTTTGGATCCAGGTACAGCGGTGGTGAGAAAGCCGTGGTCCACCCTGTAGTATCTGAGGAAACAACTATACTAAAATTTTCCTTAGGCTGCAAAAGGTCTCGAATTTCTTCGAGCAGTTTCTCCGAGCGTTCCATCTGAGCCATGAATTTTGTTTTCTATTTCTATTTTATGAGCATGTTTGTATTCAATTCGAGTGCCAGCTCTTTGGAGATCGCACCGGAACGCAGTAACTCGTCAAGAATGGCGGAGATTTCGTTGCCGAGACCAGTGTTTCCCGCGGCCCTAGAGGCCACCAAAAGCTGCAACCTCTCTACCAGGGCGTTAGGGTCGTTGTAAAATTGCACTGCACCGCCACGAATCAGCTGGAACTTTTTACTTTTCCGGCCATGAATGGGCAGACCAGACATCTGAACGAGCTTTTTAAAAGTCTCGATTGCCTGAGGCGAGTATTGCTTAGTCTTAACGAAGCGTTTTGTTAGTAGGCTGAACAACGACTCATCGGCAGGAGCTTCGAGCACCAGGTTCCCACCTTTAAACACTCTCAGTCTACCAGCAGACAGCGCGACGGGGTCAACGGAGAGCTCACCCAAGGCGTTACCTTGTAATTTCAGAGGAACGGCTGGGATACTGAAACCCTTTCCCTTTTTAATGAGGCTGTGTCCCGCCAGCAGTGTATGGATTCGCTTTTTATATTCCCTTAGGGCTTCGATATCTGCAGTCACCGCATCTACCTTTTCTTCGTCTCCTTGCTTATTGGCTTTCCTTTTCTCTTTGCCCAGGGTGTGGCGATTATAGTGATTTACCTCGCCGATTATCTTTTCAGCACCTGCAATGTCGGCTAAATCGAGCTCGCTCGGAGGCTTAAACCCATGTCGTGTGATTGCCGCGACGTTGAGATATTTGTTTGGATCGACTAACAATGCGGGGGGGATTCGGGGTGCTGGAAGCGCTGGAAGGGCTGGAGCAGCTGCTGTTCCTGCGGAATCACCGAACAAAGCTGCTATCGGGTTAAAATTAGCAGACTCTGAAATCTGCGCCGGCAAATCCTGTAAAGCGCTGGTAACTTTCTGCAGCTCCTTAGACGTAGCCGCCTGGGATTCAGCCGTGGCTGTGGCGATTGGTTTGAAAAGCTTTGCCGCATCGTACTGAAGGTTGACTTCACCAAGCTTCTCATCCACGAAACGCTGTCTCAATCGATTTCTGCGAGCTAAATAATCCTGAGTCAGGGCGTCTCGCTCCTGTTTAGACGAAACTTTTGTCCACATCGTCTTTGTATGTCGGCTATATGTTGACTATATCATGTCTTTAAATACTTGCCTTCGGCTTATAGAAGCGATCGAACCCGCAGCGATATTTTCCATCGTACACTTTGGACGTCAAATCTATGACTGCGAATCCATATGGTTGGGCAGCGCACTCGCTGAAGAACGTACGGAATTCATCGAAAGACATGTCGCCGCCCACGAACGTATCGTGAATGGCTCGCAAATTTTTGCTGTCTTGGTTGAAGAGGACGATAAGATTAGCATTGTCACGGATCGCTTGCTTGGGAATGCGGAAGTAATTTTGAGTTAAGTAGAAGCAGTCCGCGCCACCGTGTCGACCCATAGTGAAATACCTTTCGATGGGCGACTGTTTTTCAATCATGACGTCATCGAAAACTAGAAGGCTTCTGGCATTCTTATTTAATGATTCAACTGGAACTATTTCATCTGAGCAAGAGTGAAAGGAAGCCACTTCCTTCCCGGCAACTTTTTCGAGTTCTGTTATCCAGTCCCGAAGGAACTGATATTTTTCCTGCCCCAGAGACTTTGAGTAGAGGTATAGCCGATCAAAACGCAGGTACCCCTTCTTCAACAGAAGGTTAAGCAGTAGGTTTGTTTTCCCACATCCGCTAGGCCCACAGATTATACACCGTATGCTGGATGGCAACAACCAATGGTGGTGTTTTTTTCCATCGTCGGCTTCGAGATCGAAATTTGTTATTTCCATATAGAGACAACGAGTTATGATTGTATTCAACGAAAACAATGTATTGCCTACGATGTAAGAAACATACTGAGACTTAAAATGAAACAATCGTCGAGTTACGAAACGGTCGGCCAGCCAAGAAGGGAACCTGTGCTGTCTGAGGTGCAAAGAAGAGCCAGATTTTGCCTTCTCAAGTGCGGAAGCATAAATCTCGTGAGCGCAAGACTCATGAGTCTCGCGGAGGCTCTCTACTGAATAGCGCTCTTAATGTTCTGCCTCTGCCAGAAATGCATTTGAGTCTTCCATCCGGTATGTCTTCGGAAGATAATCCGGGAGGTTCTTTTCAGAATACAGGAAAGTACTCTTATTGTGGACCATTCACAAAACTCGACAAACGGCTGTCACAGCGCTATCACGGTGTTAATCAGCTCGACCGTGCGTGCCTCCACCACGATGTGGCTTACGCAGTTCATAAAGATACTCCAGGGCGTAACCACGCAGATGACATCCTCGCTGCAGCCGCGTCGAAGATCGCACTCACCGATGAAACTCCGGATTATGAGAAGAAGGATGCCCGGCTCGTATCGGCCATTATGTCAGCGAAGTCGAGGCTAGGGATGGGTGTCAGAACGAGCCAGCGAAAACGCAAATGAAAATCATTTGTGTATGTGTTTACCTGTTTGTAATATATAGTATTACTGAAATGTCTAAGCACCTTTCAGCCGTCTATTACAGCCCTAGAGGTTACTGGCGAGGTAAGGCTGCGGTGAAGAAACTAGCCTCAGCCGCCAAAGTTTCCGAGGCGGAGGCTCGCGATTGGCTGAAGAAACAAGCTGTGTGGCAGATTTATCTACCCGTTCCTCGCCCCATACCGCATCCAAAGTTTGAGGAAAATCGACCAAACGCCGTACACCAAGCCGATCTCTTGTTTTTACCTCACGATAAAGTAGGTCGAAAGACTTATAAATACGCCTTGACTGTTGTTGATGTTGCCTCACGATACAAAGAAGCTGAACCGTTGATCAACAAAAGTGCGACCGAAGTCGCCGCCGCTTTAAGCCGGATCTATAAGAGGGGCCCATTAACTTGGCCTCGACTCTTTCAGGTCGATCCTGGACGCGAATTTATGGGTGATTTTACACCGTTGCTGACGAAGCACGACGTTCTTGTAAGACGCGGACAGGCCGCAAATCATCGTCAACAGGGCATCGTTGAACGCTTTAACCGTACTCTAGCTGAGCGACTTTTCGGTGCCCAGTACGCTCAGGAATTGCTCCTGGCTGCAAGGGGGTCATCCGAACGGTCAGTGGAATGGGTTCGCCGGTTGCCCGAAGTTGTAGCTGCACTAAACGATGAGCCGACGCGTTTGCTCGACATGAAGCCGGTTGAAGCGATGAAAGCTGCTAAAGTGACACAGAAGCCCTCTCATTCACAAACTAAAGGCCGTTTATGGGGCTTGGATGAGCCTGTTCTCGGGCACGACGTTCTCGTCCGATATTTATACGCTCCAGGCGAGCTCGAAGGTGGAAGCAAACGTGCCACCGATCCTAACTGGTCGCTCACCATCCACGCTATTTTGGATGTTGTTCGGCGGGCTGGCCAACCGGCTTTATACCATCTAGTTGATGGGCCTGGCCGCGGGTTTGTACGTGAGGAGCTGCTTCTGGTGCCTATGGGCACTGAGCTACCTCCCGATAGAATACTCAGCCGTTGACGAGTTTGTAGTGCCCGAATGCCAGCGTTGTTATCCCATCGGCCTCTATCCACTTTTTTGTGTCTAATGGAGAGAGGCTGATCTTATTCTGCTCGTACACTCCGATCTGGTGGTCGTGGCTTCTAATCACGACTTGTGTGTGCCGCATCTCTTCTCGTTCGAACAGGCACTCCTTGTATAGCTCGTGGTGCAGATCCTTCTTCACAACTGCTCTCTGAACGCCTTTAGCTTTCCTGATCTCTGAACCACCCGATTTTAAGATCGAGTACATCTTCGGACGCAGTCCCACGAATTCGGCTATGGCAACTCCGTTACATTCATCTTTGAACTTGCCCACGACTTTCTTGTTCTCGACGTCGTAGTACGGGCTGTCTCTAGGAAACTCACTAAAGTCGTATGAGTGTTTTTTGTTCCACATATCGGCATAGGCGTCCGGAGTTTCCACCTGAAATAAGAGGCTATCTGTGTCTGTGTATAAGAGTTGAGCATTGTTGCCGTACTCGTTTTTCACATCGTTGTACCAGAAGTCGTACATCAGATGCTTGCTGAGGTCGAGGACAGCCTGGCCGACATATACAGGTCTGTTTAACTTGAGCTTGTTCTTCAAACTGTGAATCGCGGCGAGTTGGTCGTTGAAGATTTTGTGTGATATGTAGGCCGGGTCAGCAATTAGTTTACGAAGTTTGTCAACTTTTGAGGTCGGTACCAGGTTAACTCTGATTCTTTTTCTAAGATTTTCCATGGTCTTTCCAAAGACCGCATTATTAGCCAGCTTCAAGAAATCCTTCTCAAATTCCGACGTTGCCTTCGCCCTCAATTTTGTATTCATCCCGATGTATGGAGCCATCCACGCCTCCTGTCTAAACTTAATGGCACGATGAATTTTAGCAACTCGTAGGCCTAACGAGTGGTAGAGTTTAAGATTTCGGTAATGAACCACATACCGCTCCTTAGGTCGTAGGCTGGGTACTAACTTCACATGCTTTGTGAACTTGCCTCCCAACTCGTTCATAAGCACATTCTGATAGTCACTCAACCACTCCTCTTGGACTGTCACGGTTTCTGGTGCTAAGGGATAGTCGCTATGTGCGTCGTGAAGGTGCTCCGGGTACCCGAGATCTACTTCAAGTAGGAAGCCTTCAGGCGCGTCGTCTGCAGTTTCCAACACTTCATCGAGAGTTGGATTTTCCCAGCTAAATCCCCCAACTGGAAGTGGCTGTTGCATCGCCCAGCCGTAGAGGTTATTAGCATCGAGATACATGATCCAGTTTTCTGGCTTTGTGGTATCATAATCTGGGCATTGTGGATTGTTAGCTTTTGCGAAGCGCTTAGATACCATCGAGATTCCGCCTCGGAGACCTTTCTCTACGAACAAGTGCATGTCTATATCGGTTAAAAGTTCGAGTTCGATCTTCGTCTTTTTTAACAAAGCGTCCCAGGCCATTCCTGGCAGGCTGAAGTAATTTGCCGGGTCCAGACTGTAGTGTTTCATCGATGTTGATCTGAAGGTCTCGAATACATCGGCTAATAGAAGTACATCCGTGCGGAGATACAGGTCGTGATAGTCGCCCAGAGTTTTACAGTCGAATTCGTTCCATACTCGTTGGGCGTGTTCATAATCCGCATCAGAGATGTTCTCTCGGGACAGCCTGCTGTAGAACGCTTCTTTGGGTGGAAGTCGGTCTTCTGCGAAGCGGTGGTAATCGTCAATGTGCTCGTAACAATATACGCCCTTTCGTCTCAACAGATCTAGTTTTGTCCTATCATCATGAACGAAATTTTCCTTTATATATGCCGTTGTCACTTTCAAATCCTCTAGCGACAGATTTCCTGATAATTTATCCAACGAGCTGTTTAGAAACTGGAGGCTGTCGATGAACTGTAGTTGTCCTATGTTGAATGTCATGTACTTCTCCATATTGTTTGGAATACAGTTAATTTCAGTTTGTTCATCCTGTGCGGCCTCACAGCTACCTATCGCTTGCATTATGAGGTGGCTGTCGTAACCTCGGAGATTGTGGAAGACCACCGGTAGCTTACACTTATCGGGATATATTCGAAGTTTGAGGTTGCAGGCGTTGTGAGCAGCACCTCGGTACTTACCGGTAATGTGGCAGTGGTCACGAACTCTGTCCGCTTCGAGCGCTTCTCCACAGATGTCACATACGATAGTCTCGCGGAATGATTGGCGATCGGCCGGTGACATAACCATCTTAGCTGGGGTGGCCAGCCTTTGTTTGATAGTGGCTAGCTCGCCTTGTAGTCGTTGTAGGAACTCTTCCACGGCGTTTTCTCCGCGGTATAAAACTGGTTTCTTTGTGCGGCCGTCGCATCGAACCACTATGTAACAGAAGCTGCACGGTTTCTGCTCAGCTATCTGTCTGGTGTTGCTCTCGCTGGGATTCATGGCTGCACCTTCGATTGGCATGTTTAGAGCCTCGAAGTCTGCGTAAACGATATACGGGGCTCGCATCTGTTTGCGATGGTTCTGGAATTTGAGGATATTTTCATCCTCTTTTGGCATCTCAATCCGCTGAGGCTTCTTACTAATGCCCTGGCAATCTTTGATATGGGCATCCAGCAAGTCTTGTCTACAGAATACGTGTAGGCAGCGACGACATGGATGTTTTCGTCCATGAAATTTGCTGTTTTTATAAAGCATGCGGGCTCGATCCTTGATCCAGACATAATGAAAATTTTCATTTGCGTCGTCGGCCAGTAGTAGAAGGTCAAGATTGTGGACACTGGCCCGGTTTGAAATGTGAATTGGATACAAAGCTGTGTCCCACCCGAAGACTGAGACGCTTATAGTTGGATTTTGACGCTCAAACTTGTCGATATCTGTGACTTTCACTGGAAATTCTATACCGCCAAAGTTTAACTCCTGGAGGTGGGTACGATACTTAGTTGGGCGTTGAGGGTCCTTTTCTACTGGATACATGGCACTTAAAATGGCCCACTCAAAGCATCGGTTATCTTCATTCTTGACATTAATAACCGTGCGAGGGGGGATGTACTTTGGTGTGGGAAAGTAGCTTTTACCCCGGAAAGGCTTATATCTTGCAACACCGAGGTCTAGCCCCACGACCCGCCTCAATCTCCACCCGATCCCTCATTGGTGTACTCTTCGAGGAGGTTTAGTACTTCAGCCTTGGCCTTTCGTATAGCCCCTTGGATTTTACCCGCATTGGTAACTGGCACTGCTTTGCTTCGAAAGTAGACCGTCTTGGTAATAGTACCCGGGGTCGCGTTGCCATCATTTACATTATCAACAGTCGGAGCCAGCTTTTCCAACTCAACTGTCAACACTTGCGAGTATTTCAGACCGTCTTGTTTCAACAGCTCTTCGTTGAGTTGCGCCTCAATGTTGTGCTCCATTGCACTCAAGAAAGCCAACGCATCTCCTTCCAGCCTGTGGTTAAGAGGTACTTCTGCACGGAAGTCTCTCAGATGCTGATTGGCTAGCTCTCTGTGCACTAGAAATGGTGGTGGCCCACCTCTATCCTTCTTACTTAGGAGTGGGTCGAATTGTGCTAAAAGGGCCTTACGTTTTGCCCCTCTGTGCTTACGCGCTGGAGGAATTGGCCTTGGAAGCAGTGGCTGTAGTAAGCGCCTTTTGACTCCATCTGGGATTGGTTCGTCTAAGATATTTTGTAGAACAGCTCGAAGAGCTGGTGGACCGGTAAACTCACCCAACAATTGTTCAATTTTTTCATTCGTAGACAATGCCATAGTTATAAATTATTTTATACTACTGTGGCAAACTTTTCTTTAATATAATAATTATATCATTTGTTCAAAATGAAATTTTGTTTACTGGTATTCGATTGACGCTTGCTCATCTGTATTATCTCAATACAATAACTATATCATTTGTTCAAATGATAATTTTTTTATTCTACTGATATATTTGATAGTCGCTTCCATTCTTTATTAAATTCACGGACTAGCCCACCTCGTCGAGCTCTGAAATATTTAACGAAATAACCACACTTCATACAATCACCCAAGCGGTTTTTTATACCCCTCCCACATTTAGCGCAGGGTTTTGTCCCGCAACCATTTCGCAGTCGTGCTAAATGCTTGAAACAGTACTCCCCAATGCACCTGTGACAGCAGAGCGTCGTTTTGCCTATCATAAGCCATTTGCAAAAGTTTTGCCCTAACATTATGTTTTATGTATACCACAACCTATTCATTTATTTAAATTGAAAAATGACCCGGTTTGGGCCGGCCTCGTGGGAGGTTCTCGGCCGGCAGCAAACGTTGGTAATCTCATTTCTTTACCCTGAATGACCATTCCATTCCCTCTGGCAGGCCCTTGAGAGTGCCAAAAGGTTGGGGTTTCAGATTCACTCGTTTTAAGGTTTTTAAGCTTTCAGAACTCCACCTGGCGACTGCGCCAGCTCCGGTTTCAGATTCACTCATTGTAACGGTTTTTAAGCTTTCAGGACGCCACCTGGTGAATGCGTTGAAACGCCTACTTAACTCCTACTGAAGCGGGATTCCGAGGAATCAGCAGGGAACGGTTGGACGACATCCAGGCACAAGAAACCTCCGATGTCTCCAGCATTTTCTCAACTAAATAAACTTGAGTATGATTTTAATTACACCCTCGCATGCTGGCATTGTGCGCGTGTTTTTAGGCCCAATACCCCCAAAACATCCATGTGAATAAAATTACGCAAACATTCTTGCATACATGCACACATATAATCAATCAATCAATCAATCAATCAATTTCCGTTAATTCATCATACAGTTATCACATACCCAACTATTACACTTAATGTAGTGTAATGTACACTAATGTAATGAACATCTATGCCACTAATAACTAGGGTCCAGTCATATAAACTCCATATACATACATACATATTGTTTCTGGGATTTCATAAGCGCAGTGTGGGAACCACTCAAAAGGGAAAAACAGATCTATTTGCATTTTGGCATATACAAAACATATACAAATTTAACCTCTTCATGCATACTGCATAGGCATAGAATGATCTAGTTAATCGAGGACTAACGATTTTATGTGTATGAAGAACAACTTAGATTAGATTAGTTATCCTTGAGTCCTTGACAGCGACGGACTCATACGCTATTCTAGAAAGTTGGAAGATAAAATAACTGCAATTCAGTTACAGTCGATTTGGAGCCTTCATAGATTTCATATCAATGTCTGATTACCTGCAGGATTTTATTTGCTAATTTGATAAACACGTATATGTAAGATAATCATGGATACAGCATTACATCGCAAGTGTAAGGTACACAAAATGGGCTTTTAAATGTACTGATACAAACAAACTAACATATATATATATATACGAGTATATATATACATATATATATATATATATATATATATATATATATATATATATATATATAAAGAAGAATCTGTCTGTCGCAGCGTGTTTGACCGGGATGCATTTCTACAGTTTTCGAGCTTTTCAATCGAAACCTCACTACTGTCTCGGGGTGGGCATGACACACCCAGTGTGAGGCTTCGGGTACCCAGTTTTCACCGCTACCATGGTGTCCCGGGCCAAAACCTACCCACCAATGCATTTTTAGCTGGTAAACAAAAATTTCACTCAACCTATTTTCACTCGCCAGATGGCGCCGCCGGGTTAAGCAGCTACAGTACGGATTCGCTAGAGGGATTGAAACTTTCACTAAACTAAACCGGGCGTGATGGTGGTGGTGGTGGTGGTGGTGGTGGTGGTGGTGGTGGTGGTGGTGGTGGTGGTGGTAGTGGTGGTGCTACAGGTACGGATTCGCTAGAGGGATTGAAACTTTCACTCAACTAAACCTGGCGACGTGGTGGTGGTGGTGCTACAGGGATTGAAACTTATAAACCCGGGCAACGCCGGATAAACCAGCTAGTATACATATAAACAAACATACATACATGCATGCATAGTTGCATACATATACAAATACATACGTGCATCCATGCATTGACATAGGACACATAGTGCATCTCGTCAACGTATAATTAATGAAACCACACGGGAATCAGCTTTAGAATTATTGGAGTGGCAGGTACTCCGTCTAATGGTTCCATATCCCAAAGGGGATTAGGTAGGGTTATGGCTATTTTACCATACCTATTGGACATCCTAACACAGATTATATGATCACTTTGGTAGCAGAACTGCAGGAGCCGATTCATCGCCTTGACGCGTTTAGCCAGGGCTTTGAATTGATGATAGCTATTGAGGTCTCGAGATAGATTAGAACAGTCATGGATTTATTACACTCTCAGTAGAGTACCAACACCAAATTAAGAAACGTTAACGAAACTAGATTGGATTATATGGTCTTTACCTGAACGTCATCTGCATAGAGGTGACCAGAGGTAAGGTGTTTAGTAAATATAGAAGGAATGTCAGCTGTGTAGAGTACGTACAGAATATGGCCAAGGACAGAACCCTGTGGGACACCATACTCAACCCTAACCCAGGCAGTTCTGGAGTCACCAAGGACAAGCCTCTGAGTACGGTCAGAGAGGTAAGATTTGAACTAAAGAAGAGGGAGACCACTCATACCACAAGATAGTTCAAGACGCCGAAGTAGGATTTCATGATCAACCATGTCGAAGGCCGATGAAACATCAAAGAGTGTTAGAAGCGTCAAATGAGACCTGTAAATGGCAGTATAAATGTCTGGGAGAAGGGAGAGGAGGGCAGTTTCCGTAGAATGGTGACCTCTAAACCCTGATTGACTAGAAGGGAGAAGTCCAGACTGTTCAAGATAGGGCAGAAGTTGAAGTGAGACAAGTCTCTCAAGAGTTTTAGAGATAAAAGAAAGGTTAGAAATAGGGCGATAGTTAGAACATATTTGTGAGTCAAGATTAGGTTTTTTAAGGGCAACGAAGACAATTGCCCGCTTCTGAGATGGAGGGAGGGTAAGGTTTGAGGGTAAGGTTTGAACCTCTGCTAGAGACCTATTGAACAAATATATCAAAAATGGTACGATATCATCCAAAATATTAGTAAGAATAAACGGAGGAAGCGGGTCCATATATATATGTATAAATATATTATATATGTGTGTATGTTTGTGTATGTGTGCGTGAGTGTAGGTATGTGTGTGTAGGTGTTTGTGTGTGTTTTTGTTTTGTCTAATTTTGTGTTTGTTTTGTTTTGGTGGATTATTCTCATCGTTTGCGTGCATGCATGCTAGTGTGACAGAGAGTGCTGTAGAAAGTTGGTTTGCTTTGTTATTATTTGCATGGAACGTTAGGACGCTGTCACACACATGAGCACTCACCTTAGCAGTCAAAGGATTAGAAAGATACATATGACTCTGTGAGAAAATATGGTGTGAGAAAAAAGAATTCTACCACGATCAGTACAAAGTCACAAGAGAAGACAATCAATTGAGAGAGAGTGTAGAAATGAACCTGAACAAGAAAGCATCGAAAACAATGACAGGATGAGCGTGGGATTTTAATGTATAGGACGGCAAAGACAACGATACATGGAGAGGTACCATAGATATATTCGAATGCCATCAACGGCAGCGGAAGAAAATGCGCAAATCGGGTCCGATCACAACCTAGAAATAGCCAACTTGAAAGTGAGATTAAGGTGAGGTATCCGACCAACAGAGAACATCAATTATGATTCCAAGACATCCGACAAAAGTACGAAGACGAGTGAGTGAGGAACATACAGATCAACTCATACGACAGCAAAAATTACAAAGGCATTAGTTTGCAGAGCATTCAAAAAAAGTTTTAACCAAAATGATACAAAACAGAATGAAGCAGTATGTTGAGAGAGCACTTGCAGAAGAGCAAGCCGGATTCAGACCAGGAAGAAGCACAATTTATAACTATTCACAATGAGACAGATACTCGAAAGATAGCATAGAACACAGCCAGAAAATCTTCATCAACTGCATAGACTTCAAATAAGCATTCGACAGTATATGGCGTGATGGAATGTGGAGAGCGATGCAAAACGCAGGAATACCAGAGCAACTGATCAGTCTTGTGCAAGAGCTATATCGAACATTATCAAGTGCCAAAAACGTAGAACAAAAGATCACAGAATACTTTCTCACAAAAACTGGAGCACGACAAGGATGCATCTTATCTCCATACTTATTTAACCTAGACTGTTAAAAGCAGTGATGTCATTCAGCCTTAACGACACCGAGGCAGAAATCAAGTTAAATGGAGGGCTGGTGAATAATCTCCGATTTGCTTCCGACATTTACCTCCTCACCAGAAGCGGGCCACAACTCCAGGATTTTATAACGCAGTTCGAGGAAACGAGTAGAAGAGTTGGGCTAATAATCACCGAGGAGAAAACCAAAACAATGGTGATTGAAAAGACCAAAGAGACACCAATAACTATCACAATCCAAGGAGAGGCTACTGAGCAAGTAGAACAATTCGGTTATCTGGGAGGAGGAATAATACACGCAGATGGCAGCAACGAAAAAGATATACAAACAAGAATTGGTCGAGATTATCAAGCATTTGTAATAATTAACAGCATATGAAGGAGTAAATACCTAACAAAGAAAACCAATAAAAAAATATACGAGACGATGTTACAACCCATTTTCCTATATGGTTCGGAATGTTGGATAAGTGGAAAACAAGATGACAGAAGAAATATTATTGCATAAATGAGCTAGCTGAGGAAGATCGCAAAGATTTCAAGATTGAGGAACGTAAGAAACGATGACATAAGATAATAATAAGTCATCAAAACAACTCTGCTAGACAGAGTCGTTCAACGAAGACTACGATGGTTTTGGACATTTAGAGAGAATGCCAGTTGACCGAATCCCACACAGTGCACTAGGCCTACATGCAAGATTGGTAGGAAAAGACAAAAAGGCAGACCAAAACTACGCTGGATAGATAATATAACTAGTGAGTATTATAACATCACTTGGACTAGCACTGGGGTTGGGGTGGGGGGGGGGTGAAATAGACTTGACAAATGACCGAGGACAATGGAGTTCATTTAATCGTACCAATCGCCGCCAAATGGCTGACGTCAGGGACTGATAATGACAAAGGTGATTGGGTTCATGGCCAGGGTAAAACTATGAGTCACTTACTGATGACGGCAGAGGATATGGACAACCTACGGAGCGTAAAGGGCTGAAGTCACGTTTAGACCAGACAAAAAATGCATTTGGTCTTACCGTTCCTACATTTTGATTATAATTATATTCTAGTAAACAGACAACTTAATCTTGTTGTTTACAAAATTCAAAATAACTAACCTATTGAAATCAATAGAATTAGACACACAAGTTGACGCACTCCTAGTGAAAGAGTCATTCTTTTAATCCTCAATTTTTTGGTTTAACGAAGAAAAGAAGACACCGATCTTTTCATTTCTGTTTATTGTCTCGGCTTAAATTCAGAATGTGCAATACGTCTATACTTCGATTATTTCCAACTGATAGAACTACGAACAAGCAGATCTTCAAATATCTCTGCTTATCTGGGATATGAAGTTGACATTAAAATGACGCCTAATCTCAAGTATAGTTGTAAATGGGCACTTCACGATTGAACTATGTACGATCTTTTAAAACGAAAAAAATTGCCGTAGCGAGCTCGTGCTATTATTACTGAATTAATCACTGGAAATGTTATTAACAGCGTTCTTCGAAACTCTATTCATTTTCAACTGTCATAAAATATAGATATACACAAAATATATAGCACAAATGCATATTAAACCCCACCGCCTTTAAACTCGCTAATAGAATCGTGTTCTGTACAAGAAGACCTCTCAAGCTATCGCCCCATTTTCAATTTTCCATTTTTTCTCAAGAAACCGAACGGATTGTATTTGCCCGGTCGCTGAAACTCTCTAGTCACTATTCACAACCCCTCCCATTCTCTTGTGGAGTTTCTCAAGGTTCAGTCCTAGAGTCACTCGTCTTCACCATCTACGCTTCAGTGACTACACCTCCGAACCATCTCATAAAATCCTTGCCTGTTAACCACCATATTTACCCAGATGACACCCCAGGGACTTCTCCACCAGTACTTTCACCACGTCCATTATGCAACTACTCCATGGGGTAAATCTAATCTCTAAATGGGTGTCCTTCAACCTCCTCTGCCTCGACCCTACTGACGCCGAATTTACGATTCTTGGCCTCCCAGATAAGATCAAGGAAATCACCCTCCATATGCCTACCCAACAACCTATCTCTAACTTCCACCTCTGATTCACATGTGCGCAATCTTGGCGTTACCTTTGATCCGCATCTGTCTTTCTGTAACCACATCTCCCATCTCTCGTGCACCTGTTTCATAGAAATGAGTGACCTACGTCGCATTCGATGCATGCATAACTTTAAAACTGCATCCACTATCGCTACCTCCATTGTCCACTCCAAGCTTTATTGCATCCATTTCCATTCCATTTTCCTCAACCTCTAATCCGGCCAAATTAAGCGTCTATAATATCTCTTCCAAATTTCACTCGGTTAAGCTGTGACGAGGACACCCAAGCATTACCGTATAACGACCTTTCTCAAATCCCTTCTCTAGCAACAAATTCCTGAGCTCACCCATTTCTATCGCTAACCTACACTCCCTACAATGCTACAAAGTACATTTGCCAACTTTTCTCCATCCAGCCACCGCGATCTACTCGAAATTCCTTTTAAAATGTGTTTATTGGATGTCTCTACACCAAGATGTGTATAGCATTTGAATGATAAATAATATACTTACTTGCTTACTAGCTTATATTGTCAAATTCACTAAACCACGTTCGGAGGAGGTCGCCACTGTACGACGGTTTACATGGAAACAATCCGTAGTTGTTTCTTGTGCGTCAGATTGTAAAGTTGAAATAATTCGAGTCTGCTACATGAAGGAATCAATCAACTCTCAACGGGTCAATATTATGGGTTCTAGGACTTTTCGCCTCCGGAAGATTCGCCCCCGAAAAAATCGCCCCCGACATTTCGCCCACCGGATGTTTCGCCCCGTCAATCCAGCTTCTAGTATTAGTTACATTTTCATCATAGATCCCACTTCTCGTCTTCTAGTTACATTTTGATCGCTAATCCAGCTTCTAATCTTAATTAGATCACTGAGAATGATTTGCGCATGTGATTTTTATTCAGTTATTTGGCCAAAATTAAAAACATTCAACTTAACATTGATTACTTCTATTTCTGCAAAACTGAGTTGAACTAAATAATCATTTGTATTGTAATTTCAGTTATATTTATTTTATAGATATTAATGCTAAAAACATATTGGCATGTTAACCCATTTGCCGCCAACGTTGCGAAAACGCAACGCACTGTTTGGAAATTTGAAAAAAAATCAAGACTCGAGAAATTCACGAAAATTCTTTTTGTCTTACTTCCTGGGTGTTCACTACGTCTGCTAGTATCAAAAATATTCTTTGCTGTTGTCTGCAATTTTTCTTGAGTTGCGCAAAATTCGTTGTTTTTGACGTCTAACTAGTGGTTTTGTTCAAGAATTTTCTTCTGCCATTGCACGTTATATTTCTCAGAAGCGATCCTGTCTCTTTTGAAGTACTTAGGTGAGCATTTAATATTATTTGTTTATTAATAGTATGTCTCATTATATGCCGATACCCAAATGTCCGAAATTTTGATGTTGCGTTTTCGCAACTTCGGCGGAATGCGATATATACGCATTGTTGCGTTTTCGCAACTTCGGCGGAAAACAATATGCACAATTTCACACTTAGTGATTCAGATAAATTTATGTCAGTTTACGATTACTTACAACAATTTCAGTTTAGTGATTCATAAATGATGGCGTGCTCAGTGCTGCCACTCTACATTGGGCATACTTTTGAAAGATGCGCATTGAATTTTTCAGAGGGGGCTGAGGAAGAAGTTCTATTGCTTGAGGGAGGCTGTCCCAATGAGAGTTGAAGAAGATGATATCACCACCCCCATCCTAAGTTGATTAGCAAAGCGATAGCGAACATTTTGACGAAAATGAGCTCATGACTACCGCTGTGATGCCAGAAGACTTTGCTGGGCAGGTGGAAGTCCATTACACTGATGCATGAATGTCAAACCAACGGTCACCGCCCACTAGGCATGCCTCGCGTGAAACGCAATCGAAGTCAAGAAGAAAGCCACGGGTGTCAGCAAGGTACAAGTCTTCCAGGCAGCAGCTTGCGGAAAGGTCAGACGAACCACTGCAGCATGTTTATTCGAAGGACACAGCTCCAGAACATCTTCAAAGTCTTCCAGGCGGCAGACTGATCTCGTGTCCGATACTCATACGCCGATGGAAAGTCAGTGGATTGAACGCCCTTGCCGGCCAAGAAACAACGACTACCTTCAAAGCCGCCTAAGTCTTCTAAGCCAGCGAAAGAGGATTGGCAATGCCAAGAACCAAAATTTGCATTGTGCCCTGTCAACAAGGAGAAGATAAGGATGTGGCAGTTGATCACACAGGTGATAAGCAAGAGCGAGTCTTTTTAGAATTTTGGGATGACGAGGTGTTTAGCCTGATAACACAGAGAGTACACCGTAGGCCTATGCACAGCACTGGCGTACACTTGTCCAAAATAGGGGGGTTTTGGTTCTTCATTCTACACTTGTTGCATTGAATGTACAGTCCACCCCAATTATTGGGGGCACATGCCCCGGCTCCCCTCCCAGAGTCTACGCCTATGACGCATAGCATTGCACATCATTGCCAAGAACGAAGATGGTCGTCGACTGGGTTGTCGGTTATGCCACAGAACCACGTAGCCTACTACACGTGGATCGCATGCACGCCAAGTGCCTTGTTCAATACCATGGAAACAAGTGACATTGAACTTGAATCAGTTTACAGCATGCACAAACATTTTTATTGAAATGACCGCGAACACAATCGATAACTAATAGAACATCATTATAGTAAACAAATACATCTTTCCCGCCGATGTTGCGAAAACGCAACGTCCTATGACTAGGACACTACATATGGTTCCAATAAAAATGCACTGTAAGAAGTTTATTGGCATCATATTGATGACCTAGTATCAGTTACAGCTTAATCCGGTGGCTATTTCTAATAGCGGCGGTAAATGGGTTAAGATACGCATCGGGAAGCGGTCTACTATACATCCATATCTCATATGTGTATAATAATATGTGTATAATAACGGAGTGGACAAATATTTTAGTAGTGCCTTTTTTCTATTAAAAACTATCTACATTTACGTATTAGTGCAAAACCAAATATATATTTTTAAAATAGAAATATTCAAGATTTGTTCCAAAAAACAATATATTTTGAAAAAAGAATTTTCCTACTTGAATAAGTGAATTTGACATGTCATCGGAAATGACTCAACTACGTTCAACGATGGCATCCGATCACTTATGTGGTCTGACATTGATGCATATTCATAAGGATGTAGATATGCGCAAGTTTAGAAGGATATTGACAGAAGTGACCATTGCCGAATTCCTATGGCATTTGAAAGCGATACTGCATGAGATAATCGGAGGCGCGTTTACCTGCAGGCGCACTAAGCGCGCGCCAAGGGCCCCAAATCTGGGGGGAGGGCCCAAAAGAAGGAAAATATTTTTTCAATTATAAAAATAACATGTGAATTTTGTGTTTAAAAATATTACCTATTTTCTATTTTTGCAGTTTAGCATTCACATTAAAATATATTATTATAATTTATAATTGTTTTGTTCATTTTGGCAAATAATTCATTTTACTTTGCGCAAAATAACATCAAACTTGTTAGAAACAAGCAGCAACGGCCGTATGCAGTTTACGTGTTGAATGTTTAAGTCTGATTATTCCGTAATTTTTAGTTTTTAAAAGTAATTGAAACGTTCAGTAATATTGTTAAAATGAAAACATCACAAATCCCATCGATATGTATCAGCTTGTGTTACGTGGTCTACAATCTACATGTCCAAATATGGAAACAATTTTGCGTATTTACCTTACGATACCAATAAGTAATGCTTCTGGAATACGATCGTTTTCTGTACTTAAAAGAGTGAAAAACTATATCAGAAGTTCCACTGATCAAGATCGGCTAGGTAATTTAGCTTTGCTCTGCATCAAATCTGCTGAAACAAAGGAGGCAAACTTTGACCAACAAATTGATAATTTTGCTAGGCTCAAATGCTGAAAGAAAGCCCTGCAGTAAGCGGTGAATAGAATTTGTTGAATTCTGCATTCGCATGTTTTTGCAATTTAAACTTTCTCTTCTGTTTCTGTTACTTTGCTTATGACTAGTTGTTAAAAATGTAGCACCAATTCGGGGTTTAAATTTCAAAGATTTCTTTCAAGCATTTTCTGCATTATATAATATAGCATTGACGCACTGTGTTGCACACAAACGAGAACTGTAGGCCTACACTGTGCAATTATAAATATTATTGCGTCGTTTACTAAAATCATTCAATCAAATAACTTCACATTCATTGAAAATAGTTTATATAACTAATGCCAATAGCATTCGCAAAAACGGCTTCAAGTTCAACTTCATGGGTTTTTGCACAGGTAGGTTTAACACCTCCAGAGTCTCAGACTTTCAGTCTACAGGTTCAGAAGGGCCTCCAAAAATGTTTGTGCCTACGGCCCCGTTTTCTGTAAACGCTCCTCTGAGCTCAATAAGCTCACTGGCAAAAAATATGAGTGCATGGGCAACTTACTACAGACCAAACAAGTAACATGAAAACCACGTTACAGTTGGTTCAACTATCTGACCCAGAGGGGATTTTTTTAAACACTTTTCCACTGGTAGAGACATTTTGAAAATTTTAAGTAAAAAAACACTGAATCACAGCTGCTGCAGTTTTGAAAAGGACATAAATTTGTAGCTAATGCAGACAGCGCCAAGATGACTCCTTATTAATGAGTATTTCAACTTCAGGCCTCAAGTTCATATTAAAAAAAACCTAAAATTTCAATCATTTCATCATTGGTGGCGACTGGTGGGACTATAAAGGACAAAATTCACTGATGGGGAACTTTACAGAGTTGTGTGGAATTTCTCCACCAGTAACACATTTTCAAACATCCACTGCTGATCCATGCTTGCATGGAAAATGATACTCAATTTATTATAGTTGCCTGTGTTTCAGGTAACCCAAAATAGCCTTTATTTAACCCCAAATGCTCTCAAAAGTATTGGGAGTTGGGGGCTTACGACGCTCCCCAGACGCTCCCACCCTCTCTAAATTGCCTGTAGCTCGTTTCGCTTGCGGTCCGCCTTGCTCACTCCGTCCCTGCTCCCTGCAGGCCTACGTAGGCGTGGTCTCATGCACTGGCGGCGATCTTGCTAAACACGTGGGAGGACACTTTTGAACTGATCTGGTCAAAAAAGCGGTAAAAAAATTTCGCAACTTTATTGACCTTTTCCTGGTGTTACTTCAAAATTTGGACGGGGACGACTGTATACACTGTGTCTCACCACTGCTAAAGGTTTGGTCTTGTCCCCTTCGATTCCTCGGGATCGCCGCCCATGGTCTCATACCTGTTGTGCGTACACAAAAAAACCTGGAGATGCCTCTGGTGAGTAGCGGTGTGCTGTGGATAGATTTGGCAGCGTACTCAAGGCTGAGCATTTTGCTAAGAGCCCACTTACTCATGATTGAACGTTAACCTAGCCTAGTGACTGTCTGAAGTGATTTGTGCACATTTTCTGCTCTTTGTGCGTTCTGTGCATGCAACCGCTGTAAAATTATCACATAACGTTTGACTAAAGTGTCTTGTGCACTGTACATGAATGCTTACTATGCACATGTTCCACTTTTTGTGCCTTCTATGTATGCAGTTTGTCAAAGTTAGCTGTTATCACTGATTCCCTCCCCATTCTCTAGATATAGCTAAACTCAAGGGCTATTGAACCAACCGCACGTCATCTCATTTGGCTCTTAAACATACAAATCTTTAATCTTGGTCTTTCTTTCTGACAGCGGCATTTAATCTTCGCAGGACGGAAACATTTTACGATACACGGAGGACAAAGTGAGGTTAATTTTTAACCCCAAAACAATGCGGAGTATCTCAGCTCACAGGTAAGCTTCGATGACAAATGAAGAATACTACCTTCCAAGATGGCGGCCAATATGGCCACCAAAACACAAAAATATCAATTATCAATCAACTGACTGATCGGTCACTATTGAAACTGCGAAAAGGCGGTTCCTTGACCTTGGGAATGTTACAATTGACACTTCATTTGTCCTTGGAGCTTACCTACAAGCTGAGTTATACATATTTTTGTAATTTGGCGGCCATATCGGCCGCCATCTTGGAAATTTGTATTCCCACACTATTGCCACTATGATAGATCGATTCCTTGACCTTGAATATGTTATAATTGTCATTCTAGCTTACCTATGAGCTGAGACATACGTATAGTCGTGTCTGCCAGCCATATTGGCCGCGATCCTGGAAAATAGTATTCCACACTATTCTCACTACGACAAGTCGGTTCCTTGACCTTGGGAATGTTTCATTGGACACTTCATTTGTCATTGTAGCTTACCTATGAGCTGAGACATACATATTGTTCTGTTTTGGCGGCCATAGTGGACAGTATTCCCACACTATTGTCACTACATTAGCTGAATTCGTTGACCTTGGAAATATTACAATTGACACTTCATTTGTCAATGTATCTTACAACACATGAGCCGATATATATATATATATATATATATATATATATATTGTGTTTTGGCGGCCATGTTGGCCGCTATCTTGGACACACACTATTGCCACTACGGTAAACCGATTCATTGACCTTGAAAATGTTACAATTTACGCTTCATTCGTCATTGTAGCTTACATATGCGCTGAGACATGCATATTTTTGTTTTGGCGGCCATATTGGCCGCCATCTCGGAAAACAACTATAAAACTATTAACACTCAATTCCATGGTAGATTCCACACTTCGTTTATGATTGCAGGTCACTTATGAGCTCATATCTTTAAAAACTATATCTGCCCTATGAGCGAAAAAATAACGACGTCGACGAAGAAGCGGGGTATTTTTACCCAGGACACTTTGGATTGAAAAATCTTTTCCCACGACATGACCTTGTGGAGGGTATGCAGTCAGATTATGTCATTGGTGGTAAATTGTAAACACATGGAACGAAAAATTATACCTATTTACAGTTGCTCCGCAATCAAAATCCAAACATCGTTGGGGTAATTATTTACCCCGCTACGTCCTGCGAGGGTTGGCCATTTCCTGGTTTATAGCAGCTCATTAATTCTTTCACATTTTCACTTCGCTGTAGAAGACCTTATTATATAGGACTGCAAATTATATAGTAACTTTATTCATGTAGTAGTCAGCAGACAAAAATAGGATTACGATTATTTTTACTATAAATTCACGTGCATTTATAAAAATTGATGGCTCAGGCAAAAGGGAGTAATTACATGATCGTGCATTGCAAAAGATCTTAAGTGCATGGCATTTGCGTGGAAGAAATATAGGCCTTGTAAGATTAATGGACCACAGAGGAAGACATCATGAAGCCTTAGGGGCCGTCCATATATTACGTACGCACTTAGGGCGGGAGGGGGGTCGGAAATTCTCGATTTTGCGCACGGGTGCGGACGGGGGAGAGGGGGAGGCAAAATGTGCACGTACGCAAAATAAATTTCGATTTATGACGTGCACATTAGCCTATTTATAACTCTGTATTGTCCTATAGTCGTCCGATGGCATCTTATTACATTATATAAAAGCCATGTTGCAGTTATTCTGTGCTGTGAACGAGACACCTATAATTTGTCTATATTGGCCCTCACTCATCCTTCAATCTGGCCTAAAGTGCAGAGAGACACTTTCTGCGGCTGGTCTTCTCGGAAGGGGGGTGTGCGTCAAGCGTACGTACGCAGGGGGGTGGGGAAGAAAGTACGCTTGCGGACGGGGGGAGTGGGTCCAATTTTCACGAATTTTTGCGTACGTAATATATGGACGACCCCTTATAGGCCGTATCTGAGAAACTATAACAAATAAAATTAGCAATGGTTCCACTGTCTCTATATTTAATAGAAAATAGGACAAATGTTTAATAAATTAACGTGATAGATAAAAGTAATACTACCAGTAAAAAATATTAATTAGAGAGAGAGAGAGAGAGAGAGAGAGAGAGAGAGAGAGAGAGAGAGAGAGAGAGAGAGAGAGAGAGAGAGAGAGAGAGAGAGAGAGAGAGAGAGAGAGAGAGAGAGAGAGAGAGAGAGAGAGAGAGAGATAGATAATTCAATCTCAAATAAGCAAACCAGTGAAACTGTAAAGTCCACGCTGAATAAATTTTGCAATAAAAAGAATTCAGTTTATTTTAAATATCGCAGTAAAACGAATGCGGTTTATTTTAATACTAGCAAAACCACTGTTTGGGGCAGTGCTGTAGCTGCTTTCTAATTCAAATTTCAGGATAAATAGTTCATATAAACGGGAGGTTTAAGCGTCAGCCTCTCGTAGATAGTTGGTTGCAAATGGATTTCTGCAGGACGTCTAAGTTCTTCGTATGTCGCTGTTGTATTCGAAAGATCCGGTGTTTCAGGTTCTCTTCTTATGGATCTGGAACCGTGTAAAGAAAACGAAACATAATAATTAGAACTGTGTTTTTACTGAAATGCTGTTGTAAATATCATCTATATATTGTACCACGCCGGTGTTTAAAGCACTAGGCATCAACCGATGGCGCACAAAGCTGTAATCAGGTCAATGGCCAGATGATCAGTCCGTACTACAGCGGTAGGGGCAGTGGCGTCCAGACATTTTTAAAGAGTGACCAGTAACGCATATCTTTCATCTCTTCTAAGTTTATACTACCTTTATGCAATCATCAATAGTTTGGGAACTATCTTCTTTTCGTACAAATTAATGGTGCCATTTTGGCTCTCCAATATGTAGCTTCATCAAGTTACTTCGACATGGCCTACTAACACTTTGCATCAGTCTGTAAAGATTTCAAGTTAATTCGATGCCAAAATCATATTTCACTGGAGAAGACCAGTCGTAAAATAACAAAGAGGTCTTCCAGATAGGTCAGAAACATTTTCAGACAATAATGTAAAACCAAGTCAACTTTGCACCGTGATACCTTTTGCCAAAATAATTTAATATTTATGCAACTATTCATACTTAAAGCGATTCATAACCATTCTTTTGTAATAAATCAAAAAAACTTTAGCCGGATCTATATATTGGGACGACAAAATAGGGCTTGTATTTAGGGGAGATGCACATGCTATTCTACCTCTGTAAGAATACATTTGACTCACCATACATTACTAAGAAATAATAGTTGTTTTAACTGTGCTAATCAATATTAAGTTAACGGGTTATATTTGCTTAATTTCAAAGTCTGTGTGTGACACGACACAAAGTTGAATCTTATATAATAAAATCAATTACCTGTCATTTAATATACTTCGTATGATTTTGCACTGAGTGTTGATCGTAAACAGAAACATACCGTGTTTAGATTTTCCAAATCAAGAAGATGACCAAGACCATGATACCAGGAACGAGATGCCGAAGAGAACACCCATAGCTATGGCTGCCGCTGACTACGTTACTGGTAGTGGTGATCGGACATGCGTCATCTATGTTGAAAGATATTGGTAATAATATTCATGATAAGAAAAAAAACTTAACTTCAAAGCACACATTTCACTTACTCCAACTAAATGAATGACGTAAATGGGTTTTGTTGTTTCTTTTGTGAGCAATTGAAACGTAATCGGATTATAAGCTATGAGGCGTAAGGATGAGCTATCTAATACATTTTCGTTTACATAAACATAGTCCACTGACAAGCATAAGATACTAAATATTACCCGATACCAATCGACCCCGTTACTGCAATAACGCCGCAACTTGCGCTGGGTATGAATTTTCGATGTTTTAAACTCCATCATTCTTTCAACTATCATCATATTCGTCACTGAATGTTGAATGCTCAGACTCGCATTTTGTCCCAAAGAAAACAGTAGTTAGTCTAGTTTCCCGGTCGCGTATTTACAAACCACTGCATGGTACGACGCAATGGGAAGGGGAAATCCTCTGCTCCCATTGGCTGACCTCAATCTGCTGCTCATAAATGTTCATGAACAGTATGAATGCGGTCAGTCGATTATTATTAATGGCCTGGAAGAGTCTTTCCAATAGCAGGTAAAGCTCTTCAACTAGCTTACTGTTATGAAAACTTCCGAATTAGGCAAGTATAGGCCAGTTTTGGTTTTGCAAAGTGCCAGTAGCGAAGCAGAGAGCCTAACCTCAAGGACATCATAATTTCGTATTGAGTACGAATACGAATAAGAATTCCTTTTCATTTATTGGCTGAATTGTCCAGTGTTTTGTAGTAGCCACGGTTTTGTGAGCATTCTATGCTGCTGTTACAGTCATTATTCAGTAGACCTGTGAAATTAACATTTCAGCCAAAAAGATCGCATGGTTTAACGGAATTCGTTAGGCGTTAGCCCTATTCATAAGAGTATTAGCTGCTTGACCCTTACATACTAACTCAGCATAGCCCGAGTATTCAACAACTGCAAACACATGAAAAGTGTTGAATCTTATTTAGCATTCATTGCCAAATACGGACAAGGAATGGGAGGGGCTAAAATAGGTCATTTAATTTAACTATATTCAATCATAAGACGACTAATGAGAGGACATTACTTACCTGAAGACAACCCTCCCAATACTCAACTCTGTCAACTAGCTGATACACACCCGTCTCTTCATACATACATACATGCATACATACATATATACATACATACATATACACATACATACATTAGGGTGGTTCACAGATACATGGTAAGAAATAAAGTTCAAGCTAGAAACCAGGGCACCATCTCAGTTTGTTAGACCTGTCAATAGTATTACTGAGACAAAATTTCAGCTTCCAATTCCAACTGGAAGACGATGCTCACGGACTATGTTACTTTGTCATATACCGATAAATAGACAGTAATTGCAGAAATGAGTGTGTTGAGCATACAAATGCATTTTATTTCAAGATAGATCAAATATTACTGTAAATTAGCAACATGACATTGTGTAATGCAAGAACAGTTAGCCAGATGGAACTGTAAAATTTCAGTAGGGTTAATGAATTGGAAATGTCCAAAAATGTCAAAAACATCGTCCAGTCCATAAATATCAAATGCCGATTGTTCTTGTTTTATCATTTCAACACCCGTTACAATCTTTGATTCTAGAAACTGCAAGGCTCTGCAAGCCCGCGACAACAGCAGACTTCTTTGTTGTGTGAGTGAGAACAGCTTTCCTATTTGCCTCGACCACTTGGAAAAGAAACTGTTTTTCTTCTTCATCATTGGTGATGAGTCGGTAGAATTCCTTAAACAACGTCACATCCTCTCAGCCGTGTCATCACCACTCTCAACTGCTAAATTATCTCTCTACCTTGCTTGTAATCCGCATTCTCAATCCATTTCTCTGGTGTAAGTGTAACAAAGAAATCACTTCTCTTCAGGTGTTACAGTAGTGTCAGTGCTCACTGGTTTGTAAAGTCACCCAAAAACCCCTCCTTCAGGACTGTAGCATTACCTATCACCTCCTTTCACCAGGCTTTGCAGTCATTCTGTCGACAATCTTCACGTTATCTGTTACAGGAAGTTGGTCTGAGAACAGTGCCAAACCTAAAGCCTCGTCTGAAAGATACCACAAGTGGTTTTCTAGGACCTTACTGGCAGCAATGCTGATCTCACAGTCAATAGATTCATATGAGTCTATTGACTGTGAGATCAGCATTGTCCTAGACCAATCCAAAGTGACAGATCTTGTTCTGGAGCTTCAGCAGCAAGTGGGGCCTTTGTCCATGCCTTTGGGTAAAACATGGCACCAAACTTAAAAAATCAATGAATCTGAGTTTCTTCTTGAATACATCAGGTTGATCGCGAAAAAGGTAGATTTTGATTGTATACAGTAACTTGGCCATCCAATGTGCATGGTGAATTGACCCAGGGGTTCTCCAGTGAATTATTGAAGGCCGACTTCCAAGGACAACCACTGTCAGCTCAATGAACTCTTGGTAGTTGTCTCGATCTCTGAATCTGACTTTCTTTCAGCAAAAACCTTGAGAAAACTGTCGCTGTTTCATGGGGGTCTTCGGTGCCGGTTATGACGTCCAGTCTTCGGAAGTTGACCAGTGTCAAACCTTCCCAGCAGCTTTAAATCTCTTGAAGATTGGAATTTATGGAGAACAGGTGGACTGCAGCACAAGGTGAATACCTTGACTAAAATTAATTCCATTACATGATGACAGCAGGCCAACCACAGGAGCTATCTCCCCTGTGGCTCAGTGATTGCGGCCTGCCAAGGGCAACAGTGCTGTTCGAGAGGAATTGTCTGGTTGGAAATCCATGTACGCAACTAAAAGCTCCTCAGTTAAAGTGCAAAGTTCAGCATGTCATTGTATGAGAGAAATTGTTCGGTTTTTTGCAATGAGCTTCTGTTATGGTCACAGATAAATTTAGAATAATTTATTGTATTTTTAATACCGGTTGGCAAGCAGCCATAACTCACTGTTATAGATCCTCACTGAGGTGGCATCACCCAGTGCCATGTAACACTGATGGCCTTGATTATATCATAGCCTCCGGCAACTTAAACGTACAATGTGGTCATGCGCCAGCCACTACGTTTCTAAAATAGTTCAGCAAGTTCATGACATGGTCAGAATTCTACAAGAAAGCCACTACCAAGTCAGCAGACAGTAGACTAAAATTAAACTGTATTGACACTTATTGTCGACGACATAAATATTTTCTGCACATCTACCGCGTGTAATGTAGACATAGTGATATAGGGTCGTTTTGTGTTATCACAAATTCTGACATTTCACTAACTTTATATCAGTGCATAATATTATATCCTTACAATACAAGCAATCATTATTGAAAACTTTACACTAACTTTGTTTTAGAAAAGGATCATGTCGCCGAGTGTTCTATTGACATGTTTGATTCTGACACTGATTGATGCTTTACAAGCAGCAGACCGACTAGAACACAGACCATCTGCTGACACAGATTAATTGAGCGTAATGTGCTGACACACCAGATCTTGACCAAATTCATATCTGACGCCAGAGCACACTTTTAGCATTAACTACAGGCTTCATAAACTGCTGAACAATACATGTCGATATAATTACCGTTACTATTATTCTGAGATTTATTTAGCTACATATCTGGCCCTCCTGTGTACCTACTAAATGTTGAAGACAACAATAGATTCGAAACATTGGATGTTTCAGCACTTCCTCATTTGATAACATACGTAGTCAAGAATCGTTTCTCTTTGGTAAATTGGTCCATAGCTATGTAGCATCAGTGACATCTTCAACTCCTTGTTTCTTTGTAACTCTCAACCTAATGATGTTATGCCCACTACACTAAGACTATCACTATAAACACATACTTCCGAACGAATTTGGTCACTGAAGTGTACAAATTTCGGTAAAACCGTAGTTTACATTGCTAAAATATGCACTTGCAATGAAATTTTATTACATAAAAAATAATAAACTTCGTCCATCCAACTTCTAGTTTCAGTTAGCCTATTTTAGTTCATCGAGCATCGAGCTTCTAGTTTCAGCTATATTTTCATCGCTCACCCACCTCTAGTTTCTGTATAAGTATGAAATGGTCATCGGTCATCAACGGCGATGATGTCTGCACTAAACGATATATTTTCATCGCCATTACAATTTCTAGCTTGACTTTAATAGTGTGACATGTTCATCAATGATCCAAGTTCTAGCTTTAATAACATTTTAATGAATAATCCAACTTCTAGTTTTAGTTTTATTCTGAAACAGTATTCATATGCGGCAATTTAGAAATATAAACTACGGTTTTACCCAGATTTCTTACATGCCTTACACTTCTACCACTCACCGAACAAGGTTGTTGTGTGTTCGCTTCACAATAAACTTCTGACATGCAGAACTTTCAAACAGTCATAGCACTCCTGGGATGACGACAAATTGCAGCGAAGTGACATGTTACGACCGTCGTCCGCGCTGTTTGCATACACGTAACCTCGCGGCAAGGTAATTTGGTCATCTCCCATCTTTTATGCATTAAAAACTATCTTTGGTGACAATACTTCAATTATTTACAGAATCTAATGAGAAGAATTATGAAAAGTGGTTAGCGACCTAATTTTACCCAATTGCAAGGCAGTATTACGACTCAATAGGAACTCGGTATTAGGACCCAATTCCATCGAATAGGAACGCGGAATTAGCCGTCTGCGTCCTACCATGCAGAGGTTTATAAATACGCTTCCCGGTGTTTCTTTGTCGCCTTTTTTGGCTTTGGCATTCGCGTCCAATTTCTGTACACTCCGCTGGTACTGTGATGTCGTCCTACTGAATTCGCAACCGGCTACCCTCGGTAGCCCTTCTTTCTGACCAGGGACCTCACGGATCTGGACTTACGGACACGTTCACTGGGTATTGATTTAGGAGGGCAAGCAACCATCATTTGCATTGCGATAACCGGGCTATGCAAGTTCTCGGATTGGACTGAAAGAACCACAATGTTCCAAGAATACTGATACTTTCATAATAAATAACGGTAAACCCCCTTCAGAATCAAGTGACTGTTTTGTTCTCAATCGGGCGTGAACCGAAAGAAAATAGAGTTCAACAGTCTGTATATAAATATAATTATATGTATATTGTAAGGTCCCATTATAGTTTAGTGAAAAGAGCTCAGTCTAGACGTACGATTAAAATGGTTTTATTCACAAAATAACATAAGAAAATGTAATCTACATTTCACAGCGGCACTCGTCAGTTCACCAAAGAAGTACAAACGGTAGACAGACACTTGCAACTTCTTCGTCAGCATAAGAAGAAGTGACACTCACAATAACTCTTCTTCGTGGAAGAAGAGCACTTCTAACACGAGCCTCAAACGTACACGATAAACAACAGCGCTGTCTGTTACAGAGGGCTGCGAGACAACGAGCTTTAGAAACATAGGAGTTTGCCTTAGGCTCTCCTGTATAAATTCTACATGCACTTTAAGTATTGGCTCAAGCCGCTTAATTACCCAAAGATCCACCTATATCGGACATCAGAAAAGCCAAGACTTAATTATCTCTCGTCGCCTCTTTATATAGCTTAGGCCATTCCCTCTAAGGAACTGGTCAAGTGTAAATAGGACATCCGAGAGTACATTATGAAATAACATGGTACGCATGTAACACTCTGTAACACCTGTGTCAAATGCTCCATATGATTCAACCATTTTCTACCGAAAATGATGACTTCATCCAAATAAGCATCACAAAAGGATTCTAGACCTTTAAGCAGCTTTCGTACCAGTTTAGAAAAAGAGGCAGGAGTGTTTCGTCACTCAAAACTCACATAGCACCACTGGCAATGTCCAGTGGGCGTCACAAAACCAGTCAAAGGAACGGATTCTGAATCCAACAAAATTTGCCAGAACCCTTTCGTAAGATCGAGTTTAGTCAGAAACTTCATTCCGATAACTCTATCGATCAAAGCCTCTACTCTAGGCATCGGAAAAGGAACAGGTACGGCTACAGCATTTAACTTGCGAAAGTCCGTACACAACAGCAAATACCCATCAGATTTAGGCACCATGACTATCGGAGCCTCCCATGAACTATCCGATTCCTCAATTAGGCCAGCCTTAAATAAATCAGAAATTCAAGTATTCACCGCCTTTAGTTGCTCAGGATGTAAGCGACACGGTGCTTGTCGAACAGGATTGGCACCCTCCACCAGTTGGATGTGATGCTGTACCAACTAAGTCTTACCACGCCGATCACTAAAGACCTCCCGAAACACCATCAAGAGCTGCGTTATTTGCCTGCCCTGTTCCACTCCCAGATGATCCAACAAAGCATGTTGCATAAACAGTCATCTTTATCATATATATATATATATATATATATATATATATATATATATATATATATATATATATATATATATAAAGTGTGAGAGTCGAATGGGTATATAATGAACCGTATTGTCGATATATTTACGAACTCTATACACCGATTCGCGTTTATCATTGACACAAAAATTATGTTAACATCCACACATATTACGGCGATAGAGCAACCGAGGTTTCTTGCGTATGCACGTATGACTACGTGTGCGTGTGTGCGTGCGTGTGTGTGTGTGTGTGTGTGTGTGTGTGAGAGAGAGAGAGAGAGAGAGAGAGAGAGAGAGAGAGAGAGAGAGAGAGAGAGAGAGAGAGAGAGAGAGAGAGAGAGACAGAGAGAGAGAGACAGAGAGAGAGACAGAGAGAGACAGAGAGAGAGAGAGAGAGAGAGACAGAGACAGAGACAGAGACAGAGACAGAGACAGAGACAGAGACAGAGACAGAGACAGAGACAGAGACAGAGACAGACAGAGACAGAGAGATAGAGACAGAGACAGAGAGAGTGCGCGCGCTCGTCCCGTTGATATCACGTCTGTTGATATCGCACACCACGTATTTCGATTAACGATGGTTTGCGATAGTAGACTTCGAATTTCGAATTAAACTCGCGTGACACGCTACGAGCAGGTCACAGGTCGTTTAGATAAGGATGATTAAGTGAGCCAGGACCCGCATTCCTACCCTACTCAAGATTAGCCTATAGGAATACGAGCGCTATAAACGTTACTTCTATGGCTCTATGGTAAGCACACAGATTCGAGGAATTAGTTCGTTATTTGACTAACGAATTCAAAGTTCAACTCAGAACATAGACCGTGAGAATGATCTTAACAGTCGCCTTAACTTCTCCTATCCAGCATTACCCCGCGACATATAATAATTATAATTTGTTCTTTAATTAAGCGCCTGCAAACGCACTGTACATTGAACATACATATAGTAGAAACGGCAGCCACATAGGGCGCCTTACATACATGTATAGAGTAGAAGCACACGATAACAGTTTTACAGGAGTCGAATATAACTGTTTAAGCGGCAGCCACATCCCACTGATTGGCTTCTCTGGTCGTTATGGTAGCTTCTCATTTCACGTCATCACACCAACACTGGATCAACGGCTGTTTACTCAAACTTGGTATTATATATATAATATATATTATATATATAATATATTATATATATATATATGTATGTATATATTATATATAGCGCTGCATTCATTAGCTATCTTCTAGGCCTACTCAGGGGCAGGTGCAATGGGGTTGGCGCAATCCGGCAATGGCCTATTTGATATTTACATAGGACGTGCCCTCCCCCATCATGAAGTAGACGGTGATCACTACGTGATCTTTCAATGACAAAGTAAAAGAAATGATGAAATAAAACCGGACAATTTGATTTATTAGTTTATTAGTTCATTGCAAATAGTTTTGTTATTGGTAGTTTGGACTAGATGTTTACTTACCTCATAGTTGAAAGCTTACAGCGGGCCATACATAGTCACATGTTAAATGTGATGTAATGTAGGAAGCCTGTGTGTCAGTGGCGGATCCAGGTTTTCTTGCGTGGGGGGCAGAGGTTTATCTCGAGGGGCGCCACGTTCTGGGTAGGCCCCTATATTGGTAATCAACATTAAATGATAGTAGGGCCTACATGTATATTTGAAATGATGCCATGTGTAGTAGACCACTAGTATATATACTCCTATACTATCTCATATATTATATAAAACTGTTTAAAAGTGACGAAACGTTTCCTATCCTATGTCCCTTACCATGGATATTTTCAATGGGAATAGGATATTGAGGATAGGAAAAAGGTTAAGGAAACTCATGACATCTCACATCTGATCGGTTCTAGATATATCAATTATCGAGTGAACAATTAAGGGGAAGAACTGAGCAGACTTATCTAATAGTTCAAGAAAATTCCCAGTGTTTTTATTCTCAACTATGCAAGAATGTTCTCGGTGTTCTCTGAATGATGGCCATTGTTTACTAAAATAAAATAACGTAACAGGAATCGTCCTTTTCAATAGCTCTGGGGAGTGGAGGTTCAAATACCCGCCAAGGAGAAATTTGCTTCGAGATTTCTGCTCCACCTGCATCCCCATGCCAACTCATGTGTAATTAGTACACTGACCAAACACTGTCGGTGGAAAGATGAGACGGCAAGGGAGAGTACTAGCCACCCACCTTCATATGCCGAGGCTAAGAAAAAGACGTCGCTAACACCGTACCCATGGCTGCCTCAGGGCTAGCTTAAGGGACTCCTCCTACTCCTCTTCCTTCTCCTCCTCGTCCTTCTCCTCCTCCTACTGCTATTCTTTTGCACAGTTTGGAGTCAGTTTTCTGCGGGTTTGCGTTTAGTAGTTCAAAGTCAACCATCAGTATACAATTTATAATTATATTCAATTTATCACAATTTTAAGGTAATGTTATTTTATTTCAGGAAAGTGAATTGATTTTATAAATACCATTATATTCTTAGTGTCATGGCAGTTTAATCCAAACCGCGGATCCGAAATCGACTTGTAGAGAATTGGCAATGTTAAATATCCAATAGGCCGTGTCATTTATAAGTATAGATGCCGACTGCAATTTGATATAGCCTACTATACACTCTTGGGAGTCCTTGACAGCCGGAATGTATGCTAGTTTGATGATGGATGTTTAAGCCTGTCTGATGCTGGTACTGGAGAGCTTTGGGGAAAGAGTATCATATGACTCATATTGAGGATGACTGCACGCATGTGGTGTGTGTGTGTGTGTGTGTGTGTGTGTGTGTGTGTGTGTGTGTGTGTGTGTGTGTGTGTGTGTGTGTGTGTGTGTGTGTGTGTGTGTGTGTGTGTGTGTGTGTGTGTGTGTGTGTGTGTGTAGGACTCTGTTGGACTTTGGAACATAGCCTACATCCTGAGACACTTTGCTCACATGGAGAGTGAGGGTCAATTCAGGGTCAAATTCAGGGTCATGCCAATCTTCCATGTCCTGCTTATGCTGTCTGTCTATCTACCATTCTACCCCCTCCCTACTACAAAAGTAAAGATAGACAGAACAGCAATACATGGGGAGCACAGTTAAAAGTATACCTAGCCGACTGACTTTAGCTAAACATCGGTCATGCCAGGCCCGTTCTGGAAGCCCACCATAACAGGCGCGTCTGATCTGGAGGGGCGCCGTCATACAACCAAGAGGGGCGCGGGGGGCGAACCGCCCCCCCCCCGGGCCCATGGCTAAATCCGCCACTGCTGTGTGTGTGTGTGTGTGTGTGTGTGTGTGTGTGTGTGTGTGTGTGTGTGTGTGTGTGTGTGTGTGTGTGTGTGTGTGTGTGTGTGTGTGTGTGTGTGTGTGTGTGTGTGTGTGTGTGTGTGTGTGTGTGTGTGTGTGTGTGTGTGTGTGTGTGTGTGTGTGTGTGTGTGTGTGTGTGTGTGTGTGTGTGTGTGTGTGTGTGTGTGTGTGTGTGTGTGTGTGTGTGTGTGTGTGTGTGTGTGTGTGTGTGTGTGTTCAGATATCCATAGGCGCCGACTCTGCGAGGCCCGTGAGTGCCCAGCACCACAGAAATAGGCCACGCGAGCATTGCGAGGCCCAACTATATGACTGGGCATCACCAGAAATCAGTCCACGCTTTTTAAGATATTAGAATTGAGAATTGTTGATACTGGAGAGAACATGGTATTTTGTGGCATTGTAACATTCCATTGGAATTTTGGAAGGAACCTATTTAAATAATAATTTAAATTAGTTTCAAGTACTACCTTTTTGAACTTGTTTTTTTATTCTCAGTGCTCTCTAGGCTTATCTATCTACAGTCTTAAATTGGCTTATGAAATGGTTTAGACAAAATAGTTAGTCTGATGATTTTTTTTGGAGAAATCTGTCTCTGTTGTTGGATATGTTACATCATAATTATCCTAGTCTCCTGGAGATCTTTTTGTACGTTGCAAGATTGCAGATTCTACTGGCTAAGGGATAATCTCAATAACATAACATAACACTTTATTGGTCCACATTGATTGTACAAAATATTCATAAAGTGACAGTTGCATTTTTTAAAACCCAAATTGAACCATATGATTCATAGTATACACAACAGTTAACAGTACAAACTTAGCAACTTGACGAACTCAATCAGCACCCTAAGTAACTGGGCTACTTGACTAAGTCCTGATTCAGTCCAGGGTGTTGAATTTACCTATGATGTAAGTTGGGTATGATCTGTGTTATGACGTCACGTTGAGATCATTTGGACGCAACAGGAGATCCAGAAGGGATGAAGTCCCGCTGGGAAGGGTCCCCTCATTACTATTGATACATAACATGGCGGTAAAAAATAGAGTTTCGTAGTCATGCCAACCAAGCAGATAAGACCAATGACCTTTCTTTAACACAAGAGGCAAACCAGCTAGCTTAGTCATTATGAGATGTTTTAACAGTGCTGGTGTCAGAGTTGATCCCTATCACCCAATAGCCAGCTCTTTAAGCGACCCTTGAATATATTTAAATTAGGACTGTCTTTTATGTGCTTTGGTATCAAGTTCCAGGTTGAGGGACCTGTATATGCTAAAGAGAATTTCCTAATATTTCTTCTTGCAATAGCCTCTCTCCTTGTTGCATACTGGTGGATCTGCGAGTTCATAGTGAAAAGACATGAGTATTCCGGTGGCAATAGCTTATTGATTGAGGAGTACATAAAAATCCCTATTTGGTACTCAAGTAATTTATATAACCTCAGTATGCCCAATTTGTAAATCGTTCCTCAGTATGTGCTAAGTATTGGGATTTCGTTATTGTCCTTATAATCCTTTTAATGAGTATATTCAGTCTTCTAAGTCTACAGCTATAATAGGGTGCCCAGACTATGCTACAATAATTTAGGTAACGATACATCATAGTGAAGTGTAGAGTTTTTAGTACATCCGGTAGCAGTAAATAGGAAATTCTTTTTATTATGCCAATGTTCTTCGCTATTTTGTGGGATATATGCTCAATATGCACATTCCATTTCAAGTTTTGATCAAGATAAACTCCTAAAAATTTAGCTGTGGCAACCCGGGGTATATCAGCCTGATCTATTGTTAGTTGTTCCTGTGGTTGGGGTATTATTTTACCAGAGGCTGTGAATAAAATATAATTAGATTTACTGAGATTAAGAGACAATTTATTAGTTTTGAACCAATTGGCTATTTGTACTAACTCCCTATTTACTATTTTGAACATTTCCTGATAGGATGCATGGGAATAAAAAACATTTGAATCGTATGCAAATAATACAAAGTCTAATAGTGGAGCTGCATTATGGGGGTCGTTAATGTAGATAAGAAATAATAATGGCCCCAGGACCGACCCTTGTGGAACACCAAACTCCGGCCACCGAAAGGAAGATCGATTCAAATTGCATTTCACTTGCTGATGACGGTCTGTGAGGTAGTCTTTAAACCATATCAATGGGAGTCCTCACTCCATAATTAAATAATTTCTTAATTAGTATATAATGGTCCACAGTGTCAAAAGCCTTCGATAGGTCCAGAAAGATTCCTATCGAAAATTTGCCTTTGTCAATTGCTTGTGAAATTTTATCGTGAAGATTTATTAAAGGAAGTGCAGTTGAGTGCCCAGGTCTAAAGCCATGCTGAAAAGAATAAAGTATGTTATGTTTCACTACAAAGTCATTAAGTCTCTGGTAAACTATTTTTTATAGGATTTTGGCAAATATAGATAAAATAGAAATGGGTCTGTAGTCATTTAGTTCTTCTCTATCGCCCTGTTTGAATATAGGAGTAACTGTAGACATTTTCATCTTAATAGGGACAATTCCACTCTCCATTGAGCAATTGTGTATATGAGCAAGAGGTTTAGTCATAAGTGACAAATTTAGGCCAATAATACTAGGGTCGAGGAGGTCTGGGCCAGTGCTATAGAAGTTTTAATTGTAGAATATATTGAAAGGACCTCTTCCGAACAAGTAGGGTATAAGGCAAACGAGGAAGGAGGCGGTGGTGGGAGGTAGTCTGTATATGTTGACTCAGTGACAGGAATATTATCATTAAGATTTTAGCAATCTGAGTAAAATATACATTTAGATAATCAGCTATTTCAGCATTGTCGCTTATAATTTGCCCATCCTTCCTTATCGAACTTATCTTAGAGTCAGGTAGATTTTGATTAAGGATCATTCTTATCGTAGACCAAGTCTTTTTTAGGTTAGTTCCATATTAAAGAAATTCTGTATTATAAAACGTTTGCATAGATTTCATTTTTACACTTTTAAAACTATTTCTATAAGCAGTAAATTTTGCTTTATTCATGGTTGTTTTCTCCATGTTCTTTGTCATTGTCGTGGACAATCACAAAGAACATGGAGAAAAAGGTCAACGCATGTGAAATGCGGATATGGAGAAAGATGTTGAGAATATCATGGACAGAGAAAAGGACGAACGAGTCAATACGAGTGGAGATTGGTGTCGAGAATGAAGAGTCATTAAAACAAAAGGCGACAAGATTGAAGCTAGGATTCTTTGGTCATGTTATGCGATCTGATGGGCTAGAAAAGGAAATGATGTTGGCTTGTGGTGAGGGGGAAAAAAGACGGGGTCGACCAAGGAAGAAATGGATGGATGAGATTCACGATGTAACTGGCATGAATTTGGAAGAACTAAGGGACCTGACTTCGAATAGGAAGCAATGGAAACTGTGTATCATGACGATCGCTAGAGCTCCAGGAGTTGACAGCACAAGGTGACATGGTTGTATGGTTCTTTATATACTTTAAGTATAACTTATATTTCTTACTACGTGAATTCCGTAATCCTCTAGTCACCCAGGATTTGTGGTTTATTTTATGGCTGCGGGATTTTATCAAAGTCTCTGGAAATGCCTTGTTATATGCTTCCTTAACCCTAGCTAGAAAAGAGTCATAATTATGCCGCATTAGGATCTTTTTTTAGACAGTGATTGTATACAGTGGTGAAGTCCACTTGTGACAGTAAACCTGAGAAAACCTCTTTGTTAAGAGTCATTAAATAGGGGAGACCGGGGTTGGTTGCAACAAATTTCATATTTTGTTGTGAAATTTTTTTATTTTTGGAACAATCTAAAACCAGTTTAGCCCTTATATATCCTATACATCTCAGCACCGAAACAAGCTGTAGTGGCAATCTCATTGACAAAACATGAACCCACAATAGCTATTTGAACAGAGGGCTCGAAAGTGTTGCAACCACCAACCCCGGACCGGGGTTGGTTGCAACGACCCTGGGGAAGGTTGCAACAGTATTGAAAGTAGTCTAATTATTCAATTAAAGCCGTATACTAAGGCTTGCCAACATAATAATAATCTTATAAGCTTTACAAATTCAAAATTCAAAGTAACCAAAATCATCAATTAAAATATGAAACTGTCTGTTGAATGGCCACGCCCCAGATACCCGAAACCCTGCTTGTATATACGACGGCGTTATGGCGTTTGGGAGGGCTTGAGATACAATTCCAGGTAACTCATATATAAATGTCATGTTAATCCCACGATGATTTTTCATCTAGATGTCACACGCAATATTTAAATATTTCTTGAAGACCCGTAGACACAGTGGTCAAGCGGCTGAATTTTGTGAGAGAAATGTGGAAACGTCAGTACCACCAAACCGTTCTGTTTGCAGAGTCCCATAGCTTCGATGCTAATGTGAGAGTTATTGTTGTCCATCAGCAAAAGGATTGGATGACCTAAACTTGGTTTAACATGTTTAATAAAATGTCTCATAAAGATGACGTCATCCATACGGATGGATGTGCGACTCCGATACAGCCGGAGTCTCTTGTAAAATGTTCTCTAAAGTTAACTCTCGGAAAAAAACAAACATTGGAGGCACAGAATTCCAACATGCATTAAGTTACTTCACAAGGGGAAGACCAATACAGAAATTTAATTGCAGAAAAGAGAGGGGGATAGAGTAGTGGTAATACTCATGGCTAGGAGAGCATAAGGTACGCGGATCGACTCCCGTAACCCCCCCTCTAGGGAGGCGCCTTGCATGGCTGCCAATCCGTATGTTAATTAAGATATTGATTGTACTTTCATGTTTCAGTGTAATCTTACTGCGCCTGACGGTTTGAAATAATAAAGATTATAATAATAATAATTATTATTATAAGTACAATGCATATAATGTTTGAATATTATGAACACCGTTTATTGAAACATATGCATGGGGTTGGTTGCAACGTGTTGCAACCATCCCCCAAAAAATGTTGCAACCAACCCCAATGCATCGCATAGACATTGTTATGGAAATTTTAACGACAGCGTTGTTTTTAAATAAAACGGCTAAATACATTTTGAAGTCCAATTCCTTGTCCCACTTATGACACCAAACCACACTAAATTGATCCAGAACTTTCAGCTACATTACGAAAGAAAACGAAGCGGGAAAACTTACTTTGAATGCCGAAAAAAAACTTTTAATTATTTCTGTAACCATTATCAACTTCCTGCACACACATTAGGTCACACTGGCCTAAAAGCTATTCTGTACAAGTGAGGCGAGTTAATTTCACGCTGCTTTTATATAGCGCTGAACTAGCGAGGGTGTTGCAACCAACCCCTGTTGCAACCTACCCCGTTCTCCCCTACTCTTGTAGGGAAAATTTTTATCTGTCCAAAACAGCCAGGACCATAATCTAGCCAGATAACTATAGGCAAGTGATCAGATATATCGTTAACTAGTATAGACGAGTTGACCATCCTTGGCCTTAGGTTCATTATTATGTTGTCTATCAACGTGTGGCTGGAGTCTGTTTATTCTGGTCGGTCGCTCTATAGCCGGTAAAAATTATAGGGGGATATGGTATCAAGAAATAAGTTAGTATATGGATGTTGACTAGCTTTCAGCAGGTCAATGTTGAAGTCTCCTAATATTATTATTTCTTGTTTAGTTAAAGTGATCGCAGCCAAGAGCCTATCAAATTCTTCATTAAACATTTGCAGTGGTTGTCCTGGTGGCCTGTAAATTACTCCAAGCAAAGATTACGAAATTTAGGTTGAGATACTTTTATAAATAGATATTCAAATGATTAATGGGTAGTCTTCCAATTAACTAGCTGGAAGTTCAAAGCCTGCTTGACAAAAAAGCCCACTTCTCCCTCTGGTACTGAATCTCTAGGCTGGTGCACCAAGTATAATCAAGTATTTGGATCAAGTCGTCACTAGTTAGCCAAGTCTCAGTGATAGTTAGGATTTCTATTGGCAATTCCTGAAGTAAAAGTTGCAATTCATCTATCTTATTCTTTAAGCTTCTACAATTGAGGTGCATAAAGGAGGATTGGTTTGTTCCCTTGCCCCTTCTGGTTGCTATTTGCGAAGGAGTGCCATAGCCATGGCTCAAGGGCCTCATTACAAATAAATTTTCATCAGGGTCAATTTCATCGTTACATAACAAAGGCTTATTGTTTTCTTCTTGATTAAACATTTTCAGAGAGGTACTATAATAAAGTTCATAAGCGCCACATTAGTTTGCACACTAGTATTGTTCAAGTTCTTGCCAAATATTTTATTTGCCCAATTACTCAAGTCTAAGGGATATAAGCTTGCGGACCACAGTTCATCACCTTCGTCACTCACATCAATACTTGGCTCTAAGGCACTCAGCTTCAAACAGGTTAAGCCAACAGTAAACACTTAGACCAAACACACACTCGAAACCTCGAGATGTGGAACTCAACAGGATAACTTAAAAAAAAACAAAAAAATTGAACAATCCAAGACTACTAGTTCCAATGTGCTTCTAGTCAGTCTGCAATTAGAGCACCCCTAATACAGGAACCCTTAGATACTTAACTAAGAGATAAACAATATAAATCCAACCCTCACAGAGAACCAACTGTGCTGTGCCCCTAGCCAGTCCACAACCAGAGCACCGAAGACACCAGTGTTTGTGATGTCTCCCAAATAGCTACCCAATTAACCATTACAATAACTCAGTCCTAACCAAATCGAATGACAAATGAAGAGGTGTTGCAAAGAGTAGAAGAAAAAAGATCACTGATGACAATATTAAGAGAAAGACAAAAGAACTGGATTGGACACATATTAAGAGGAGACTCCATCTCGAGAGAAATCATAGAGGAGAGATTGGAGGGAAGGAGAAGGAGAGGAAGACCGCGACAGATGATGCTGGGATGGATGATGACCGAAGGATACAGCGGACTGAAGAGAAGAGCACAGCGAAGAGAGGAATGGCGTCACTGTAAGTGGAAACCTGCCGAAGGGCAGAGAACTTAAAGAAAAAAAAACAAATCCAACAAAGCAAAAAATATAGAAAATGAAAATATGTCCAAAAAATGTTTTCTTGCTTAAGCGCGAAAATTTATTTGACTCTCTTTGCGCACTCGCGGCTTTTGGTCAACTCGACGCCTATGTATGTATATGTGCATGTATATTTGTACGCATCTATATATGATAATTTTGGCCACACTCACTAATCTTCTGAATCCGCCGCTGCTTGTACTAAGCCTGAATTAATTATTAATTAATTATAAATTAAATATCACACCAGTACCAAAGATTAACCATCCGTTGGAGGCTTTTGATTTTCAGCCTCTATCGGTTACACCCAGTGCTTTTTTCTAGAAAAAAAGGTTCCGGAACGCAACAATTTTGGACAAGCTAAAATCTCGAGAAAAACTCTATTGGGGTTGGAAGGGGTCTCAATAAACGCAGAAAACAGTCCAAAACACTTAAATTAAATTAAAATAACTTAATTGTTGTTTTTATAATTAAAATAAATAAATAATTTTTTAGAGCTGAAAAAAGGTGCCGGAACGCCGTTCCCGCGCGTTCCGGCTTAAAAAAAGCACTTGTTACACCCAATCTCTGTCGCACGCTTGAAAAATTCATCGTGAAACGAGTTTTCCACCCCGTTTTGCTCGAATCAGAGTTAAACCAGAACTTCAAGGACCAATACGTCTTTCGCCTGACTGGCTCGACAACAGCAGCTTTAGCTGCCTTAACCACCATTCTTACAGAGCTTCTCAGTGCGAATCCGTGCTTACACGGTGATCGGCGCCGGTCAATTCGGCGTCGGTTAATTCGGCACCGCTCAATTCGGCGCCAGTCAATTGGGAGCGGTCAATTCGGCGCCGGTCAATTCGGCGCATGGTCAATTCGGCGCCAGTCAATTTGGCACCTTTTGTTAACGCCTCTGTTTCTACCGACATTTCGTCTACTATGACTTTCCTTGATCCCGCTGCTAGTTTAATTTATATTTTAATCGTTGATCCCGCTCTAGGTTAGCTTATTTTTTGATCGTTCATCCCGCTTCTAGTTTTAGTAAGATTTCAATCTTTCAACAAAAGGCGCATATGTTGAAATTATAAACTTCAAACTCTTTCACACCTGTTACCGTCTTCCAATTAGCAATTAGATTAAATTATAGCTAACAGTATAACCTGGATGAGAGATTGAAATAGAAACTAAACTAGATGTTGGATCAACGATTAAACTATGACTTAAACTAGAAGCGGGATCAGCGATTAAAATATAACTTACAGTAGAACCTGGATGACAGATAGAAATATAACTTCAACTAGAGGCGGGATAAATTATCAAAATATAAACTAAACCAGAAGTGGGATCAACGATTAAAATATAACTTAAACTGAGAGCGGGATCAACGATTAAAATATAACTAACAGTAGAACCTGGATGAAAGATTGAAATGTAACTAAAACTAGAAGCGGGATGAACGATCAAACTATAAACTAAACTAGAAGTGGGATCAACGATTAAAATATAACTTAAACTGGGAGCGGGATCAACGATTAAAATATAACTAACAGTAGAACCTGGATGAAAGATTGAAATATAACTAAAACTAGAAGCGGGATGAACGATCAAACTATAAACTAAACTAGAAGCGGGATCAACAATTAAAATAATATTATTACTTAAACTAGAGGCGGGATCAAGGAAAGCCATAATAGACGAAATGTCGGTAGAAATAGAAGCGTTGACAAAAGGCGCCGAATTGACCGGGCGCCGAATTGACCGGGCGCCGAATTGACGGGCGCCGAATTGACTGCGCCCAATTGACTGGCGCCGAATTGACCGGCACCGAATTGGTCGGCGCCGAATTGTCATAGCACCGCTTACACATCATTGTATTGGATTTCTCCAAGACTGCTGATACAGTGAGTCATTCGAGCCTGGCTCCGCAACTTGCATGGATGCAGATACCCGATTATATCTATAATTGGATCGTGGCCTTCTTTCTCTAAGCTTTCTCTAAATATAGATAAAACTGTCTTTGTCCTTTTTAAATCCAATAGAAATGGTGAACCACCAGATAATTCTATAAATTTTGTAATTAATAATAACGTAATTAATAGGGTCAACAGTACGAAATTCTTAGGAGTAATAGAAGATGAGCATCCAACTTGGGACTTGCATATTAAAAGCATCTCTAGTAAGATAGCGAAAAACATGGGTGTAATTCACCGTGTCTCCCACAAACCTCCCCTGCTGTACGTATTCAACTTTTTTACTTCATAATTTACCCTTATTTATCCTACTGTTCAATTGTCTGGGCCCCCACTTATGCTTCCAGACTACGCAAATTGTTATTATTGCAAAAAAGAGCTGTACGTACTATAACGGGAGCTTCTTGGTATTCCAACACTGACCCTATCTTTTTACATCATAAAATACTTAAAATAGATCAGATATAAAATTATCAAGTGGGTTTGTTTGTGTATATGTTAACCAGGAATCTTTTACCATTAAAGTTCAGGCATCTCCTAAAAAATGCTCTGACCTTCACTCCCACGATACCAGAAGCGCCGCTATTATACAGACTGGTCTATGCCCGTACGAATACTAGAAAATTCTCTATTTATGTACAGTAATAGGACCCCAATTTTGGAACGCACTTCCACTTTCTTGAGTTTTAAAAGACTTCTCCGACAGTAGTTAGTCGAGACCAGCTGCTGAACCCACTTTCATGTATCATATAGATTATGTTATCCTCTTGCATTGTACAAGTAGCATTATCTATGTCTACTCGTTATCGCTGCCAATCCCCTTTCAAGTGAATACTCTCGGCTTACAAGTTCTTCTCCTCCCTCTTGTCCTTTTCACTCTAATTTGTATTTCTTATGTCTCTTTGTGTATATGCTGCATCATGCCTGCTTATTCGTGCCATTGCACCCCTCTGGGGTGAGCACTCACAGCCTCTACGTTCTTCTATGCACTTTAGTTCTGGTCCACCCTCTTCTGCATTCCTTGGGTCTCCTCTCCTGCTCTATTTCCTACCATATCGTCTAATATACCTACCTTCCTTTCATTAATTAATGCATTAAATTATCTATTTCATTGTGAATCACTGCCCAAATGGCGGCAGGATATGCTACGTTCTTTTGCATTCCTTGTGTCTACTCACTCACTTTATCTTCTTCCTTCTCGTCTAACTTACCTATCTTCTTTATTTCATTAATTCATTTCTCCTCTAACTTACTCATCTTCCTTATTTCATTAATTCAGTTAATTAATTTTTTTATTGTGTTTCATTGCCCAAGTGGTGGCAGGATATGTTACAGTTTCGTTTCTTCACCGTATAGTTAATGGTATGGTATAGTATGGTATCTGGGAATTTATAAAGCGCTGCTCACAGTGTGAACTATTCAGAGGTGCTCTCAGCGTGTGAGCCTCTCTGGAACAGAACATACTTTAAATGATGAACAACAGAGAGAGAGAAAGAGATAGAGAGATAGAGAGAGAGAGAGAGAGAGAGAGAGAGAGAGAGAGAGAGAGAGAGAGAGAGAGAGAGAGAGAGAGAGAGAGAGAGAGAGAGAGAGAGAGAGAGAGAGACAGACAGACAGACAGACAGACAGACAGACAGAGAGAGAGAGAGAGAGAGAGAGAGAGAGAGAGAGAGAGAGAGAGAGAGAGAGAGAGAGAGAGAGAGAGAGAGAGAGCCTAGCAAGTAGGGTCCCACAGAGTACCAAGGGAAGGGAGTTCCATAGGGATGGGTCCACGACAGCGAAAGAACGAGACTGAGCCATAACAGACCTCACCCGGGGAAAAACAGAACAAGCCGATTCAGAGAACGTAGGGGTCGATGAGAAGAAGCAGAGAGAGGTTTGCGCATCAGGTCACAAAGGGGGACTGGAGCTAAGACCTGTTGTGCCTTAGAAACAAGCGTTATGATCTTGAAGTGGATACGAGCGGAGATAGGAAGCCAATAATTATTCTAAACATCACTCAAATAAGTAGAGATGGACGGGAATCGAGAACGATGAGCAGTGAGGCGAGCAGCCGCGTTAAGTACTGATTTAAGAGCAGAGCGGACTTTCGGAAAACCTACCAGTAAAGAATTACAATAATCAATGCGGCAACAGATGAATGCATGGATAATGGTAATGAAAGCAGTAGGTGAGACAGATCGACGGATAGCTCGCAGCCTCCTCAAGTGGTAGTAGCAAGTGCGAGTAAGTCAGGAGAGGTGAGAAGCAAAGGTTAGTGAACTGTCTAAGGTGACCCCCAGGTCGCGGACATTCGGAGAGTATGAGAAGTTCGGAAAGTGAGCTGGAAGAAGTGAGAAATCAAGTTTAGATAATTGCTGCTTTGTACCAAACCAAATGAGTTGAGTTCCAGAGGAAATTAGGTTCAACCGATTAGAAAACATCCAAGAGCGAAGATCTTGAGAAAGGGAGTCAATGGATCGAACAAGGAGAAGCTGGTCAGCTAGGGGACCATGGACATAAGTTTGCACATCATCAGCATAGAGATGGCCAGATGGAAGATGCTTAGAGAAGACAGAGTGAATGTCAGAGGTAAAAAGAATGTAAAGGATAGGACCAAGAAGAGAACCCTGGGGGACACCATAGTTAATCTCAACCCAAGACGTTCTTGAGGTACTCATGACCACCCTTTGCATCCGGTCAGTAAGATAGGATTGGAACCAGCAGAGAGGGGGACCAGATAAGTCACATGAGATTTGAAGACGGCGAAGAAGAATCTCATGATCGACCATGTCAAAGGCTGACGATACATGAAAGAGAGCCTCCTCCTTTCTTGCTGACCAGCGTATTCCCACCATGCCGGTGCAGCGTATAACATTCTGGCCACTTTGGCTGCGCTCACCACGTCGTGGAGTCTGGGGCCAGATAAACTATGAGCAATTAGAATGCGCAGGGTATAGAAAGACTGCCATGCCCGACAGCATATTTGGTCAATGTGTTGATCGAATCTAAGGGTGTCCGAGAGCGTAACTCCAAAAACCTTCATGCTGCTTACTCTGGTCACGCCAGGAACAACAGGTGGATCAATGACAAGCCCCGCCCGGCAGTGTTATTTAAGTTTCAGTTTACTTTTCAGTTTCAGTTATAGTTTTAGTTTTGCTAAAACTTTAAAGTTTAGTTTTATTATAGTTTTCAAATCTTTTCAGTTTTAGTTTTAGTTTCAGTTTTCAAAACTTTCCAGTTTTAATTTAGTTTTGTGCGCATTCCACAGAAGCAACTGAATTTCATTTTTTATTAATGACATTCATTCATTTTGATTAGCCTTCATGGTCAAATCACATCATTGATGATTGATTGCATTTGAAAAATAGGCTTATAGTCTAGCCTTGGAATTTAAAAAAATTTAAAAAAGTCTCTAGAAATGACTGTAAGAAGCAAATGATAACAATTTGCTACTAGGTGTTTCGAGACTAATTTGACCCTGCTGAAAACGAAAATCGCGGTTAGCAAGCTGGAATTTTAACGGTTGCATGGGAAAACAAGATGGCGACCAAAATGGCTCCAACGCCAGCCTCATCAGGATGGAGTGTGATGAAGAAGGTGTTCACGCACCAGTGTGGTCTACAAATGATCCTGTGCCACAGTCGTGTATAGAGTTTGTCTACTGTAAATCATGCAAAGTTGATAAGAGTTGCACCAAGCGCTGCTCCTGTCGAAGTGCGAACTTGCCATGTACACATAGGCCTATGTGCAATTGCATTGACTGCAACAAAGGTTGAAATAGCTGGAGTCTATATCAGTCAAGTCATTAACATAAATATTGCATACGTAATGTATAAAATGGTTCAACTGGAATCACAAAATATAAAAAATTTCATGTATTTGACCAAGAAAACACTACTCCAGACCGGCCGCCATTTTGTCCGCCGTTTTGTTTTATAGCCATCTGAAGACATTGGCCGCCATTTTGTCCGTCATTTTCTTTTTGCGGCAGTGCTACATATGTGTTTTTAATTCCATCACATTCCTTGATTCGGAAAATGTTAATTTAGACTCTAACATCATGTTTCCATCGCATACATAACTTAACTCATAGTCATATGAAGATACGGGCCACCATTTTGGCCGTCATCTTGTTTTACCATTCAACCGCTAAAAATCCAGCTTGCTAACCGCGATTTTTCGTTTTCAGCAGGGTCAGATTAGTCTAGAAACACCCAGTAGCAAATTCAAATTGTTACATGATTTCCTTCTAACAAGGTCATTTTGAGATTCCAAGCCTAGTCTATTACTGCTAACGAGAAATCTGACAGAGAAAGGACTCAAACGGATGTTTGCTTAACCGATATTGCTTACAGACATGTGCACCGATCAGTATGTGCGCCGCTAACTGTTGCAGACATGTCTGCCACTCGGTCTGTGCGCCACACAAGAAAAATTAATTCAGTTTTCAACTTTCAAGTTTAGTTTTAGTTGTAGTTTTGTACTTTTCAGTTTAGTTTTAGTTTCAGTTTTCAGAACTTTTCAGTTTTAGTTTTAGTTTCAGTTAACTAAATTATAACTTTTCAGTTAACTTAAAGTCACTTTCAGTTTTAGTTAACTTAAATAACACTGCCGCCCGGCCCCTTGTCCCTCTGACAAGCATCTCCTGTGTCTTTGTTTTATTAAGTCTAAGATTGCATGAAGCAGCCAAATTTGTTACATGGTCCAATTCAGCTGTTACGGTGTCACTATTTGAGGCGGGAATCATTAAGTAGCTGTCATCTGCATATTTTGGGATCCTGTTTCCAGGTTGGATCGTCCTGAGTTTCGAGATAGAAATGATAAAGTGAATTGGGCCAGTGCCCGAACCCTGAACAATGCTTGCATTTATCTTAACAGTTTGTGAAATTTCTCGGTTGAATTTGGTTGTTTGACTCCGGTCTTCTGAAAAAGGCAATAATCCTGTTGTAGATGCAGTCTGGTATGGGCATCTCCGCTATTTGTTCCATCAGGTACGAATGCCGAACCTTGTCGAAAGCTTTAGTGAAGTCCAAAACAATGAGGTGAACATACAGATTAGTTTCCAATAGTTCCGTGAGACTGGAGGTCAGTGCGACCAGAGCGGCCGTACTGGAACCGGTCGGTCGAAAAGCAAACTGGTCTGTAAAGTTTCGGTGTAACCTGGGTTCAAGTAAAACAGGGTGGAAATACCGTCGAACTATGCATTTTTCCAGCAGACGAAAAAAGGATGGGTGTCACAGATATAGGTCGATAGTCAGCCACCTCACTCGGATATTTGACCTTAGGCACAGGCGTGATGGTGCTAGTCTTTCACTGAGGGGGAACGTACTAGAAGTGAACAAAGGTGCTGTATATATGCGCCACGGGCTCAGCTATCATCGGGACGGAGTGAACAAGGAACCACGAGGGCAGTCCATCAGGCCCTGCAGCTGTTCGTCCCATTGTCTCCAGTAGCCGGTAGGTGGTTGTTGCGTCTATCACCGGCTTGGTACTGTCCACAACTGTTGCCTTTACTCGTGGAGGAGCATATTGTTCATCCATGGAAATTCTGCCAAGGTGTTCATTTACTGATGTGGCTGTGACTCCAAGCGTTGGCGATTGGGCTCGCCACCGATCGTCTCCCCGGAGCCGCTTTACTTCCTTCCAAAGATCACTTGATCCCCACTTGAGGCGCTCGAAGGATGTTGTGTTTCGACGAGTGATTAGGCCATTTATCCTATCCTAGGGGTCCCTAGTAGCGGGAGCAATCCCTTTTGGATCCCCTTGTTACCAGCAACTGTGTACATATAATTGTGAAACTGATTTGTTTTCTGCATTTGTTTGGTGGCAATAAACAGATTGAACATATTGATTGATTGATTGATTGATTGATTGATTGATTGATTGATTGATTGATTGAGTGATTGATTGATTGATTGATTGATTGATTGATTGATTGATTGATTGATTGATTGATTGATTGATTGGAGGATCGGGGCCACCGAACTACGTTCAATGACGTCACCTCGCCTATAATGTACATTAACTCCAGTATAATTGTCCAGGGCTCGTGCTCAGGCTCGAATAACTTTTAGTTTTCCAAAATGTTACTTTCGTTAACTTTTACGTGTAGTTATCTCTGCAAGATTAAGGCGCAATTTTTGGTTACTTGCTTCTTGAATTAATAGGTATACTTGGATACCGATACAGCTATTCTTCTTCAATTAATTCAAGAAAAACTGAACGCCTCCCTGCAGTGCAGCAGAGAATCAAGATACGTTTCCGGCGATTTCTTTTATCAGGTAAACTATGATTCATAACGGACGGCATACTCACGGTGAACGTCTAGTTCGTCTGTGTGGCCAAATGTAAAATTGTCCGGTGGAGGAGTTGGATTGTAGCCACTGGTATTTCCTGTTATTTCAAAAACTGTCTTACACTCGAAAACTGGAACTGTGGGTTTCTGTACGTTCACTGTTGCTACTAAAGTGACAACGTTTGTCGACGGATGATATCTGGCGTTGGTAAAACTCTGTCCTGGTGATGTTGTCCAATAAGGCAAAGGACGCAGATACGGAGCTGGTGATGCTGGTCCACTGTAGTTAATGCTGCAAGAGATGTTTAACAAGTCGCATGCTGCTACTTCGGGACCATCGTAACCTAAGACTTTTACTGTAGGATCTAAAAGAAAATTATTTTAGTGATCAATTTCTAACTGCTAGCAAATGTATAATAAAATCAGACGTCAATCCTACAATTACAAATGGCTACTTCATCATCTATATACACTTTTAGAATACTCTGGAACGATCTTCTCTTCCATTCCAAAAATTCTAAATTTCCCGCTCACCCACCATCATCTGCCTCACACTCCTCTGCTTATAATTCCATAGACTTTCCATTCGAAACTGACGTCCCATCTCATAAAGAACCCCAACTTAGATATAGCCTTGTTGTCCTTGAGACCAAGGTCTTGATCTCGAGTGTACTCGAGTTCGTTTTTTAGAAATCTTGGTCTTAAGACCGAAAGTCTTGGTCTTGGTCTTGAGGTTCAAAGTCTTGGTCTTGGTCTTGAGGTTTAAGGTCTTCACAACAAGACTGTAAAGTTCCCTCGCATTATACGCCCTCTAAGTTTTCCCTTCGCTAGAAACCCGCCTCATCAGCTTGTTCTGTTTTCTCTCTCTGATCCCTCTGACAACTGGATCCGGACATCAACTGTTCTACTCTCGATAACCCTCTGAAAAGACGCAGCGCTCGTGAAAAATAAGCTGGTGCCCAGTACTTTGCTTAAGAACAGAGCTATAGACATGCAGATTTTACAATTAAGATTACTAGAATACAGTCGTAAAATAGAATCAATGCGTTAGGAATTGATTATATCTGCTAATTGCTGTTTGAAACAGCGTATGGTGTGTCTGTTATCTAATTCTAGGACCTCGGGTGTTAGAACATCTTTCGGAACAAAAAGTAGAAGAAATAACAATATGAGGTACAACAGAATGTTACGTTTAGCCATGTAGGCCTAGCGATTCGGCTTGAATCTAGCAATTCAGTAATTCGAACCCGATGCAGTGAACTGTGAATCACAGTTTGTCCTTTCCACCTTTTTGATGAACTTCTCAGCCACGGCAACATTTGCATGAGAAAGACTAAACCTGTTTGGTCATGGTTAGTTCAAATAGAGAAACCCAAACAAGCTAAATAGCGCAATTAGGCCAAGAGCATTAGGTTTAAGGTGGAAATTTTTCATAACAAGCTGAATTTTTCAGGATAGGTCTAGGAATATGAGTAGAATAACATAATAAAAGTCCCCGACAATCCCCTTGGAGCTCTTTCCAAAATCCAAGATGGCGTCCAAAATGGCAGTCGTTAGATCATTATTTGCTAAAAGCTGAAAGTAGCTCCTCATAACAATCTGAATGTCTCAGGATAGGTAAAGGAATATGGCTAGAATAACATACTAAAAGTCCCCGACAATCCCCCTGGATCTCTTTCAGAAATCCAAGATGGCGTCCAAAATGGCCGTCATTAGATCATAATGTGCTAAAAGCTGAAAGTAGCTCCTCATAACAATCTGAATGTCTCAGGATAGGTAAAGGAATATGGGTAGAGTAACATACTAAAAGTCCCCGACAATCCCCCTGGATCTCTTTCAGGAATCCAAGATGGCGTCCAAAATGGCCGTCACTAGATCATAACGTGTCAAAAGCTGAAAATAGCTCATAATAAGCTGAGTTTTTCGGATTAGGTCTAGGAGCATGAGTGGAATAACATACTAAAGGTCCCTGACAATTCCCAGGAGCTCTTTCCGAAATCAAAGATGGCGTCCAAAATGGCCGGCATTTTCTATAATTATTATAATTTTGAAGCCCGAGAAGTTAGAATTGCAATTGAAGTGTCTAAACACACGTTTTAAGTCACAAGGATGCACAGTATTCAAAATTCGAAGTAGCTAGAACAAAGATGACTTATATTAATTTTAAATAGCTGAAAACTTTGTTCACTTTTGTAGTTCTGTGTCACATAGGTGTTAATCTGGTCATTGTTGAGATCTGATAATATCGGTGGCGTGTTGCTATAAGTTTGACGGCTGCGTTGACTGCACATTGAGGATATACTGCAACCAAAACTTTCCAGTTCTGCACTGAATTCCAGCCTGGTCAAGGAGTTGTGAAATGAAATCGCATAACTGTTTGAAACACTCATTCTCGGCTACATCAGCGGCGTTCTCGTCCTTTTAAGAAGAGCTATAGAAAGACTCGCTAAGTGACCTTTGTCTATGCTATCCAAGGTGCCACGTGTGCCCAACAATGCCCAAATGAGGACAGAATGTGAGCACGAAGAGCACGAGAAAAGGCATTGCCAGATAGTATGTGTATGACGGATCCGTTGGCATATACCATCTCCCAAAGTACCGGCAAGTGGCCCTTATACAGCGCTTAATCGAGCGTGCTTCTGATTAGATAACCCTGAAGAGGCGCTATATAAATTCTCCATATGAATGAACGAACAGGAGATTGGAAGCTACATCTCTGGTGTGTGAGGCAAATGATTCCACTTTTCCATGCTGCAGGACATCTTCAGTATGCCAAATCTGCCAGGTTGCACTTGCAACAGATGGAAGCCTTAGAGCAAACTATGCTTTTGGCACGTAATGATCTAATGACAGCCATTTTGGACGCCATCTTTGATTTTGGAAAGAGCTTCAGGGGGATTTCAGGGATTTTTAATAAGTTATTCCACTCATGCTCCTAGACCTTTCCTGGAAAATTAAGCTTGCTATGAGCTATTTTCAGCTCTTAGCACATTATGATCTAATGACGGCCATTTTGGACGCCATCTTGGATTTTGGAAAGAGCTCCAGAGGGATTGTCGGGGACTTTTAGCATGTTATTCTACCCATATTCCTTTACCTATCCTGAGACATTCAGATTGTTATGAGGAGCTACTTTCAGCTTTTAGCACATAATGATCTAATGACGGCCATTTTGGACGCCATCTTGGATTTTGGAAAGAGCTCCAGGGGGATTGTCGGGGACTTTTAGTATGTTATTCAGATTGTTTGTAGAGCTACCTTCAGCTTTTAGCACATTATGATCTAATGACGTCTTTTTTGGACACCATCTTGGATTTTGGAAAGAGCTCCAGGGGGATTGTCGGGGACTTTTAGTATGTTATTCTACTCATATTCCTGGACCTATCCTGAAAAATTCAGCTTGTTATGAGAAATTTCCACCTTTCATCACATTTTGATCTAATGCTCTTGTAAATCAAATATTCAGTGGCTCCACACATTAAAAATAAAGTCTAAGTTCATCTAGGAAAGTCACGCATTTGTTTTCACTCACCAATTACCGTGACTAAATTTCTGTATACGGTTGATGTGCCATCAAAGCAATTATAGACTCCAGCCTGTTGCATTGTCGCATTTGCAATAATCAGTCTGCATACGTTGCCTACTGGTCGTTCTGTTCTGTAATACATGTACTCTGAGTTGTTTCCAATGACAGAACAACCAACTGCAATCAGTAACGCGTTGTTCATTCCATCCGTTGTACGTGTCCACACAGAAGCTGGCATTGCGAGTGTAAGGCAGTCCAGCATCGTCTGATCGTTGATTAGAGCTACTGCATTCGTACCATCAGTTTGTCCACGTACAACATCGCCTATTAAAATACACAATAGTAACCATCTGGAAGTATTCAAAACTTATATATAATTATGTATATATATAAATATTCAATTCATTTCAATTCAATCAATCTTTGTTGATATTCACGACAATTACAGTATGTTATGAGCATCCGATAGACGTAACGTGCCTAGTACAATAACACATTGGTATGAAACAATTTAACAGTGAAAGCACTTAGTAGCCTTTAGTAAAAAGAGAATTTCATATCACATATTGCCATATAAATTTAGCATACAGCATAGGCCTAGTTAGTAAGTTATTAGTCGCGAATAGCAAAGGGTAACCCTAAAGGGATGGAAGTCCCGCTATCCAGGGAAGCCCTGCTATTTCTATTGCAAATTAAATGATGGCAGCTGAAAAGATCTAATATCGGATACATGATTTGGTAAACATGAGTTATATGTAAACTGCATGGGTTCTTAGGTCTTAACTAAGTCTAACTAATAACGCTTAACTAATAAGGCCTACAGTATATAAAACAAGTATATAACCAAAAAAGAAGCCCAACAAAATTGGCTTCCGCGGGTCCAGACTAAGACTGTACATACTCATTTGCTGGTAACAGCAGTTAAAGGAATTACAGAAAATAAGAACACAAACTCTTACATTTGACTCCGCCGTGGTTAGGCCTAGTTGTCCACAAACAGGATATTTATTTATTAGCACAGGGATGCAGATGTCTCAGGATAATTATTCGTTAATTAAAAACAATCTTGGGTTCTTTTTGAATGTGAACTTGTTTTTCGCATATCTGATTTCCAGTGGTATAGAGTTCCAAATTCGCGGACCGGCTGACTTGATGCTAAATTTTCTCAGATTAGTTCGAGCTTTGGTTGGTCGATAGAGTGCAGCACCTCTAGTATAGTGATCGTGTATCTCTGAATTTAAGGTGAAATACCAATCAAAGGAGGCTGGTAGCAGTTTCTGATTGTAGGCATATAGCAGCTGGGCAATTTGTAGTGTCTTAATTTGATTGAGATTTAGAAGGTTAAGATCTTGGAATATTGGTTTAGAATGAACAGAACGACCCGCCCCCACTATCATTCGAACTGCTCTTTTCTGCAATATTACCAGTCGTTGTAGAGGAGAATCGTAATTTGAGGCCCATATTATGTTAGAATATGAGAGATAAGGAAGGATTAGGGAGTTATATAGGCACAGTCTGATATTTATAGGAAGCATTTTAGAAACTCTAGAAATTATTCCTATATTTTTGGCGATTTTTAAGGAGATATAATTAATATGAACCTTCCAACTTAGATGATTGTCAATCAAGACACCCAGAAACTTTATAGAGTCTACTTTGGTAATAGGTTCATTGTTAATGGACAGTTCACCAATTATGGGCTTAATTTTCCTGTAGGATTTAAAAACTATGTTATTTGTTTTATTTATGTTGAGTGTTAATTTGTTAGCGACAAACCAATCATTAACTTTGCTAAGCTCCGCATTGACAGAATTAATAAGGGTCGCCCAAGATGTACCAGATTGAAAAATGCTAGTATCATCTGCAAAGAGAACAAAATAGAGAGAAGTGGAAATCTGTGCGAGGTCATTGATATATAATAAGAATAGAAGAGGTCCCAGGTTGGATCCCTGGGGCACCCCCGAGGAAATTATTCCCGGTTGTGAGTAAGCTCCATTGCAACTTACTATTTGGGTACGTGATTCTAAGTAGCTTTTGAACCATTTAATCGAAATCCCCCTAATTCCCAAATTAATCATTTTTTTAATTAGTATGTTATGGTCTACAGAATCGAATGCCTTAGCTACATCGATAAATATCCCTACTGCATATTCGTTATTATCAAGGGCTTTGGAAATTTTATCCTCCATGTCGATCAGCGCCATGAAGGTAGAGTGTCCAGACCGGAACCCATGTTGAGAGGGATGGAGAGCTTTAGTTTCATTAATGAAGGAGCTAAGCCTATCGTGCATTACCTTTTCCAAAAATTTAGCAAAAAAAGGTAATATGGATATAGGTCGGTAGTTCTCACAATTTTGCTTATCACCTTTTTTAAATATTGGTATGACCTTGGCCGCTTTTAACTGACCCGGTACAATTCCATTTAGCAAAGAGGAGTTGATGAAGAGCATTAGTGGATATACAATTAAGTGCAGGTTAGGTAATGCTTTACTATATGGGTCAATGTCATCCAATCCCTTTGAGTGGGTTTTTTTCATACCAAGTCCAATATTCAGTATTTCCTCTTGTGAGGTAAGGAGAAGTCCCATAGATGATTGGGTGGAAGCAGGCAAGTAATCCTTAAACGTGGTCAATGCAGGAGGTAATTTGCTAGCCAGATCTCTCGGTATATTAATAAAGTATTCGTTAAATGAATTTGCTATTATCTCAGAGTTATCGACAGTAACGTTGTGAATTACCAAAGAGTCTATTCTCATGCGCTTATTATCCAGCTGAAGGGCAGAGCGAATTAATTTCCAAGTAGATTTGAGATCATTATGGTGTTTTAAAAATTCTTCTGCATAATAATTTCGCTCAGCGGCTATTCTTAAAGCTTTGAATTTATTTCGATAGATAGTGAACTTGCTTTTATTGTCTATGGTGGGGTTTTTAAGGTATTTTATATATAGTCGGTTTTTTTTTCCTGGTAGATTTCAGTAGACCCACAGTCATCCAGGGATTCCTTAACTTATTATTTTTGCTTGTGCGATTTTCCTGAAGTGGAAAAGCATTATTGTAAAGCCATTTATATTTTTGGAAGAAGCAGTCATAAGCTTCATTAGTCCTACCTTGTAGGGAGTGTTCTGCTACTAGATCCCAGCTTTCCTCTTTCAGAGCCTCTGCAAATTTATTTAGCCCATTAGGAGTAATAGATCTACGGTCATTGCATGCAGTTTTAGTAGTGGGGTTGGACTTAAAGGAAAATTCGGCAATGATGGGCAAGTGATCGGAGATATCAGAAATAATAATATAAGCCACAATAAGTTTAGACCAGGCAGTAGTCAGTATATTATCAATCAGTGTTTTAGTAGTGGGAGTAATTCTTGTAGGCTTGGTGATGACTGGGAGGTAATGGTGAGCAATTAAAGTATTATAATAAAGACTAGTTTCTTTATGATCATTTACTCTTAGCAGATATATATATATATATATATATATATATATATATATATATATATATATATATATATATATATATATATATATATTTGAGGCCTATACTAGAAACATCAAGTGAAGCCAAGTCAACATCTGCTCAAAGATCGAATATCGCTCAGAGTTGTGGGGCAGTATAAAAATGGAAGTACTGATGGAAATAAAGCGAATCAGTTTTGTAAACCTACCCGCGGCAACCACAGAATCAGAAGCGGGATTCCGAGGAATCAGCAGGGAACGGTTGGACGACATCCAGGCACAAGAAACCTCCGATGTCTCAAGCATTTTCTCAACTAAATAAACTTGAGTATGATTTTAATTACACCCTCGCATGCTGGCATTGTGCGCAAGTGTTTTAGGTCCAATACCCCCAAAACATCCATGTGCATAAAATTACGCAAACATTGATGCATACATACACACATATAATCAATCAATCAATCAATTTTCGTTTATTCGCCATAGAGTTATCACAGACGCAACTATTACACTTAATGTAGTGTAATGTAAACTAATGTAATGTATGACACTCATAACTAGGGTTCAGTCATATGAACTCCAGATACATACATACATATTGTATCTGGGATTTCATAAAGCGCAGTGTGGGAACCACTCGAAAGAGAAAACATATCTATTTGCATTTTGGCATATACAAAACATATATATATTTAACCTCTTCATTCATACTGCATAGGCATAGAATGATCTAGTTAATCGAGGACTAACGATTGTATGTGTATGAAGAACAACTTAGATTAGATTAGTTATCTTTGAGTCCTTAAGAGCGACGCACTCATACGCTATTCTAGAAAGTTGGAAGACAAAATAACTGTATTCGATCTGGAGCCTTCATTGATTTCATTTCAATGTCTGATTACCTGCAGGATTTAATTTGATAATTGGATAAATACGCATATGTAAGATAATCATACAAGTGCATTTGTGAGGTACACAAAACGGGCTGTTTTAAATGTACTGATACAAACAAACTAACATACATACATATATACATATAAACAAACATACATACATGCACAGTTGCATACATATACAAATACATACATGCATGCATGCATTGACATAGGACACATAGTGCATCTCGTCAACGTATAATTAATGAAACCACACGGGAATCAGCTTTAGAATTATTGGAGTGGCAGGTACTCAGTCCAGTGGTTTCATATCCCAAAGGGGTTAGGTACGGTTATGGCTATTTCACCATACCTATTGGACATCCTAACACAGATTACATGATCGGTTTGGTAGCAGAACTGCAGGAGCCGATTCATCGCCTTGACGCGTTTAGCCAGGGCTTTGAATTGATGATAGCTATTGAGGTCTCCAGATAGATTAGAACAGTCATGGATTTATTACACTCTCAGTAGAGTACCAACACCAAATTAAGAAACGTTAACGAAACTAGATTGGATTATATGGTCTTTACCTATTGACTCCATTCCCGCAACCGTCGCTACCTACCACCTATCTACATACCCACCTGATACTAAAACTTACGAAACGCAAAACCACATTTTATTTACAACCTATAGTATCTGCCTACGCTAAGACAAGACAAAAATGCATTTGGTCTTACCGTTTTTACATTTCGAGTAAACAGACAACAGTTACTTAATCTTGTTGTTTAAAAAAAATCAAAATAACTAACCTATTGAAATCGATAGAAAAAGACACACAAGTAGACGCACTCCTAGTGAAAGAGACATTCTTCTAATCCGGCAAAAATGAATGAGTCCTCTATCTACTGGATCATAGAAGAAATGCAGACACCAATCTTTTCATTACTGTTTAGTGTCTCGGCTTAAATTCCGAGATCATTTAATCGTACCAATCGACGCCAAATGGCTGGCGTCAGGAACTGATATCACCTTAGTCTATATTTAGTTACAACCAGATCTTCAAATATCTCTACTTATCGGGTATATGAAGTTGACATTAAAATGACGCCTAATCTCAAGTATAGTTGTAAATGGGCACTTCAGGATTGAACTATGTACGATCTTTTAAAACGACAAAAATTGCCATAGTGAGCTCTTGAGAAAATTAACCCATTGATGACCATGTCCATTTAAAAGGAAAGTAATATTTACTTACTTATTTTTTAAACCACATCAAATTATTTCATAGTTATTGTTTTCTGGCCTCTTACTGATGTTGCTAAACAAATACCTGTGCAAAAATGTATAGACGTTTTAGATTTTCATTGTGTTTTTTAAACTAAAAGTTTTGAAATGTTGGGCTCCAGAAATGCCGCCCATCAAGAAGATATGGTAATTTATTTTTACTAATGAGCTATGGAGGTGGTTCAGTACGTCCGCGTCGTCTCCTCCGGGCAACGGGACTTAGTCCCGGCTAAATCTGAACCACGGATGGGGGAGAGACCTGATCAGTCGCCCTACACACCAACCGATCATGAAACTCAAATATGGATAGCAAAACTTGCAACACCCAGGTTAAAGTTCCGGTCACTCTCAATGTCGGAGTACCACTTGGTTCTGGTAACAGAATAGATGACGCGCTACCTCTAAAGCCAAACTCGGGTAACACCGAGGGAGGACGGGGCTGCGGTGATAAAACAAGGGAGAAAAGACATATTATTTTCGGTGCGAAGAGGATCACCACGGTCGGAACATGGAACGTTCGAACACTGTGTGCGACTGGAGCCATGACAATGCTGCTGAAGGAACTGGAAAGGCTAAGGTGGGACGTTATCGGAGTGGCGGAAACACATTGGACGGGAGTACAGGAGAGCAACATACAAGGGTACAAGATCATTAGCTCGGGAGGAACGGAGGGACGCAGGTCTGGAGTGGGTTTGATCATGTCTGGAGTAGCACAGCGAGCGATGATGAGCTATAGACCGGTGAATGACAGGATATTGTCTGCCAGGTTCAGGACCGCGGCAGGGGCGGCGACGATATGCCAGATATATGCGCCAACGGCGGACGCTGATGGGTCTACCATCGACACATTCTACAGCGACTTACAGGAGGAGGTTAGCAGAATCCCAAGGAGTGATCAGATCGTACCCATGGGGGACTTCAATGCAAAGGTTGGAACAGGAGATGAGGAAACAAATGAAGTCATGGGGAAGTATGGCATTGGAGAACGAAACGAGAGGGGAGAGAGACTGCTGGATTTTTGCTACGCAAACAACTTGACGATAACAAATACAAGATTCAAGCGGACAAAGATGAACAGGAAGTGGACGTGGGAGGCACCTGGAGGGCATACACACAACCTCATTGACTACATCATTGCCAATAGCAGACTGATGGGTAGCGTGAGGAACAGTAGAGCATTTCCAAGTGCGGATGTAGGATCAGACCACCAACTGGTAATGGCAAATATACGATTTAAGCTGAAGATGAACACGACGGTAACAAGGAGTAAAAGGATTAACACCGACAAGTTGAAGGATGGGTAGGTAAGAGCAGAATACCAAGCCAGGATTAACCAAAGATGGGAAGAGGTCATAAAGGAGGAAGTCAAGGGGGTGGAGGAACAATGGGAAAACGTGAAACACATAATACAAGAGACATCAAATGAGATACTGGGATTCAGGGAAGGTCGGAGTTGTGCAGAGTGGCTATCGGATGAAACGATCAAGCTTATGGACGAGAGAAGAACATACAAAAGCAAGAAGAAAGAAGGACCGACGATGGCAAAGCAACACAACTACCTGTGGCGCATGGTTAAAAGGAGTCCCAGAGATGACAAAGAAAGGTTTATAGGAGGAATATGCAGCGACGTTGAGAAAAGTAGAGGCAACAACCAGACAAGAGCAGTATACGAGGGTATAAGGAGAATCACGCAAACGCATGCCCCCAGGGTGAAATCAATAAAAGACGACGCTGGTAAAGTACTAACCGATCCTGAGGAGGTCAAGGAAAGATGGAAGGACTACTTCGACAGGCTATACAACGATCCACATATGACTGATGATAACTACCTGAAAATGTCGTGGCAGCGGAAAATATGGAAAGTGTACCCACCGTGGAGATAGACGAAGTCGATGCTGCTATCAACAAACTGAAGCACAGGAAGGCTCCGGGATTGGACAACATCACAGTGGAGGAAATCCAAGCGGGAATGGAGGGAACTGGAATAAAGATCATACATAGACTTTGCCAGGCAGTGTGGGAGAGAGAGGAGCTACCAGAGGAATGGAAGAGATCCATCATAATCCCTATACACAGAGGGATAAGCCTCCTCTGCCACAGCAGCAAGGTTTTCTCAACAATCATACTGCAGAGAATAAAGAGGAGAACAGAGGAGATACTGTCAGAAGCGCAAGCTGGGTTCAGGACCAACAGAAGCACAATCGATCACATATTCACCTTGAGACAACTGGCAGAGAAATACGATGAATTCGGAAAGGAGTAATACGTCTGTTACATAGACTTCAGAAAGGCCTTCGACAGTGTATGGAGAAAGGGTTTGTGGAGAGTAATGAGACATTATGGATACCCAGAGAAGATAGTAAGAATACTATAAAGCGCATACAGAGACACCTCTAGTGCGGTGAGAGTAGACGGAGATCTATCATACTGGTTCAGGACCATTGTAGGAGTACTGCAGGGATGTGTATTATCTCCTCTACTATTCAACGTATTCCTGGAACTGATAATGGCCATGGCGCTGGATGGGACAACGGAAGGAGCGACGGGGGGACTGATAAGAAGGGGGAACTGATAAGAGATCTACGATTTGCGGATGACATTGCACTCATGGCGGAGCAAGCAAAGGGGCTACAAGAATCACTGACGAGAGTAGAACTGGTGAGCAAAGAAATGGGTATGAGCATCAATGTGCAAAAGACAGAAAGTCAGTTCCTTGGAAGGGGGACACCCAATTTCAACTTGAGGTGGATTGACAAAATCTGGAGCAAAAGGAGGGATTCGTATACTTGGGAGGATATATCAACGCTAAGGGCGAATCTGAGAAGGATGTGGAACGAAGAATTGGGTTGGCAAGAGGAATACTACAGGCACTACACAAGGTGTGGAGTGCGAGAGAAATCAGCAGGACCACTAAAGTACAGGTGTATGAGACACTTGTGCTAAATGTATTATTATATAACTCGGAGACATGGACATTGAAGGAGGTGCAGCAAAGACGACTAGAAAATGTCATTAACAGCGTTCGTCGAAACTTTAATCATTTTCAGCTGTCATAAAATATAAATATAAACAAAATATATAGCACAAATGCATATAAAACCCGACCGCCTTTAAACTCGCTAATAGAATCTTGTTCTGTACAAGAAGACCTCTCATGCATCGCCCCATTTCCAATTTTCCCTTTTTTTCTCAAGTAACCGAACGGATTGTATTTGCCCGGTCGCTGAAACGCATTCCTCAGCCCCCACCAATATGGTTTTACTAAACACTACTCCCCAGAAACTCTACTTGTGTCTAGGGAAAATAGTCTGGTGTCTGCAGTGAGTCATCAACAAGTATCCTGTCTCCGTCTCCTCGACATATCTGCCGCTGTCCTCTTGTTCTTTACGTATCTGACACTACTCTACTCTGGTTCCAGTCTTATTATTCTTCCCGCTACTCAGCTGTCACTGTTCACAACCCCTCCCATTCTCTTGTGGAGTTTCTCAAGGTTCAGTCCTAGAGTCACTCGTCTTCACCATCTACGCTTCAGTGACTACACCTCCGAACCATCTCATAAAATCCTTGCCTGTTAACCACCATATTTACCCAGATGACACCCCAGGGACTTCTCCACCAGTACTTTCACCACTTCCATTATGCAACTACTCCATGAGGTAAATCTAATCTCTAAATGGGTGTCCTTCAACCTCCTCTGCCTCGACCCTGCTGACGCCGAATTTACGATCCTTGGCCTCCCAGATAAGATCAAGGAAATCACCCTCCATATGCCTACCCAACAACCTATCTCTAACTTTCACCTCTGATTCACATGTGCGCAATCTTGGCGTTACCTTTGATCCGCATCTGTCTTTCTGTAACCACATCTCCCATCTCTCGTGCACCTGTTTCATAGAAATGAGTGACCTACGTCGCATTCGATGCATGCATAACTTTAAAACTGCATCCACTATCGCTACCTCCATTGTCCACTCCAAGCTTTATTGCATCCATTTCCATTCCATTTTCCTCAACCCCTAATCCGGCCAAATGAACCTTCAGGCTACCAAGGTTTTTTGCGACATCGGCTACCAAGGGGGGTGGATACCACCCCCTGGAATTTCGTGCTTGGTTTCAAATATCATAACATGTAATACAGCATTTGATTCAGCATTCATTTCTGAAAAGAATGGTATATTTAGTTGTAAAATATATGAATGCATCTCGAAATTATATACTTTTTAACAAAGGCACCGGTCCATTTAACGATATCTGATATTATCCCGCACAACTTGTACTTTTTCGATAAAAAATATAAATGATGTGGGTTTTGAAAATGAACTATGACATCCAAGAATATTCTAAATATAATTAGGCTTAATTTTCAACAATACAAAACCATTCCAAAGTCTGTTTTAGTTTCAGGTAAAATCTAAAGGCATGCAGCTATATCAACATGAAACAAGAAATTATGTTATTGTTCCCGGCAGTCAAATACGTCAGTGGTCCTTGCAGTTATTACCAGTTACTTCCATTGTTTTGTGCGAATGCTTCCTGTAAACCGGTTTCTTGAACACTTCACAGCACTTCTTCACTTTGTTAGCATTCTGCTTCGACTGTTTATAGCCCTTCCCCATACCCAACCATATCGGTTTACGTTGTAATGTCGCATCAGTGATTTTGACACTGAAAAAGCGTATTATTATTTATTATGGTCACTTCCGGTGTTCAAAAGACAAATAACTAAGCAACCAAATATAACCCTACATTCCCTCTAAAGAATGGCATAGTTGTTTCTCTTCCAGAAAGAATAGTGAATACCTTTATAGTCGACCAACAGCTAACAGCTTACGAGAAATTCCTGATTCCGAGAACGTGGTACCTAGGCTATATCGGGTATAACTTTTTTATGATGTGGCATATCATCACGACTTTTACCTCAAAATGTGTGGAAATGGACCCCCTACAGCTACCTAAAATGTCAAAATTATATAACATGTGCTAAAAAAATCTTTTGCAGAAAAACGCACGGGTGGTGGTAACCACCCCCCCCCTTGGTAGTCCGAGGGTTAAGCGTCTATATCTCTTCCAACTTTCACTCGGTTAAGCTGTGACGAGGACACTCAAGCATTACCGTATAACGACCTTTCTCAAATCCCTCCACTGGCAACAAATTCCTGAGCTCACCCATTTCAAAGTCCTATCGCTAACATACACTCCCTACAACGCTTCCAGCCAAAGTACCTTTGCAACTCTTCTCCATCCAGCCACCGCGCTCTACTCGAAATTCCTTTAAAAATGTGTTTATTGGATGTTTCTACACCAAGATGTGTATAGCATTTGAATGATAAATAATATACTTACTTGCTTACTAGCTTATATTGTCAAATTCACTAAGCCACGATCGGAGGAGGTAGCCACTGTACGACGGTTTACATGGAAACAATCCGTAGTTGTTTCTTGTGCGTCAGATTGTAAAGGTTAAATAATTGAGTCTGCTACATGAAGGAATCAATCAACTCTCAACGGGTCAATATTATGGGTTCTAGGACTTTTCGCCTCCGGAAGATTCGCCCCCGAAAGATTCGCCCCCGACATTTCGCCCACCGGAAGTTTCGCCCCGTCAATCCAGCTTCTAGTCTTAGTTAAATTTTCATCATAGATCCCACTTCTCGTCTTCTAGTTACATTTTGATCGCTAATCCAGCATCTAGTCTTAATTACATCACTGAGAATGATTGGCGCATGTGACTTTTATTCAGTTATTTGGCCAAAATTAAAAACATTCAACTTAACATTGATTACTTCTATTTCTGCAAAACTGAGTTGAACTAAATAATCATTTTATTGTAATTTCAGTTATATTTATTTTATAGATATTAATGCTAAAAACATATTGGCATTTCAAGATACACATCGGGAAGCGGTCTAGTATACATCTATAATTATCTCATATGTGTATAATAGTGGAGTGGACAAAAATTTTAGTAGGGCTATTTTTTCTATTAAAAACTTCCTACATTTACGTATTAGTACAAAACCAAATATATATTTGTAAAATAGAAATATTCAAGATTTGTTCCAAAAAAACAATATATTTTGAAAAAAGAATTTTCCTACTTGAATAAGTGAATTTGACATGTTACCGCGGAAATGACTCATCTACGTTCAACGATGGCATCCGATCACTTAGGGCCTATGTGGTCTGAACAATAGTCCCTCAGAGATTCGACACTTGTCGAATCTGTCTTTGTTTAAGAAAACTTTGAAAGCACATAATACTGAATATTTAGTTAAATATGTCATGCTGCCCGAGTTACTGTCTTGTCAAATTTAGTTAAGCTTGCATCTAGTTAAGGTTATTTTGGATTTTATTTTGTGCATGTCTTATTTTTTTTTCTCTACAGTGAAAAGAGGCTATAATATAACGTTTATATTATGTGAAAGCCATTTCGCTATTTGTTACTAATTCATTCATGTTACATGGGTAACCCTACTTAGTGGGCATACAGCCCTTTTGGGTTACCATTTGTCGCCAAAACTTCCCTGCCTTTTTTGTACACTGATTTTTGTTGTTTTTTTAGTTACAATAAATCCTTGATTGACGTTGATGCACATTCATAAGGATGTGGATTGCACAAGTTTTGATGGATCTTGACAGAAGTGACCATCGCCGAATTGCTATGGCATTTGAAAGCGATACTGCATGAGCTCAATAAGCCTCACTGGCAAAAACAATATGACTGCATGGCCAACTTACTATAGACCAAACCAAGTGACATTAAAACACGCTACATTTGGTTCAACTATCACAGGGGATTTTTTAAAATACATTTCCACCGGGGGAGATATTTTGAAAAAGGACATTTTTCGTGCGTAATTTTAAGTCAAAAAGCACTGAATCAGAGAAATTGGGAAAGCGCCACAATGACTCATTATTAATGAGTATTTCAACTTCAAGCCTCAAGTTCATATTAAAAACCCCTAAAATTTCAATCATTTCATCATTGGTGGCGACTGGTGGGACTATAAAGGACAAAATTCACTGATGGGGAACTTTACAGAGTTGTGTGGAATTTCTCCACCAGTAACACATTTTCAAACATCCACTGCTGATCCATGCTTGCATGGAAAATGATACTCAATTTATTATAGTTGCCTGTGTTTCAGGTATCCCAAAATAGCCTTTAATAACCCAAAATGCTCTGAAAAGCATTGGGGGTTGGGGGCTTACGACGCTCCCCCAGACGCTCCCACCGTCTCTTAATCGCCTGTAGCTCGTTTCGCTTGCGGTTCGCTTTGGTCACTTCGTCCCCGGTCCCAGGCCTACACACACGTGGTCTCGTGCACTGGCGGCGATCTTGCATGACAGGTGAAGGGACACTTTTGAACTGATCTGGTGAAAAAAGAGTTTAAACAAGAAATTTCGCGATCACGCGCTTAAATACTTTATTGACCTTGTCCTGGTCTTTCTTCGAAGTTTGAAGGGGGACGACTGTATATACTGTGTCCAGGGGCGGATCCAGGGGGGCCAATCCGGCCATGGCCCCCATTTGAAATTTTTCTTCATTTACACAGGCGTTTTCTTGGCGCTTTATGATGTTTACACAGGCGTGCTCCCCCTACCCCCGTAGGCGTGAGTAAATGTACACAGGACGTTCGCCCCGTAGATGTGTTGACCGAAGACATAAAAATGGCTAATGACTAAAAAAAAGGTCATACACTTTTTTGGGAGATGAATTCAGCTGGTCGGTGGTCGGTTGGTAAACTGATTCCTCTCCCAGAAGATGGCTGGTTTGTATGTCTAATTTTTTGGCCCCCCTGATTGACCTTCTGGATCCGCCCCTGACTGTGTCCCACCACTGCTAAAGGTTTGGTCTTGTCCCCTTCGATTCCTCGGGATCGCCGCCCATGGTCTCATACCTGTTGTGCTTACACAAAAAAACCTGGAGAGGCCTCTGGTGAGTAGCGGTGTGCTGTGGATAGATTTGGTAGCGTACTCAAGGCTGAACATTTTGATAAGAGCCCACTTACTCATGATTGAGCGTTCACCTAGCCTAGTGACTGTCTGAAGTGATTTGTGCACGTTTTCTGCTCTTTGTGCGTTCTGTGCGTGCAACCGCTGTAAAATTATCACATAACGATTGACTAAAGCAGCGTTTCCCAAAATTTTTGACCAGAGAACCCTTGCCATCTTTTCATATTATGGCGGAACCCCAACCTGAACTAATCGTATTGAGGCATACGTAGCGCCTGAGCTAGAAGCATACCAATATAGGCCTAACTAAAAACATACCCATATAAGGAGTTAATAAAAACAGTTTATTTTCTCATATAATAAAAACAGTTTATTTTCTCTTATATCAAATGTTAAAGTGTACAGTTTTTAAGACCAAGACTTATGGAGCACAATATTGAGAGTTCATGAAGTTTTATTATGTGTAGTGATTTTGGTTTTTTTTCGCGCCAATTTTTTTATATTTCGCTCAATGCTAGAAAGCTGGATTCTTATGTCAGGCGCAAACTCATATGAGGTTGAAAAACAGTCCACATTGCTAGTTTGAGCAGAAATATTAAATTTCCTTCCTTGAGCCAACGCTCTAGGTAAGATTTTTATACCAGCATATTAAAAAAATTAATTGCTAATACTGTTGTACGATTATCAGACTCAGCTGTACTTTTTTAAAACTCTTACGTTAAATCATTTTCGGATTCTTTTCGTCGAGGTAATGATAACAAAGATGGCTACGTTAGTATTCAGACTTACAGCTATGACATACATAGGTCCCTGCAGTGACCGGTATAATCTATAATTCTATGTACATGTTATAACTGGATTACTAAAGGGCATAGAAAGTCCGGATTATCGCTCAACATACAAAAGAGACGACTGACGGCAGTTTTAAACTTTTATAGAAACGTTTTGTGCATTTAAAAAACTGCTTGGAATGTTTTATTCCAAAGATAATTTGTCACTGAAAAATCTTAAAAATTACGAACCCTTGTGTTCACCCCGCTGAACCCTTGGGTTCCACGGAACCCACTTTGGGAAACGCCGGACTAACGTTGTATGTGCACTGTACATGAATGCTTACTATGCACATGTTCTACTTTTTGTGCCTTAAATGTATGCAACCGCTGTAAAAATTAATGAACTAACTTGATTTCCATTGAGTTAGTTAAAATTATGTGGTATGAGTTAATCTATGTGGTTCTCTACTAAATCTCTTCTTTGCACTAATGATCCTGTACACTGATTTGTCTACCCTCTAATTACTAATCATTTCTATGCACAGCTATTGAGAGTGGGTGGGGGATTGGCTTGTCACTCGTTGAGTCAACTGCATTAACGTAGAAGACGATTTGTACAACATGCACTTTGTCAAAGTTAGCTGTTATCACTAATTACCTGTCCACTCTCTAGATATAGCAAAACTCAAGGGCTATTGAACCAACCGCACGTCATCTCATCTGGCTCTTAAACATATCAAACTTTAATCTTGGTCTTTTTTTCTGACAGCGGAATTTAATCTTCGCAGGACGGAAACATTTTACGATACACAGAGGACGAAGTGGGTTAATTTTTGACCCCGAAACAATGTGTAATATCTCAGCTCACAGGTAAGCTACGATGACAAATGAAGTATCATTTGTAACATTTCCAAGGTCAAGGAATCGATTTATCATAGTGGCAATAGTGTGTGAATACCACTTTCCAAGATGGCGGCCAATATGGCCGCCAGACACGACAATACGTATGTCTCAGCTCATAGGTAAGATACAATGACAAATGAAGTGTCAATTGTAACATATTCAAGGTAAAGGAATCGATTTATCATAGTGTAAATAGTGTGGAATACCAATTTAAAAGATGGCGACCAATATGGCCGCGAAAACACAAAAACGTGTACATCTCAGCTTGTAGGTAAGCTCCAATGTCAAATGAAGTGTCAATTGTAACATTCCCAATGTCAAGGAACCGCCGTATCGCAGTGGCAATAGTGACCGATCAGTCGGTTGATTGATGATTCTTATTTTTATGTTTTGGCGGCCTATTGACCGCCTTCTTGGACAGTAGTGTTTCCACACTATTGTCACTACGATAACTGAATTCCTTGACCTTGAAAATATTAAAATTGACACTTCATTTGTCATTGTAGCTTACCTATAAGCTGAGACATGCATAGTTTTGGTTTGGCGGCAATATTGGCCGCCACCTTGGAAAACAATTATAAAACTATTAACACTCAATACCATAGTAGATTTCCCACTCTTTTTTATGATTGCAGGTCACTTATGAGCTGATGTCTTTAAAAAATATGTCTGCCCTATAAGCGAAAAATAACGACGTCGACGACGAAGCGGGGTAAATTTTTTCCCCAGGACACTATGGATTGACAAACCTTTTTCCCACGACATGACAATGTGGTGGGTATGCAGTCAGAATGTGTCATTGGTGGTAACTTGTAAACACATGGAACGACAAATTATACCTACATACAGTTGCTAGCAGTCAACATCCAAACACCGCTGGGGTAATCATTAACCCGCTTCGTCCTGCAAGGGTTAACCATTTTCTGGTTTATAGCAGCGCATTAATTCTTTCACATTTTCACTTCACTGTAGAAGACCTTATATCGGACTGCAAATAATATAGTAACTTTCTTCATACTAGTATAGTCTTCATACAAAAATAGGATTACGATTATTTTTACTATAAATACATAAAAATTGATGACTCAGGCAAAAGGGAGTAATTACATGATCCTGCATTGCAAAAGATTTTAGTTCATGGCATTTGCGTGGAAGAAATATAGGCCTTGTAAGATTAATGGACCACAGAGGAAGACATTATGAAGCCTGAAAAACTATTACAAATAAAATTAGCAATGGTTCCACTGGCTCTGTATTTATTAAAAAAAGGAAAAATGTTTAATAAATTAACGTGATAGATAAAAGTAATACTACCAATCAAAAATATTAATTGGAGAGAGAGAGAGAGAGAGAGAGAGAGAGAGAGAGAGAGAGAGAGAGAGAGAGAGAGAGAGAGAGAGAGAGAGAGAGAGAGAGAGAGAGAGAGAGAGAGAGAGAGAGAGAGAGAGAGAGAGAGAGAATTCAATCTCAAGTAAGCAAACCAGTGAAACTGTAAAGTCCACGCTGAATAAATTTTGCAATAAAAAGAATTCAGTTTATTTTAAATATCGCAGTAAAACGAATGCGGTTTATTTTAATACTAGCAAAACCACTGTTTGGGGCAGTGTTGTAGCTGCTTTCTAATTCAAATTTCATGATAAATGGTTCATATAAACGGGAGGTTTAAGCGTCAGCCTCTCGTAGATAGTTGGTTGCAAATGGATTTCTGCAGGACGTCTAAGTTCTTCGTATGTCGCTGTTGTATTCGAAAGATCCGGTGTTTCAGGTTCTCTTCTTATGGATCTGGAACCGTGTAAAGAAAACGAAACATAATAATTAGAACTGTGTTTTTACTGAAATGCTGTTGTAAATATCATCTATATATTGTACCACGCCGGTGTTTAAAGCACTAGGCATCAACCGATGGCGCACAAAGCTGTAATCAGGTCAATGGCCAGATGATCAGTCCGTACTACAGCGGTAGGGGCAGTGGCGTCCAGACATTTTTAAAGAGTGACCAGTAACGCATATCTTTCATCTCTTCTAAGTTTATACTACCTTTATGCAATCATCAATAGTTTGGGAACTATCTTCTTTTCGTACAAATTAATGGTGCCATTTTGGCTCTCCAATATGTAGCTTCATCAAGTTACTTCGACATGGCCTACTAACACTTTGCATCAGTCTGTAAAGATTTCAAGTTAATTCGATGCCAAAATCATATTTCACTGGAGAAGACCAGTCGTAAAATAACAAAGAGGTCTTCCAGATAGGTCAGAAACATTTTCAGACAATAATGTAAAACCAAGTCAACTTTGCACCGTGATACCTTTTGCCAAAATAATTTAATATTTATGCAACTATTCATACTTAAAGCGATTCATAACCATTCTTTTGTAATAAATCAAAAAAACTTTAGCCGGATCTATATATTGGGACGACAAAATAGGGCTTGTATTTAGGGGAGATGCAAATGCTATTCTACCTCTGTAAGAATACATTTGACTCACCATACATTACTAAGAAATAATAGTTGTTTTAACTGTGCTAATCAATATTAAGTTAACGGGTTATATTTGCTTAATTTCAAAGTCTGTGTGTGACACGACACAAAGTTGAATCTTATATAATAAAATCAATTACCTGTCATTTAATATAGGGGCCTACTTCGTATGATTTTGCACTGAGTGTTGATCGTAAACAGAAACATACCGTGTTTAGATTTTCGAAATCAAGAAGATGACCAAGACTATGATACCAGAAGCGAGATGCCGAAGAGAACACCCATAGCTATGGCTGACGCTGGCTACGCTAGTCGTGGAATCAGGTTCGATAGTGGTGGACGCAGGACATGCGTCATCTATGTTGAAAGATATTGGTAATAATATTCATAATATGCACACAAAAAACTTAAATTCAAAGCACACATTTCACTTACTCCAACTAAATGAATGACGTAAATGGGTTTTGTTGTTTCTTTTGTGAGCAATTGATATGTAATCGGACTATAATCTATGAAGCGTAAGGATGAGCTATCTAATGCATTTTCGTTTACATAAACTTAGTCCACTAACAAGCAACTTGCGCTGGATATGAATGTTTCGATGTTTTTAACTCCATCGTTCTGTCAACTGTCATCATATTCGTCTCTGAATGTTGAAGGCTCTGACTCGCACTTTGTCTCAAAGCAAACAGTACCTGGTTTCCTGGTCTTTTTTGTCGCCTTTTTGTTTTTTGGCTTTGGCATTCGCGTCCAGTTTCTGTACACCCCGCATACTGAATTCGCATCCGGCTAACCTCGGCAGCCCTTCTTTCTGACCAGGGACCTCAGGGATCTGGACTTCCAGGGACCTCACGGATCTGGACTTACGGCCACGTTCAGTGGGTTTTGATTTAGAAGGGTAAACATCCATCACGTGCATTGCGATTACGGATTGGACTGAAAAACCACAATGTTCCAAGAATACTGATACTTTCATAATAAATAACGGTAAACCCCTTTAAAATTAAGTGTTTTTTTGTTCTCAACGGGCGTGCATCGAAAGAAAATAGAGTTCAACAGAGTGCATATTTTAAAGAATTTAGACTTAACAAACGTTTATGACTTTCTTTGGGAATTCATCTCCAAAAAAGCTTGATGACCTTTTTCTTAGGAATTCATCTGCAAAAAAAGTTGATGACCCTCTTTGGGAATTTCATGACAATGCGTTTTACTAATTCTGATTTTACTACTGGGGCAAATCTTAAAACTCCTGCAACATTTTAAAGATACATTGCCTGGGACGAATCAGCCTAACTACTGAGACAAATCCTAACACTACTGGGACATTTGTCCCACTAGTTATACAGCTAAAATATGCCCTGGTTCAACAGTCTCTCTGCTAATACATGTATATGTGAGTTGAACTGATCGCGAGTCTTAACCAGTCTTAGTGAACGGTACTAGTGTAGCCTTTGTTTAAAAATAGTTTTTATATCTCGTGCTTAGGGACAGTAGAGTCAAAATCCAAAAGAACACCAATTGTTTTTGTAAATTCGATATAAATATATTAAAATTAGACAATTCACAGAAAATTCAAACTTATCTACCCAAAGCAGCGTATTTAATTTAAAGGTAATTTTACTTCATTCCTTATCTGAGCCGTTGTGCTAAATGAATTGTCAGACCAACTAATTCGCAGATTGCTGTGGGATCAATAATTCTCGTGGCATTCCTACAGTGTCCATTTCTTGGCCGTAGATTTGTAGATCTTCTTTTGAAGTATAGAATATTGTAGATCGCGTAACGTCGGGTGAACAATAATCAAAATTAGCTAAAGTCGCTTCCTTCTTATACGTACGTCCCTTCAGTTACCGCAGACAACTACGATTCGCAACGCAATTTCAAAATCTGTTCACTTCAATTGACGCTGGCTGTCAACAGTTCAACCGCTTCTCACTCGACGACAATCGATAAGATTACAGCAAGACCAGCGCTATAAAAAACGAAACTTGTATGGCTCTATGGCAAGCACACAGATTCGAGGAATTAGTTCGTTATTGTCTAACGAATTCAAAGTTCAACTCAGAATATCGACCGTGAGATGACCTGATCAGTCGCCTTAACTTCTCCTATCCAACATTACCCCGCGACATCCCATTGGTTCGCTTCTCTGGTCGTTATGGTAGCTTCTCATTTCACATCATCACACCAACACTGAATCAACGGCTGTTTACTCAAACTTAGTTTTATTTATATAGCACTGCATGCATTAGCTATCTTATAGGCCTACCCACTAGCGGATGCAATGGGGTGAGGCAATCCGGCATTGACCCCCATTTGATATTTAAACAGGACGTGCCCCTTCCCCATCACGAAGTAGACGATGATCACTACGTGATCTTTCAATGAAGAAATATAAAGGAAATGATTAAATAAAACCGAATTTTATCTATTAGTTTATTAGTTCATTGTAAATAGTTTGGTTATTGGTAGATGGGACTAGATAAGTATTCTCTTACTTCATAGTTGAAAGCGTACAGTGGGCCATAGTCGCATGTTGAATGTGATGTTATGTAGGAAGCCATGATTGTATGTGTGTGTCTGCGGATATACATAGGCGCCGACTCTGCGAGACTCGTGAGTTCCCAGCACCACCAGAAATAAGCCAAGCGAGCATTGCAAGGCCCAACTATATGACTGGGCATCACCAGAAATCAGTCCACGCTTTTTAAGACATTACATGTAGAACTGAGAATTGATACAGGAGAGAACTATGGTATTTGGTAGAATTGTAATATTCCATTGGAATTTTCGAAAGAAGCTATTTCAATAATAATTTAAATAAGTTTCAAGTACTACCTTTCTGAACTTGTTCTGTTTTCTCAGTGCTCTCTAGGCCTATCTATCTACAGTCTTAAATTGGCTTATGAAATGGTTTAGACAAAATATATTTAGTCTGATGATTTTTTTTGAGAAATCTGTCTCTGTTGTTGGATATATTAAATAATAATTTTCCTAGTCTCCTGGAGATCTTTTTGTACATTGCAAGATTGCAGATTCTACTGTCAAAGGGACAATTTCAATAACTCTGTCCCAACCAAATCTAGCAAATTAAAAGTTTAGAATATGAAAAAGGTCAAAAAATGTTTTCTCGCTTACGTGCGAAAATTTAGTTGACTCTCTTTGGGCAATCGCGGCTTTTCGTCAACTCGACGCCTATGTATGTATACATGCATGTATATTTGTACGCATCTATGTATGATGATTTTTTGCCTCCCTCATAGACCTTCTGAATCCGCCGCTGCTTATACTAAGCCTGAATTAATTATTTAATTATTAAACCGAAGAAAGATTAACCATCCTGATTCTGCTTCTGATTTTCGACCTCTATCGGTTAGGCCTACTCCCATCAGTGCCGCCCTTAGGGGCGTGCGAACCGGGGGACCCGAAAATGTAACTAAAAATTCACACAAACAAGACACCCTAATAATAATAATATGGTTTCGATTAAATCTTCTCTTTTGTCAATAAAATAAAAGTTAGCCTCTTCTATATTCTACCCCAGAATTCTCGTGTAGGCCAATAGTTAAATTTGTTAACAGTGTACTACAATAAAATGTTTAGCAATGAAAAACAATTTGACTTGTGTCATTACGGCATGTGTATACTCTGCACGGGGCCCGAAATATCCTAAGGCCGGTACTGCATCCATTCTCTGCCGCACGCTTGAAAAATTCATCGTGAAACGAGTTTTCCACCCCGTTTCTTTCGAATCAGAGTTAAACCAGAACTTTCGCTCGACTTGCTCGACAACAGCAGCCTTAACTGCTTAACAACTGCCTTAACAACCAATTTTACAGAGCTTCCCATGGCGAATCCGTGCGTACACCTCATGGCAATGGATTTCTCCAATGCTTTTGATACAGTGAGTCATTCGAGCCTGGCTGCGCAACTTGCAGGGATGCAGATACCTCATTATATCTATAATTGGATCGTGGCCAGATTATATCTGTAATTGGATCGTAGTCTTCTTGAAGGGTCGGGCCACAGAACTACGTTCAGTGGCGCCACAACGCCTATGATGTACAGCGTGGACCAAAAAAGTAAACACCTAAAGATTTTGCCAATATTTCCGCCAAAAGTAAGAATTTTCAAATCACGTTTTACTGACTTAAGCATAATTCCTATCGACGTATAACAGCCGAATTTGATGAAATTAACTGAAACAGAACAAAAGTTATATCACTTTTACTGAGTCCACCCACTGTTTTTTGATGGTCCAAAAACATGTAATGCAACAAAAAGTAACAACAAAAAGATTTTATTAAGTCACATCTCATATATTTGACATCAAACAGACTTGATATTGCTTCGCAACTTGTGTTCAATGTGTCCACCGCCAGTACCCACACATGTTCTGAGTCTCTTTGTAAAGTTTTGATGACCTAGAGGTAAATCTTCCCATATAAACTTCAATGCGACCATCAATTCTCTTATCGTTTTTGACTTTGGTCGCAGATTGTGGTATTTCTCCAGCATAGCTTCCCATACATGATAATCCAGGGGGTTCAAATCCAAAGAGTTTTTGTTCCATTGGTCATTCTCAATGAAACCAGTGCACCTGACACTGAGCCAATCTTGCGTGAGACGAGCAGTATGCGCTGGTGCGCCATCTTGCTAACAGATGATTCCAGCTGGCAGCAGACACTTGCAAACAGAAATTAATCCTGGAAGCAGGCGAGAAATGTAATATGCAGCTTTCACCTGCGCCTTTTCATCAACAAAATGCAGTCGACCTTTGCCACCGAAAAAAATACCAGCCGATACCATAACATGTGAAGCGAACTTCTCGTGCTCAACCATTAAGCGATCAGGTCTTGCTAAATGATGTCACAGTGACGTTCAGTTACGCTGGTGCCCCGTGTCTTTTCTAAATAATAAAAATAATACTTATAATAATAATAATAATAATAATAATAATAATAATAATAATAATAATAATAATAATAATAATAATAATAATAATAATAATAATAATAATAATAATAATAATAATAATAATAATAATAATAATAATAATAATAATAATTTACATTCAATAATTTAAAAATTCTTACTTTTGGCCGAAATATTACCAATTATTTGAGATGTGACTTAATAAAATGTTTTTGTTATTTTTTGTTGCGTTACATGGTTTTTGGATCATCAAAAAACAGTGGGCGGACTCAGTAAAAGTTACAAAACGTTGGTTCTGTTTGAAATATTTTGGTGACATTTGGCTGTTATACGCAGATATGAATAACTTTTAAGCCAGTAAAACTTGATTTAAAAGTTCTTACTTGTTGACCGAAATGTTAGCAAAACCTCTAGAGGGTTACTTTTTTTGGCCCAACCTGTACATTAACTCCATTATTGTCCAGGGCTCGGGCTCATGCCCGACTAACCTCTTAGTAATAATATCCACATTAAAGACGATCCATAGACCTACCGAAAACAGGATATTAAAATATGCTGATGACACCTACTAATACCCTAAGTAAATAGCGCCACTGTCCATGTCGAGCTAGAGCATGTAATAAACTGGGCAAATGCATGCTTGTGGTTGGCCCTACCCATCAACTTGGCTATGCCCTCGACGTTATCATCACCCGCAGTTCCAGTTCACTAGTCAGTAACACTGTCATCTCTCCTCTTCCATCTCCGACCACTCCCTCATCAGCTTCAACATCAGCCATCTTGGTCCACTCGTAATACACCAAAAAACTCTTCGTCGTTCGTATAAAAATTTCGACTGCACTGCGTTTGAATCAGACTTGCGGAAGTCTTATATTTTTCAACTAACTTCACCCAGAGCGGCCACAATAAAAAAAAGGCTAACCAACTTTTCGCACTTTATGACAATACTATGGAGCAGCTCTTAGACCTTCACGCTCCACTTCGGAAAGTAGCGATGCGTAAAGATTCAAACTGTCCTTAGTTAAACGGCGAGTGCTCTGTCTCGCAAGCTTGATATGATTTATTTAAAGACAGCTTCTGATACCGCAAAAGAAGAACGATGGCGTTCCTAGATCCGAACTCAACCTCGGCTGTTCCAACAGAAACGTTATAGCTACTATCGTCGTAGCATTGACGCCTGATGGGTGATGGAAGGACACTCTGGAAAAGCTTACACTCTTTACTTTCTCCGCCGAATGACTCTTCATCCTCGTGCATCATACCAGATGAATTATTAGATTTCTTTGTTGACAAAACAGCTGGGATAAGAGAATTAACCTAGGATGCTCTGCCGCCAAACTTCTCGGATTTACCTCCCCCAACGCATACCCATGTTGCGTTCGACGAAATTGCTACCACAGACGTTGAAAAATTACTTACCGATTCCTCCACAAAACAATGTGAACTGGACTCAGCACCTGTCTGGCTTCTTAAAACTCTTTGTTCAGTTTTTGTGCCAATCCGAACTCTTCTCATTAAGGTCTCCCTATCTCAGTTCACTTTTCCAGATAAGCACAAACATGCTATTATCCGACCTCGTGTTAAAATGCCTGGACCTGACCAATCAGACCCTGCAAGCTATCGCCCAATCTCAAATTTGTCTTTCATTTCCAAACTCGTTCCAAACTCGTCCATAGGCAACCTTCCAACTATGTCGAAACACACAATCTACTCCCTCCTACACAATCTGGCTTCAGGCGATACCACTCCACAGAAACAGCTGTCTTGAAGGTATAGAAAGGTATAGAATGATGTCGTATCGGGACTTGACTCTGGCCTTATAAAGGTTCTCCTCCTTGACTTTAGTGCTGCTTTTGACCCTTCAAACGCAATTCGGAATCTCTGCATCTGCACTCCTCTGGATTTCCTCTTTTCTTACTTCTCGGTCTCACAATGTCCGATTTGGTACTAAATTCTCTAAAACTGCTAGTCTCAATTTTGGTGTCCCCCAAGGCTTCATCCTTGGTCCACTGCTGTTCATTTTGTACACATCTAACATCACCAAAATTGCATCACGTCATGGTTTCCTCATTCATATTTATGTTGATGACACCCAACTTTATATGAAACTTTCGACTGCAAACTATGAAAACTCAAAAACTAGACTCATTGCTTGTTTTCATGAAATACAATCCTGGTGCGCGTCCATGCGCTTGAAGTTAAACGCAAACAAAACGGAACTGATTTGGTTTGACCGTCGGACTCGACCACATATTGACCCGAAAACTCTTTTGCTGCAACTTGATGAAACTTGCTCTATCCACCCTTCAAATGTAGCTCGTGATCTTGGAGTCCTTCTTGATAGCAAACTTTCCATGTCTTATCATATTAGTTCTATTACTAAAGCCTACTTTTTCATCTCCGTCGAATTCGACAAATCAAACGCTGCTTAAATGAACACTGCCTTCGTGTCTTGGGCCATTCACTTGTCATGTCCAGGATTGACTATTGTAATTCTGTGCTTTCTGGGCTATCAAAAACTAAGCTTGCACCGCATACCTCTGTTATCAACACCGCAGCTCGTCTAGTTAAAAACCTTGGCCCTAGAGACCACATCACTCATTCTCTACGACAACTTCATTGGGTACCTATCCAGGCTCGTGTATCCTTCAAAATCTGTCTCCTGATGTTCAAGATAATGTCAGGTTCAGCTCCACCTTACTTGTCATCTCTAGTTACACCATGTGCTGCCCTTGAACCAGGGTGAGGTTTGCGTTCAGCGTCAAAAGGAGACTTCATAGTCAAAAGATCAAATCTTCAATTTGGAAATAGGATGTTTGAAGTGGCTGGTCCAGCTGAATGGAACTCTCTACCAGAATCAGTTCGAAGATCCACTTGTATAAATACTTTAAAAACTAAACTCAAAGCTCATTTATTCTCTAAGTACTATAATTAACTTCTGCACTGTAACGCGTCCTTTGAGTAAGACTCAGTTTTATTAAGGCGCGTAATAAATATGTTTTATTGCATTGTAATTTAAAAGTTAATGCAAGAGATGATCGTTAGAGGGAGGTGAGGGATTGAGGGTATAACACCACCACCCCATCGCGGGTGTGACCAGAGTAAATTCCATGAAGGTTTAGGGTGTAACTATCACATATACCCTTAACTTTGAGACGCATATAGCCCTTCTATGTAACAAGGCGCAACAATCAATGTTTGCCCCTCGAACTGACTGCTCATGGGCTATTTGGCCGTCGGCTTCACTATGTAGTGCGTGTGACCACGGTGGCTCGCTAGATGTATGCTTCCCCTGCATGGTGGGGATTTGCGGGCCAGACGGACAGGGGTAAGCTTATGTATCTCATAAAGAGATTGATTCATCAGACATACCTCCCCGGTGACAGTCAGACCTTTGAACATAGTGTGCCTTAAAGCAGACACTCATCTGTTAACGACGGCGCCGTAACAAAACGGCGCAGAACAAAACGGCGCAGACATAACGGCGCAGACAAAACGGCGCAGACAGAACGGCGCAATTCAAAGTACCCCGACAAAACGGCGCAGACAATACGGCGCAGTACAAAGATTATGATACCCGTCTAGTGATTGTTTGATTATTAGCGATCAAAAAGTGATGTTCTTCCCGCTTCTCATTTTAGATATTTTTTAATCGCTGATCCCGCTACTAATTTTAGCTATATTTTAGCTATATTTTAATCGTTCATCCCGCTTGTAGTATAATTTACATTTTAATCGTATAATGTCGGACTTCGAGAAGGCAAGTCACAATGCCTGCGCGATTGTCTTCCCGGATAGCCTACACGACTTGTCGGATGCTTTTTGCATCTCAGCCAGAGCATGTGGCGCAAGGTTCAAGACCTTAACCTTGCAGCGTCCTACCCTTAAGATGAAAATCTTCGTATATGCGTTAGCTTTAGCCTTCGTTCCGGTTGCTGATGTTCCGGCTGCGTTCGACGAGTTAGTTGAGAGCTTTTCATCTGTTCTGGCACCTTTAGCCGACTATTGGGAAGATACTTATATCGGCAGGCAAAAAAGGGGTAGACGCGCAAATATTATGACAACGTATGAACTATGAACTAAAAGACTTAATGAAGTTACACAGTTATTTCTAGAATATATTTTAGTATATATTAAACTACTATAAACTATTGTTCTTTAGTTCAGTTTTGCGCCGTTTTGTCTGCGCCGTTTTGTACTGCGCCGTTTTGTTGCCGCGCCGTTTTGTCTGCGCCGTTATGTCTGCGCCGTTTTGTCCTGCGCCGTTTTGTCGGCGCACCGTTAACGACGGTTCTGGGAAATGCTGGCCATGTCCTCCGCGAGCTACTTCTCCCTAAAAACCGTTGGCTCATTCTCTCCGGCCCCGTTCTCATGACCGAATTTTACCAATAGCTGATAATAACATGAAAAAGTTTTTATATGCAGAATGCTCTATTCATATTGACTTGATGACAGTTGTTTATATGTTGTATGTACACCGGAGTGCGTCTTGCAGCCGGTAAAAATAAAGAATATACTTACTTACTTATTTGCTTATTAAATTGAATAACAAGTCATTTCATAAGCAAGGTCTTCGCTACAACTAACAGAGCGTCCACTAATTCTGAGCTGTGAGCAGTCACTGAGCACTACCTCACAAAAGAAGATGCAAATTTGTAACTTCAAATCGCATTACTAAGATCTATTTCCTATGCACCTGTTCGTCTTCACTAACAGGTTGCGCTTAGTAGCAACAGGGTTCAACGCTGGAAATTAGCGACCATTACGCAAAAACATCATATGTTGCTTACGTTAAATCTTACGACTAGTAAGCTTTGCAAATTTAAGGTGCAATTTTTGGTTACTTGCTTCTTGAATTAATAGGCCTACTTGGATACCGATATAGCTATTCTGCTTCAAGAAAAACTTAATACTTCCATGCAGTGCATCAGCGAATCAAGATACGTTGCTGGCGATTGCTTTGATCAGGTAAACTATGATTCATAACGGACGGCATACTCACGGTGAATGTTTAGTTCATCTGTGTGGCCAACTATATACATGCCTTCTGGCGGAGTAGCATTGTAGCCATTGGTATTTCCTGCTATTTCAAAAACTGTCTTGCACTCGAAAACTGGAACTGTGGGTTTCTGCACAGTCACTGTTGCAACCAAAGTTACAGCGTTTGTCGACGGATGAAAGATGACGCTGGTAAAACTCTGTGGTGACGATGCTGACCAAAAAGGCAAAGGACGGAGAGAAGGCGCTGGGGATGCTGGTCCATTGTAGTCAATGGTGCAAGTGATGTTTAACAGGTGGCATGCTGCTACTTCGGGTTGATTGTAAACTACGACGTTTGCTGTATGATCTACCAATAAAATTACTTTAGTTATCAGTTTCTAACTGCTAGCAAATGCATACTACGTATAATAAGCTGTAAATCCTACAATTAAACATGCCTATTTCATCATCTATTCTATATACACTTTTAGAATACTCTGAAACAATCTTCTCTTCCATTCCAAAAATTCGAATTCCAATCTTGCTAACCATCATCTGTCTCACGCTCCTCTGATTATTATTCCACAGACTTTCCATTCCAAACTGAAGTCCCATCTCATAAAGAACCCCAACCCAGATACAGTCTTGTCCTTGAGACCTAGGTCTTGGTCTCGAGTGTACTGGAGTTCGTTTTTAGAACTCTTGGTCTTGAGGTTCAAAGTTTTGGTGTTGGTCTTGAGATTCGGAGTCTTGGTCTTGGTCTCGCAAGACCAAGACCAAGACTCGGCTGTCAGTATAAACAGTCATTTTACAAAACTCAAGAATTTAAAAATTTAGCAAGTCTGCTTGCGTCATACGACAAATATCTACGGACGGATACAAGTCTTATTGGTCAGGAAAACCCATCGGCAGCAGAAACAGTTGTGCTGTATCAGACTGTCTGATAAACCATCGGAGAATTTCAAAAGACTCACGATTTGCACATTCACATCCAGTGCTTGAAAAGCTGCTGTGTGTGCCAGCGACTTCAGCACCTGTAGAGCGTATTTTTTCACATGGCAGAATTTTTATGAGGCCCCACAAGGCACGTCTTGGTCAAAAAATTCTTAACAAAAGGCATTTTGAATAACATTTTGCATGAAGGACTTTTGTAGGCCTATATACGAATTCGGAATTCTCTGCGGTTTGCATTTAAAGTTAATTGGCTGAATAAAATAAAAGACTCATGTTTTCATCAAGATAGCGAGTATTCCGACTTGACATTTTTAGCAAAAAATAGAAGTCTTGATCTGCTTGTGATTCTCTGGGTCTTGGTCTTGGTTTTGAGGTTCACAGTCTTGGTCTTGGTCTTGAGGTTCAAAGTCTTGGTCTTGAGGTTTAAGGTCTTCACAACAAGACTGTAAAGTTCCCTCGCATTATCCGCCCTCTAAGTTTTCCCTTCGCTAGAAACCCGCCTCATTAGCTTGTTCTGTTTTCTCTCTCTGATCCCTCTGACAACTGGTTTCGGACATCAACTGTTCTACTCTCAATAACCCTCTGAAAAGACGCAGTGCTGGTGAAAAATAAGCTGGTGCCCAGTACTTTGCTTAAAAACTGAGCTATAGACATGCAGATTTTACAATTAAGATTACTAGAATACAGTCGTAAAATAGAATCAGCGCGCTAGGAATTGATTATATCTGCTAATTGCTGTTTGAAACAGCGTATGGTGTGTCTGTTATCTAATTCTAGGACCTCGGGTGTTAGAACATGTTTCGGAACAAAAAGTAGAAGAAATAACAATATGAGGTACAACAGAATGTTACGTTTTGCCATGTAGGCCTAGCGATTCGGCTTGAATCTAGCAATTCAGTAATTCGAACCCGATGCAGTGAACTGTGAATCACAGTTTGTCCTTTCTAACTGTCTGATGAACTTCTCAGGTACGGCAACATTTGAATCAGAATGGATAAACCTAAATAATGTACCTGACCTCATAGTGTGATTCTATGTGTCAAAATAACATACAGATTTGATTTGTTGATGTATGTCTGTCATATGATGTCTTGCTTGAATTTACTCACGCTTGATCTGTTCCAACAATAGCACTGCCTTCTGACGGCTCAGTGTATGGCTGACCTACAGGATGTATGGAGTTGGGTCAGCCATCTCTTGGGGAACCTACCTGTGCATTAAGTACAATGTAAGCTGGTTCTTAGTGATCTGGAATAATATTTATTGTACCTTAATTGCTATCAATGCAATAGATCCTACCGCTGACATTCCTCGTCTTTTTGCTAAACACTCTGCTGTGGGGCACCTGTATGCTGATGATGTCCAAGCCCTGGTTCATGGTCTTCCTGCTCATCAACTTGCCCTCTGTCAATCAATTGAGTCACTTTCCTCCGATCTTCACTGCTGGATGTCCTCAAATCGCCTCTCTCTATATTCTCTAAAGACTCAGCTGATGTGGTTTGGCACTCGCCAGCAGCTCCTCAAGCCTGATTATGCAATTCTCTCCCAGCGGTTTCCCCTCTTCTCCTTCTCGACAAGTGTTCGTGATTTGGGTGTCATTCTTGACAGTACTCTTTCGTTTGCTGACCACATCTCTAGCCTGTCTCAGTGGTGTTGTTATCATCTAAGGCGTCTTCGTTCTGTCCGGCGTTCTGTTCCTTCCTCCACTTTCACCTCCATGGTTCATGCCTTTATCTGCTCACGCATTGATTCTTGTAATTCGCTGCTCATTGGCCTGCCATAAAATCTCGTCTGTCTCCACTTCAATATGTCTTAAACGCAGCTGCTCGTCTGATTGCCCGCCTTCCACGCTACTCTCATATCTCGACTTTTATGTCTACGCACTTGCATTGGCTTCCGCTCACTGTGTGCATCCAGTTTAAAATCCTGTTCCTTACCTCTCGAGCGTTCCAAGGTCAAGCTCCTCGTTATCTCTGTGATCTTATCTGTCGACCTCTTTCGGCTGCCTCTGGCCGTCCTCTCCGTTCTTTAGACCGACATGACCTCTTGGTCCCTTGGACCCGGACTTCTATGGCTCAACACCGTGCCTACGCATCTGTTGGCCCGTCTCTCTGGAATGATCCTCCGTCCATGACTCGTTCTCAGATCCTAACTGGGGGATTTCTGCTACTTCTCGCTGTCTTAAGACTACTTTTTTCACGGAGCTCCTCGTACTGGGAGCGCCTCTGATTAGGTTGTACTGCGAGAGGCGCTTTATAAATTCGTAAATACAATACAATACAATACCATATGGATTGTAATGCGGACGCTCACTTATGGTCCATATCCCAAAACCAGAACGAACCACTGTATTGTTCATTATGCACGATTGAGTTACTCCCGTTTAATGGCACATATGATGTGGAGGAACTTGGCTCTAAACTGAATGATGAAATCCCTAATCCATGCTTTAATAGTGAAAGGAATCCCACGCTTGACCTATTTCCTGATGAGAGTGATAATAGATGCCTACTCAAGAACGATGATCTTGACCAGGATGGGAATTATTTTATTAATAGGAACTGCACTTCCAGATATATTACTCCAATGGAAAAAAGCTGGCCTACTAACCCGTAAACTAAAAAAGTCTCACAATTATCCATCTTAATTGCCGGAGTCTGCTACCCAAACTTGGAGTTATAAAACTATTACTCTCCCAATCACCTGTTGAAATATAAATAGTTACAGAAACATGGTTAACGAATGACTTGCGTGATCTTGTGAACATTCTAGGATACTGTCTTCTGAGTAAGCCACGACTGGGTAGGAGAGGTTGGGTTGGTATGTTCATAAAAATTATAATAAGCTTCCAACTAATTGACACCCACTTGAATTCAATTCAACATCTAATGTATGAGAGTATATTTGTGAATATTTCACTGCTTCGTGACTCCAATGCTACAATTGAGGGACTTTAACGATGAATATGGCCAACTGTTAACTTACTTATCTAGTCATTCAAACAAGTCTACTTAGCTGAAGACTTCAACACTGACCTACTTAAATCTGAAGATCATGTCTTGACTAACGAGTTTATTAATTTACTGCTTTCTCGCCATTATCACTCATACATCGTCACACCAGGATCACAGCTGATAATGTAACTCTTATAGATAAAATTTCTACGAATAGCTATTCCAAGGACTCTGGACTGGCCAGTAGTTATAAGTGATGTATCTGCTCACTTGCCTATTATAACCTGGATCAATTCAGAGACTCAAGACTTTGTTACCTGTTATCATGTCACGTAAAATCAATGAGACAAACAGTAACTTATTTCAACAAATGTTAAAAAAATGGACAAATACCGCAATAAATTTTAAATACGAATAAAAGCTGAAAAACTCTACTACGAAAATGAGTTTGCTAAATATAGTCACATCTTAAAAACACATGGAGCATAATAAGATCGATAATCAAATCGGGTATAGAGGAAAGGATGATTGAGAGACTGCTTATTAATGAAGCAATTAATGAAGCTTATTAATGAAGCAATGGGGGTCACTGACCCTATTTCAATATCCAACAAATTTAATGACTTTTGTGAATTTTGTCAGCTAAAGATTGTCCTACATTTAATGTAGGACAATCTTTAGCTGACAAAATTCCTGTAGGGCTGTAGGCTCTAAGACCTTTAGTCATTACTTGGATAGGGGATCTGGCAATTCAATTGCACTCATTTCCACTGCATCTGAGGAAATTATTAAACTTGGACGAGCAATGCGTATTACTCATAGTTCAGTTCCAGAGGATATTGATCCCTGTGTTGTTAACCCATATCTTAATTTGTTGGCCTTACCTTTAGCTGAACGTGGCTGGACAAAATGTCCCGGACAAAATGTCCCGGACAAAATGTCCCTGGACAATATGTCCACAGACAAAATGTCCCCAGACAAAATGTCCCCGGACAAAATGTCCTCGGACAAAATGTCCTCGGACAAAATGTCCCCGGACAAAATGTCTCTGGACAAAATGTCTCCGAAAAAAATGTCCCCGGACAAAATGTCCCTAGACAAGATGTCCCAATTCGTTAAGTCCCCAGATGATTTGTACCAGCAGAGAATGATTCTTCCCTAGATGCGCAGGACCGACTGCTCCAAATATATGAGAGCGGGTCATTTTTCGAAGATGAATATCGATAAATACATATCTTTAATACATCATTCTTTGACAGTCCAACATTTAGCAGGAGTTCTTTTGTCATATTGTTTAACATGCTTAGCGAAAATCTTTGGTAACAAAACAGTGAAATGATAGCATGTCTTCAGACTAGAGTGCTATCCACACAACGTTTATATTTCGAACACTTGCTCTTTAAGTAAAACATAAAAGTCATTAGGCCTACGTTGTATAAACTGAAATAAGTTATCTAATTAATTAGTCAGAAATGTTCTAAAAAATTGGAACTGTAAAAACAAAACTTCACCAAAACGACCAAGCAGTAAAATTTAATTTATATATTTAATTAATATAGACTAGAGTGCAATTCGCACAACGTTTATATTTTGCACACATGCTATGTTGTTGAGGTATTGCATGGGATCCCGATTCGCATGGTCACTGACCTTGGTGAAGAGTGCAGTGTGGATATGTTGGTATTTCTTCTTACGTTGTGCCGGTGTCGCGTGACAGACTATCCGTCCTAAAACTATCCGGGTGATGAATAAATTTATCCCCTGGATGGAATATACCGGTATAGAGTATCCGGGGGATAAACCACTTCTATCCCCCATCGTGTAAAATCATCCCCGGGGTATAACAATTCACAGGTATAAGGTATCATTGAAATTGCGTATAACTGATAAATCTATGTTGTAATCAAAATTCAAAACAAGAAATACGCGAAGCAAGTGACTCCTACGTGTTCTACATAACACATAATCAATACTAATAATATCCGTTGTACGTCTGTCTGTATGTCTGTCTGTCTGTCTGTCTGTCTGTCTGTCTGTCTGTCTGTCCCGTAACAAACACTATTGTGACGTCACTATACTGCCGCCTTGGCGACGGCTATTATAGGCCAGCAAACTAGCTGTCTAGCTGTGTTACGCTGTCTTGACGACGGCGGGCATGACGACGGCGTTTAGAGCATTTTAACCAACGTCATAATTATTACACCGTGATTTTCAAGGGTAACAGCTAGTATAACATAATCCTTTATTGGAACCAAGAATATGAACAATGCGTCAATGAGACAATAACCAATAAGAAATACAAGTTGGCTACAAAGGTAGGCCAAGACGGGGAAAATTCCCGCTAGTAGGGACACCTACTTACGTCTGTAATTAAAACGGCGAAATGAACTTGCAAGGCCAAGTAACATAAAGTTTCATAATACAGAGCGTGTAACTTTGATAACTGAACTAAGGACCGCCACAACCAGAGGCGGTAAAGAAGGAAAAAAGAACAGAAAGTCCCAGCTCACTGAGACGATACTGGGTGATAAGATAAAGAACATTAAGTGGCACTTAAGTAGTAGTTAACCGGTGCGTGGCTAACAGTCATGTAGTGAAGTCATAGTCTATAAGGTACTGGCGCAGCAAGCTTTTGAACTCGGAGAAGGACCCAGTCTGTTGTAGTGAGGGAGGGAGAGCATTCCATACCTGTGGCCCAGAGACATTAACAGAGAATCTTCGTGAATTGGTGTGAGCATAAGAAGTACGATACTTGCTTGAGTTCCTAGTGTTGTGGGAATTGATGTCAGAGCCCATACGAAAAAGAGTCTTAAATGGGTAGGAGGTTCCGAGAAAATTTGTACATGAAGACACCAATCTGGTAGTTTTGTTATTTGTTTAATTTTTAATAGCCTATAGCTGGAAAAGATGGGTCCTGTGTGAGAGCCCCAGGGATAGCTGCCAATGAATCGTACTGCTCTTTTCTCTAAGGTGACCAATTTTTGGAGTCTAGAGTTGTAAGTAGATGTCCATACGATGCCGCAATAAGACAAGTAGGGGTAGATTAGGGAGTAATATAGTTGAATACGTACAGGGGGTGGGAGTTTCTTAGATGAACGATTAATTACACCTATATTTTTCGCAACTTTTGTAGAGATACATTTGATGTGCTGGTCCCAGGTTAGGTGTTGATCGACTATGGCCCTTAAGAACTTAGTACAGTTAACCTGAGTTATAGGAATATTATTTACTGATAGCCTTAGGGAGTTATCGGGTGGCCCCACCTTTCTGTGTGACTTAAAAAGGATGAGGGCGGTCTTACCTATATTTAAGGATAATTTATTCGATAGGAACCATGCGGCTACTCGTTTAAGTTCATTGTTTATAGTTAGTACAAGATTTGTGTAAGATTTATCAGAGTGAAAAACGATTGTGTCGTCAGCAAATAAGATGAAAGATAAGACTGATGAGGCATTAGGTAAGTCGTTGACATAAAGTAGGAAGAGTATAGAGGGCCTAAGTTAGAACCCTGGGGAACTCCAAATGTAACTGCTTTTGCGCCATTACAAGATACTTATTGAAGTCGGTTTTCTAGGTAGCTTGCAAACCATGCTAACTGAGTTTCTCTTATTCCATAGTTAGTTAAATTTGTGGAGAAGGATGTCATGATTTACCGTATCAAAGGCTTTTGCGAGCTCCAAGAAGATTCCTAAAGAATACGCATTATTTTCAAAAGAATCAGATATATTGTCGAACATATTTATAAGAGCTGTCCCGCCTGGAAGCCATGCTGAGAAGGATAGATAATATGAGATTTTTTTATATAATTAGTAAGCCTATTTGTCATTATCTTTTTAAGAATTTAGCGAAGTAGGGAAGAATCGAAACGGGCCTATAGTTAGCGACTTCAATCCTATTGCCTTTTTTATAGATCTGAACAACTTTAGCTGTTTTAATTACCTGTGGCACCACACCCGCGTTTAGGGAGCAGTCAATGATCTCTGCTAAAGGAGAGGCTATTTAAGGCAAGCTGGTGGCGGCTATAGTGGGGTTAATGCCATCAGTTCCCCTGCTATGGGTTGTACGAATTGAGGACCACAACAGTAGAAGTTCATCTGAAGAGGTGGGAATTAGGCCGAAGGAGCATGTCATGGGAAGGCCAAGGTAGTCGGAAAAGGAGGTCTGGGATGCAGGGATATGGTCAGCTAGAGTCTGGGCAATGTTAGAAAAGGAGTTATTGAGAGTAGTAGCAATAAGAAGGGGATCCTTACTTTCTATGTTGCCCACCTTAATGGATTCAATTCATTCATTCATTCATAGGATTTGATATAGCGCCTCTTCAAGATACCTGGTACCTACTCAGAGGCGCTCCCAGCTCAACCACAGCTAAAGAAATGAGACTTGAGGGACTTACAAAAAGCAGGTGACTTTACCAGTGGCAGCAGGCGCAGGTTTAAAGGTAGACCATTCCAGATGGAGGGTCCTACAACCGAAAAGGCCCGACACTGTCTAATAGCAGTGCGAGCACGGGGGACTAAAAGCTCCCCCCTTTGCCGAAGAGCGGAGAGATCGATGAGCTGAAATATCAGAGACAGGCCGACACAGATCAGACAGGTAGGATGGAGCACAGCCTAGAAGGCACCACCAGAAAAGTGCAGCAACCCGATAGGAGATGCGCTGAGAAACAGGGAGCCAGTGAAGGACATCACGCATAAAGGCAGAGATAGGAGCATGCTTAGGAAGGTGACCAATGAGGCGAGCCGCTGAGCGGAGAACCCTATCAAGGCGCCCAATTAGCTTAAGAGGCAGGCCTACAAGTACCGCACTGCAGTGATCAAGTCTACTGGTGACGAAGGCATGCACAAGAGCCACCGTAGCATTGTGAGAGAGAGAAAGTGAGACAACTCGGAGTTGGCGTAACTGATAGTAACAACTACGAGTGACCAAATTAATATGCTGTGAGAAATTCAGCTCTTGGTCCAAAATTACTCCAAGGTCTCGAACTGTGTGAGAGAAAGAGATATGAGGAACAGTCACCGCTAATAGACGCAGGTCACTCGATGCCAATTGCCTGCGGGTACCGATCCAGATAAACTGGGTCTTAGATTGATTCAAAAGCAAGCGATTTGAAGCCATCCATGATGAGAGAGAGTCAATCGCATGGGACATCAGCGATGCAGAAGACACTGCGTCGGTGGCGAGGCAGTGAACATAGGCCTGCACGTCATCAGCCTAGAGCTTGTGCAGGAGGCCATTTGCGTACAGCAAGGAACTAATACCAGCTGTGTAAATAATGTACAGTAAATGGCCCAACACTGAACCCTGTGGCACACCAAAAGGGGCAGGGACCCAACGGGACATAGAGGCGCCAACAACCACACTGTTTGTGCGCTCAGACAGAAAGGAGCGAAGCCATTCTAAAGGCGCACCGGCCAACCCAAAAGAAGTAGAGAGGCGTTGGAGCAAGATAGGATGATCTACAGAGTCGAAAGCAGCACTAACGTCGACAAGAGCCAAGAGAGTGACCTGACCACGGTCAAAGGCACCATAGAGATAAGATAGTAGACGGACCAGGAGTGCTGGGAGGGAAGCAGCTCATGCAAGTGTAAATATGCAATTAATTGGTTAACGACTATGCGCTCTAATATTTTAGATAAAAATGTAACATTGGCAATTGGTCGGTAGCTGGCTGGATCATCTAGATCCAGACCTTCTCGCTTCAACGCTGGAAGCAGAATTGACCGCTTTTGAGAGGACGGAAGATGAGTTTCCTGGATCGACCGGTTGCATAGTGTAGTGAAGAACGGCAGGGAGTCATCAATGAGTTCTTGTACGAGATATGTAGGAACAGGGTCCAGCTCACACGAGTAGATATGAATGTTACCAGCTGGCGATTTTGACTAATACAGGGTTCAAATCGCTACCAAGTAGGTTCAAAAACCAGTTTTTAACCTATAGCGAAGGATAAAAAATCCTCAGCGTGCACAAGCCTATAGACACGAGTAAACACCCAACAACCAGGTTCATAACATCACATCATATGACGTCATCGAAACTACTGGAAATTCCCGCAGTATCGATCACGCGCCTACGAGTCATTGATCGATTACGCGGGCTGGGTATAACCGGTAGTTTCTAGTTTACAGATTAATCAATGCTTCGTTATCGACCCAAGAATTGAACGAGTCTGGATATCCAAGCCATTTAAGAAAAGATTTCTTTCCATGTTTCTTAATAATCTTTTCTATTCTATATATTTCTTGAGTCGTCTTCTGTAGCTCCTGTTCATAGAATGAGCCCTGTATATCCTCACCGTTAGAATCAGTAATCTTATAAGTTGGCGGATCCGTGTATTGAATCTGGGATACTATAAAAACTTCCTCCGTCCATCTGGGTGTGTATACTTTCTGAAATATATGCTTCTTTTTAGTTATTCTAACGTTATCTCCAATCGAGAATCTAGGCATAATAGGCTCTGAGACCTCTTTACCGTATAAATTCAACCATACGGTTCTTTCATTCACTTTTATGCTAGCCTTAGCGGCGTTATTTTAATGGAAGAATGTCTTGTTTCATTATAATTACTAACCATTCCGTCTAATATATCGATATATCTTCTCGTCGAATTAGCTGTAGAGTACTTAAACATTTTCTCTCGCATTGTTCGATTCCATCTCTCAACGACGCAAGATTTTTCTTCATTCTCAGTAGAGTACAGCTCGAGCAAATTCTTTACGTCTTTGTTATAAAACTCCTTTCCCTTATCGACCCATAATTTAGCAGGCTTTCGTCCACACTCGAGTATCTTCACGAAACCGCTAGCTGTAGATTTCCCACTCTTATCATTCAATGGCACGATCCAGCCATACTTTGAAAACACATCTATAACGGTTAACAGGTATTTCGCACCACCGTTATCTTTAGCGAATGCTTGCAAATCTACTAAATCAGCCGCCCATATCTCATCTATCCCACTAACGCACACCTTTATCTTTCTAAAATGCCGTACTACTGGTTTATGTAATTCATCCGCGAGCTCGTCGGTCCATTTCGGGTCGGGTTGTAATTTTAAGCTTTTTTTAAACCTAACCCGAGACTCGCTTTAGTAGATAAAACAGGCTTGACTAAAGCCCTCTCTATTCGTTCCCGCAAGCTAGGATTAGGAATATTATTCAAATCATTAATCATCACTCTATCGGCAACATTCCTAGAAGCCGTATCAGTGTGTCGATCGTAAGCCAAGTCGTGGTGATAAGCCGCGTTATCTACTCTGTTGATGGGGTTACTCCAATCTTTAGGAGTGCCGTCGGGATTCAGTCTCAAATCTAATCTTGTCCCAGGTCCTGTAAACGAATGCCCTGGAAGATGCATCTCCCCAGGATATTTAGCCCAAGGTAACTTTACGTTTCTAGTAACCGAATTCAACGAACCGACTACATCTCCGCCTTTCGCTGTGGCTCCTTTTACGAATTGAGTCTTTGTTTTCCCACATACAACGCATACGCCTCTTTGCATAGATATCCCATTCTTAGCCACGACATCTTGTATATCTTTAGTTTCGGTCTGTCTTTTACACTTTACGCAATACATTTCAGTTTTAATATAGAACTTTTATATATTTAAAATGGAAGTGAAAGACTTAACGTGGAATGATTTACCATCGAAAAGATTTAATAACAACCTATTACCTAGAAGTATAAGAGGTGTAATTGTAGGAAAATCGGGTTGTGGTATGACGACGTTATTGTTAAACTTACTTTTGCGACCTGGATGGCTCGACTATAACAATTTGCAAATATTCGGAAAATCTCTATTTCAACCAGACTACAAAATTCTTAAAAAGGCATTCGAAGAAAAACTGCCTAAAGAAACGATCATCAGGCTGTTTGGCAAGCGAGACGAGATAATGAGTTGTGATATTTCTCCGGCATGCGTCATAGAAGCGATATCGAGAGATTTAAGAGAAAAGTCGGATATCGAATGCAGCTTTTACGAATCCGCGGAAGATGTGCCGGATCCTAGAGAGTTGAGCCGTGAAAAAAAGAACTTGATGATTTTTGATGATTTGCAGTTAGAGAAGCAGAACAAATGCGAAACGTATTATCTCAGAGGCAGGCATAGTAACGCGGATTCTTTATACCTCGCGCAGAATTATTTTAAGTTGCCAAGACAGACTATCAGAGAGAACGCAAACTTTATTTGTTTATTTCCCCAAGACATGAAGAATGTTTCTCATATCTACAACGATCATGTAAGTACGTACATGCCTAAGGAGGAATTCGTAAACCTGTGCGAGGAGACGTGGAAACAACCGCACCAATTCGTAGTTATCGACTTATCGAGCGAAAAGGGCAGCGGTAAATACCGGCGCGGATTGGATGAATTTTATATCCCTAATTTAAAATAATATAATATACTAGTAAAAATGGAAGGACTCCTCGAGAAGATAGCGACGAACACGGCACAGACTGTGAGTAACACGAATCCGAAATCATCGTTTTACATTTTGGTAGACAACAAAAAGACAAGAACCGCACGAGTACAAACGAAAAACAATCCGATAATCGAACTAGATAAACCATAAAGTATGAAATGGCTCTAGTCGATTTGTATACTTACTACGTGTTTCCGAACATAAACGCGACCAACAACAACTTCAGGTATTCAGCGGATAATGGTGTGACGTGTGTTAACGTAGACATTCCGGAAGGGTCCTATGAATTCGCGGATATAAACGAGTATGTGAAGAAAATCATGAAGAGAAAGGTCATTACGATGCCGCAAACGAAGAATATCGCATTACGTTAGAACCGAACACTAATACGTTGAAGGCGGTGCTGACTATCGCCCCGGGTTACGAGGTTGATTTTAGAACCGCGAACTCGATTAGAACCGTTCTAGGTTTCGAAAGTCGCGTATACATATCCGGGTATAACGAATCGGAGAACATTGTGAACATAATGAACATAGACAGCTTTCGAGTAACTAGCGATATAATCGGAGGTTCGTATTCGAATGGATCAACGGTGAACGTGATATATTCGTTTTTTCCTACCGTCGGACCTGGTTATAAGATCATCTAAATCCCAGCTAATTTAATTTATCTCCCCATTACGATGAATACGATTTCATCGATGGAAACGAGACTTACCGACCAAAATGGAAAACTAATTAACATTAGAGGGGAAGCAATGTCGATTAAGTTTCATATTAGAGAAGTGTGAAGATTTTTAAAAGTTTATATTAGTTATATATAAAATGAATCGGTACACAGAAATGCGCGTTAATATTTCAGAAGGACAAAAAAACAAGATTAAACGAGCGCTCGAAGCGGGAATCGATGGCGTGAGTATTAGACTATCTCACGATGATCTGAGGGGAGACCACGTTTTAGCTCTTACGAAAGCGCAAATTAATAAAATGGCGAAAGCTTGCCAGAACGGAAAGGGGACGACGATCAAAATGAGCAAAACACAACTAGAGTATAATAAGAAAGTCGAAGGCGGTTTTATCGGGGCTATTCTACCGTTTCTAGCTACTGTTGGAAAATTTATTCTTTCCAGCTTGTCAGGATTGTGTCGTCTTTGTCATTGTACTTACTTACTAAAAATTATACTAAGGGGCAGGTGACCAGTCTAGAGGGAGTGATGAAGAAGATAAGATGGCGGTTTGGATAAGATCATGATATAAGAAATTAACACAACGAGAAATAAAGCTTTTAAAGTGTTGTTTTGTCTTAATAAAACATCGACTAAGATCGTAGCTCGTCACAGTTTGGTGCCGTGACCAGGATATTTCGAAAAGCGTATCGGTGGTCGAGTTATGAAGTCGGCATTCTGAGGTTCGAGAAACTTCGGCGTGGCGTGTGCGGAACTGCGCAGCCATTTTGGACTTAAACGGTGGCAGAAGTTTTCTGGCCTATCCGGTTAAAGCTACGGAACAATTCGAGGACGATGTCGGATAACATCCTGGAAGCTAACGTCGGTGCTCGGAAGTCGGCGTGAGGTATTTTTCACGTGGTCAAGGACGGTCGCTGGAGAGGTTAATTCCGGTGGTGTGTCGTGGCGGACGGTGCAGTCAGCCATTTTGCCGTTCCTTTTGACGATTTCGGGAGCAAGTCTGAGGGTTTCAGACGACGGAGTTCTGGTGTTCGACAACGGTTGGAGAATTCAATTCCAGAGTTTTGGTAGAAGTTTACCTTGGACTTTTCCTTGTGTGGACAGTTTGGAAGCTGCAACAGACGGTGCGTTCAGGTGGCAGTGCATTCCAGTCAACGGTGCATTCCATTCGAGTTTGGTTTGGAGTCAAGTTCCGTTGGAGTCAAGTTCCGTTGGAGTCAAGTTCTGGTTGGAATCTGGACTTGGAGTTAAAGTCACTTTCCAGTGATTTTTGACTGTACGGTATCATTAACTTTTGATTTTGAACAATCATTAGCTAAAGTGACATTTGAGTAACTTTCTAACATGGAAGAAGAGAAAGAGAAGCTCAAGCGGTTTAGTATGGACACATTGATAGGAATTTTGGTTAGAGCTGGTTCTGATGTTGAATCTATAGTAGCCTTAGATAAGGAACAGCTTGTTGATTTGTGTCTTGTTGCTAAAGGTCATCAAGAGGGAACTTTGCCTAGGAAAGTGGTAAAGGAAATGTCAACGGTTGAGATGATGCAGATGATGATGGAAAGGGAGGAGAAGCTGAGGAGAGAACAGATGGACAGGGAGGAAAAACAGAGAGAGATGATGATGGAAAGAGAGGAGAAGATGAGGAGAGAACAGATGGAAAGGGAGGATCAGATGAGTAAAGGACTGATGGAAAGGGAAGAAAAACTAAGAAGAGAACAGATGGAATGGCAAAAAGAAATGGTGGATCGACAGTTCAAATGTCAGGAGATGGTTAGAGATGAAGCCTTGAAGGAGCGAGAGAGAAAGACAAAGGAAGAAGAATCTTCGGGTACAAAGATTAAGAAATTTGGGGACATTTTGAAAAATGTTTTACCTAAGATGCCTACAGAGGATGTTGAATTACCTTTGTATCTTGAATCTGTAGAGAGCCTGTTTGCATTGTATCAAGTACCTGATGAATTGAAATGCGCCTTGTTAATGCCTTTCTTTTCGGAAAAAGCTAAGAAGCTAGTAAGGAGGCTTCCAGCTATTCAGATGAGCTCTTATACAAATTTGAAAACTGCTCTGTTACGTGAGTTTCGTTTGACGCCACAACAGTATCATAAGCAGTTTCTTAAAGCAGAGAAGCTTGGCACTGAGTCGTGGATGCAGTTTGCAACTAGACTTCAAACTTACCTTAGATTTTATGTGGAATCCAGGGAGGTAGATACTTTAAAGAAATTACAGGATTTGTGGGTGGCAGATAAAATGAAAGAATGCATGTCATTTGTAGTCAGGTCCCACATTGTGTCAAAGGAAGGTGATGGGTGGTTGGACCCAATTCATTTGGCTGAATTAATAGACATTTATTCAATAAACATGTCTGAGAATCCAAATTTTAGGGATACCTGTTCAAAATTTCCACCAAAGTTTGGAGAAAGAAAATCTTTTTCAAATGGTCAAGGGGATTTGAAAGAGGGTGATAAGAAATTCACCTTTTCAAAGTATAACTCAACAGGAGGAAGAGATACCCGGGAATGATCAAAGGGGTTAATTTGGTAAAATCTGAGAAACCCAGATGTTTCATATGTTCATCTGATGAACACTTAAAAGCCAAATGTCCTAGAAATAAAGGAAAACCGAAAACGCATGAAGCAAAAGTTAGCCATGTGGTGGTGGAAGATGAGGTAAAGGAAGCAAATGTATGTCATGTCATGGTTGACAAGGATGTGAAGGATGACTGGTATGATCGTGAAGGTTTTTGTAATTCTTGGGAAGTGGAGTATGGTCCTTTTGATTACTTCAGGGAGTCAGAATTTGATCTTGGGGACAGAGAATTAGAAATTCGGAGAGTGCGGTTGGAAAAGAAGAAGGAAGAAGAGATTGACGTAGAGTTAAGCTCTTTGTTTACCTTTAATGCTTTGAATGTTGCTGCTGATAATGTCTTTGAAGTTAATAAAGTTGTGACTTTATCATGCATACCTAAGGTGCAATTACAAATTGGTGATGTTTTGTGTAATGCTTTGGTAGATTCTGGCAGTGAAATCACGATTGTAAACAAGAAGATGGTACCTAAGGTTCTGAAAGGCGGTCAACCTATGGGTAAAGTGAAATTACGAGGGGCTTTTGGAGTACAAAGGGAAGCTGATATTTTAAATTTGCCCTGTGCTTTGATTTCGGATAAAGAACATAATAAGGTTTCAGTACTGTTAACTTGTGCTGTGACTGATGAACTAATGTTAGATACAGAATGTTTACTTACCTTAGATGACTATAAAGCCTTGAAACAGAGTCAGACAGTAGATGACAGTGAATTAGTGACTGACAAAGGACAGACAACAGCATTAGATTTGATGACTGATGCTGAGTTATCTGTAAGGGGACATGATGACTTTGAAATGAAAAAGGTAATGCAGGCTGAGGCTAGTGGTGGAAAGACATTAGCTGTAGAATTGAATGCAGATGAAGAGTTACCTGACGTAAACAATTCTAGTAGAGTATCTATTGAGGAGAGAATAGAGGACTCTGATGAGTCAGATGATACTCAACAGTTAGTCGAAGCTGCTGAGCAGATGAGATGTGAACAATTAGCAGATGAAGGATTGAAGGAGTGCTGGACAAGAGGGAAAAATAGGGAAAATGGATTTTACATTAGAGCAGTGGATAAACTCTTATTCCATAAAGACCAGATTGGGAGAGAAATTGTTCATCAGGTGGTAGTACCAAGGACTAAGGTCAAAGAGATTTTAGAGGTGGCTCATGATGGTGTTTGGGGAGGACATTTCGGTTCAAGGAAAACTAGTCAGAGAATTAAGCCTTCATTCTTTTGGCCTGGGATGAGTAAAGAAATTAAGAAATATTGTCAGAGCTGTACTGCTTGTCAGTTGAGAAGGAGAAAAACTGTAAACGATCGTGTTCCGATTACACCTGTGGTAAGACCAGCCAATTCGTTTGAGATAATGAATTGTGACATAATAGGACCTTTTGAACAGGTCTCAAGAGGTTTTAAGTATGTGCTGTGCTTGGTGGATCAGTGTTCGAGATGGCCAGATGCAAGACCTTTAAGAACAATTAGTGCAGAGGCTATTTGTGAGGCATTACTTAACATGTTCTCGTATACTGGTATACCTAAGGTTTTAGTGACTGATAGGGCAGCAAGTTTCAGAGGGAAGCTTATGAAGGAGTTCATGAAGAGACTTGGGTGTTCACCTCGTTTCAGCTCACCATATCACCCTGAGGGGAATGCTATTGTAGAAAGGTGGAATCAAACGCTTAAGAATATGCTTCATCAGGTAGTGAGGAAGAGGCCTAAAGGTTGGGAAAAAGAATTACCATTTCTATTGTGGGCCTATAGAGAAATTCCGAATGCGACCACAGGAGTGAGTCCTTTCATGATGGTTCATGGACAGCTGGGTCGTGGTCCGTTAACCATACTAAAAGAAACTTGGACAGGGGATCAAGTTTCTCCTTTGGAATTGGCGGATACTAGCAAGTACAAGCAGAGGATAAAACAGCAACTGCAGTTAACAAAAGAGATTGCTGAGAAACATACTGAGAATGCTCAGGAGAAGTATGCACATTACTACAATTTGAGGTCAAAGGATAAGATATTTGAAATTGGAGACCAAGTAGTAATACTAGAGAAGGATCGTAATGATAAGTTGAGTGCTGGTTGGCTGGGGCCAGGAACAATTGCAAAAAAGATTTCTGCATACAGTTACATGGTTCAGATGCCAGATGGAAGTGAGAGAATATTGCATGCTAACTATTTGAGGCAGTTTAACCCAAGGGTTAGTGCCGTTGGTTTAATCTGTGAAGTAGAGGAAGATTTTGGTCAGGTTGAATATCAGCCTGGGAACGACTTGACTGATGAAACAGATAAAACTAAGACTTTAGATCAGTTTGACTTAGAGCATTTAAATTTGAGTCAGCAACAAGAATTAAGAAGTATTTTAAAGAAATTTGCATCGATATTTGATGATAAACCTGGATTATGTAAAATGGGAACTCATTCGATAAGGCTACAAGGGGAGGTCTGTCCACGAAGACAGAAACCTTATAGAGTACCCCAATTGTTTAAGGGTGAGGTTGACCGTCAAATCAATCAGCTGTTAGCTGATGGACTGATTGAAGAATCAAACAGTCCATGGGCTCATCCAATTGTTTGTGTGCGAAAAGCAGATGGTAAGAGTCTTAGATTGTGTTGTGATTTTCGTGAAGTGAATTATTTTTCAGTAGCTGATTGTTTTCCAATGTGTCAGACTGAAGATTTGATTAATCAGGTTGCTAGTGCTCATTACATTACAACGCTAGATTGTTCTTCCGGTTACTGGCAGGTGCCTTTACAGGAGTCTTCAAAGGAACTTTCAGCCTTTGTAACTCACAGGGGGAGGTATCAATGGTTAAGGATGCCATTTGGTTTAAAAGGGGCTAGTGCAACTTACCAGAGGATTGCCAATAAGATTTTGGAACCACATGCTGATTATGCAGACGCTTACATTGATGATTTTGCAATTCACTCTAAATCTTGGATGGATCATTTAAAGCACTTGGAGGGTGTGTTAGCTTCAATTAGTGATTCGGGGTTAACCCTAAAGTTGTCCAAATGTGTGTTTGGTAAGTCTAAAGTTAAGTGGCTTGGTCATTTGTTAGGTTCTGGGATTAAGGAAGTGGATCAGGATAAAATAGTTGCTATTCAGAACATACCACCACCAACCACTAAGAAGGAGCTTAGACAGTTTCTCGGTTTGGCAGGGTATTATAGATCATTTATCCCTGACTATGCAAATTTGGCTTTGCCATTAACTGAATTAACTAAAGGTAACGAGTTATTCCATTTGGAACCACAAAGCAAAGCCTACGAAGCTTTTGTTAAGTTAAAACAAGCACTTAGTAGTTCTCAAGTTTTGATTGCTCCTGATTTTCAGAGTTCTTTTATAATTCAGACAGATGCATCTGATTATGCAGTTGGAGTTTGTTTAGCTCAAATAAAAGAGGGTTGTGAAAGACCTGTTGCCTTTGCTTCACGCAAGTTGTCTGTAACTCAACAAAGGTGGAGTACCATTGAGAAAGAAAGTTATGCTGTCATTTTTGCTTTGCAGAGGTTTGAACATTATGTTATGGGAGCTAAGATTCTGTTGTATACAGATCATAATCCATTAAAATATTTGACTGCATGTGCACCAAATAATTCTAAGTTAACTCGGTGGGCTTTAGCCTTACAACAGTTTGACATTGAAGTGAAACATAGAAGTGGGTCATCAAATAAAAATTGTGATGCACTCTCACGATTGTTCTAAAGTTGATTACTGTAAGCAGGACATTAACGGTGTACTAGAATAACTATTTAAGATGGTTACTGACTCAGGATGAACTGAGTTCAGGATGATTTTGAGTTGCAGGATTAACCTGTGTTATTTGTATTCAGTTGATACATTTGTGTTATTATAGATTTGACTGGTCATGTTAAGGACATTTGTTTATGTTGGGAAGGTTCAGTTGGATAGGGTTTCGGTTTTGTGTGGTTGATGTTTTGCTTTATCTGTGATTTTGTTTTGATTAGATATTGTTAACTTATTCCTGCAAGCCAATGTTCTGGTTTCACTTTACATAATGATTTTAACGTTTTAACCCAGAACATTGTCTTAAAAGAGGGGGGCGTATGTCAGGATTGTGTCGTCGTAGTCATTGTACTTACTTACTAAAAATTATACTAAGGGGCAGGTGACCAGTCTAGAGGGAGTGATGAAGAAGATAAGATGGCGGTTTGGATAAGATCATGATATAAGAAATTAACACAACGAGAAATAAAGCTTTTAAAGTGTTGTTTTGTCTTAATAAAACATCGACTAAGATCGTAGCTCGTCACACCAGCGTACTGCCTGGTTTAGCAGAAGGCGCTTTAAGCGGATTAGGTTCTGCGGCTACATCGAAACTAGTCGATAAAATGGGCGGATCGGGAGTATTGTACGTTAAAAAAGGGGACTTGGCTTGTAAAGTAAGACCTGATGGAAATGGGTTGTATCTGTCTCCGTGGTCGAAAGGCAGTTCGATGGGAACGGGATTGTATATGAAAACGGGTAGCGGGTTGTATATGACACCGGGTTCCGGGCTTATACTAGGTCCTAATTCACCTTTCCGAGATATTCCGATTCTCGGCATGTTGCTTTAAAAATAATCCTCGTATAAATAAAATGTCGGGATTCAACAGACCTATCCATAAATTTATAACGAGACCCACTCGTCAGATCGAAGTTAGAACCCAACCGAAAGAGGTGCGTTGGACACTGAAACGAGTAACGCATACACCCTGCAGACAACTGGGTGGACTAAGATGGGAGATTTTTGTACAACAACTGATAACGATTCAACCTAGAGAAACTGCTACAGTAGCGCCAGGACTAGGTGTTCGAATGACAAAAGGATCGTGTCTAGTTTCGCTTAGACAGGAAATCGAAGCGAGCGGATGCAGTCTACGAGATGGAGTCGTTACCGGACAAGTAGAAGACATCGAAATTACTATTTAAAACGACTCGGATTCCATAGTTAGTATAATCGAAGGCGATTCGTTATGTTTCGTTAATTACCGCAAATATATCGCAGTTTAAAAATAATATCCCATAATTATAAAAAGAATGGATAACGAATACGCGAAACGAGAAGAGTCTGGAATTCCGATGAGAAGAGCTAATGCTTTCCGATTTTCGAAAATCGTTGAAGTTCAAGAAGAGATCGAGTATGAACGTGAAGAAAGAGATATTCTAAGTGAAAAGTATCGAAAAGGCATTAGGATTATCAACGTAGTAGACGGTATTGCGACTCTCGTGGTGTTGGGCTTAACCGCTTCAGCGATCACGGTTATGTCTACGATAGTCGCGGCACCTATCGCGGTGGTTCTACAAGGACTGGCGGTTGGAGCGGGTGTTCTCAGCACGGTCGGATGCGTGATCAACAGAAAGCTCACGCAAAAGGCGGAGAAGCACGAAAACATTAGAATGTTGGCCGAAGCAAAACTCAACACGATCAACGACTACATCTCGAAAGCTTTGGAAGACGATGATATTTCGATTGAGGAATGCGCGTTAATTCTAAACGAAGGCGTGAAATTTAACGAAATGAAAGAAATCAGAAAATCGAGAAATAGCGGAGAACCTATAGCCGAGTCGTTGAAGGACGCGTTTGGGAAATCGATGGAAAACGTTAAAACGTAGAACGTAAAACGTAGAAACGTAAAACGTAAAACGTAAAACGTGTGAAAATCACGTTCGTCCCAGTTCAATGTTTTAACGCGTATTCCAAAAACGCTTTAAAACATTATATCACCTATTTAAAAAATGTCGTTTCTAAAAATAACCGATCCCGCCAAAAGATATTTTATCGTTGCAGAGTTTCTGAAGACGAAGAAAAACATTCAACAGAACTATCTGTCCGAGAAACTAGGCGATATAGGATTGCAGCGAGATTTGGTAAAGTTGTACAAGCCGATCGTGGACTGACAATCGACGATATCGAAAGAACAAAATGCTTTGTTGTCAACTATTAAGGAAAACTCAGCAGCCGCGTCTAACGCTCTAAAAGCGCTTCCCGCATCGATATCGTCGTCGTTAAAAGCCATGCAGATTCCACAGTATCCCTCGATAGAGGCTTATGAGGATCCTGTAGAAGATGTTAGAATGTTAGAATTAGGAGACGTGGCAACGAAATACTTATAAAAAGTCTACCGATACGACGTTCGGCCTAAATTCTAAAGACGGGAAATTTTATATCTGAGACACACGCGTATCGTTCCAGAACGACGATATAATAGTCGGAGAGAAGACTTATACAGGTACTCCAGGACTTTGGGAGCTAGTGACGATGGCTAAACCGAACGGTTCGATTTACGACGACAGCGATATGTCTGATTACGTCGAGATTCTAGACGCGACGAATGCTATGAGGCAACCTAACAATCCTAGTAAACCAAAATCGTCTAGAAGCGAAAAGTATAGAAATATCATTAAACCGATATGGGATATGAAGTCTGGAAAACAGACGCCGAAGACGGGTAAAGGAGTCGTCGTAATTCCGCAAGATCCGAATGCTTTAGTAGAAATGTTGCATCTACGTCTAGCTAGTTACGGCGCAGGTAATACGGGAGTGAGAAACGAGATCGTCGGTATATGCGATGAACTATTACGACAAAACGTTATCGGCAAAGAACAGTGTAAAAACTTAATGTTGCAATTATAAAACATGCTCGTCGTCGGTAATAGAAGATTTATGAGAAAATACGCTGTAGGAGGAGCGGGAATAATGGATACTATTACGGGAGTTTTCAAGAAGCTCTTCACTTCGGATGTCGGTAAACGAGCCGCATCATCCGCCCTTAGCGCGGGTAAAGACGCCGCGAGAGAGTTGGGTAAGAGGGCGCTAGAAGTTGGAAAGAATACCTCCGTACAGGTTGGTAAACGATTGATGGATAAAGCCGCGGCTAAACTCTTAGCATCGTCGGTTATGAAGCCGCATGTGGTACCAGCACCAGCGCTTACGCAATCGAATGCGGCTATCTTAGCACAGCTAATCGATAACGGCGCGGGAGCTACTGATAAAACGTATATTAATAAGATACTAGCCGGTTACGGACTTAAAAAGCCTGCTTCGAATGCCGTGTCCATTCGAGATCTCATGCGTAGTCTCAACAACAACAAAAACGAAGCGGGATTGAAATTCGCATGAGTTTAAATAAATAATCTTTAGTAATTAAAATGCAGTCGGATATTCTAAACATTACGGCACCCTCACAGGTCGACGAAGGAATCGAAAAATAAGAATGGCATGAATACGAACCAGCAGCGAGAACGACTTTTAACACACCTTCGGGGAGATTCGCATAAATATCGAAACTCAAGATCTATTTTGCCATTCCGCTGAATCTTACCTGCTTTTCGAAGGTAGGTTAGTCAAAGCGGATGGAACGGCGTACGCTAATGCTAACGCTGTAGCCATCGCGAATAATGGACTCTTGCATCTTTTCAGCCAAATCGTGTATTCCCCATCGAATCAAGATATCGAAACGGTATTTCACCCAGGACAAGCTAGCACGATGCTTGGTTTGCTTAAATATCCAGACGACTTCACCAAAGCGCAAGGTCTTTTATCAATTACGGTGCAAAGATACCGCAGCAACCGCGGTTACAGCGGATAACGCAGGTTTCGCGACTCGTCAAGCGTATCTTATTCAAAAACCAACGGCTAAGGGAACGTTTAGTTTCGTCGTGCCCCTTAAATATATTTTCGGATTCTGCGAGGATTACGATTAAATAGTGTACGGTTTTAAGCACACGCTAACGATGGTTCGCGAATCGGACAACGACGCTATTTTTAGACTGGCTGCCGCGGATGCTGGGAAAGTCGACGTTGAGAAAATCTCGTGGTTTATGCTGCACGTTACTCCTGCGGATATGGAGAAGATGCAATTGTACAAAACTATCGAATCGAAAGCATCGGTACCCGTTGCATATCGAGCGCGTCAATGCGATACAATAGAGGTTCCTCAATCGACTACTTTTAGCTGGCGTCTTAGCGTTAAGACGGCTCCAGAAAAACCTAGGTGGATAGTCGTTGGATTTCAAACCGCTCGAAGCGACGGCAACCAAGAATATAACCCGTCGATTTTCGATCATTGCAACCTCAAAAACATGTATGTGATGATGAATCAAGAGCGATATCCTGCGGTCGACTACGACCTATCGTTCCCCAACCAGAAATTTTCGAGAGCCTATAGAGACGCGGCGTCGTTCAGCGAAAAGTTCTACGGAATGGATCCGTTGATTACGCAAAGCAACATCACTCCAGCCGATTATAAAGATCTATATCCGCTCATGGTTTTTGATGTTAGTAAACAGCCGGAAAGACTAAAATCGTCAGTCGTCGATATTCAAATCAAAGCTACTTTCAACGCCGCAGTCCCCGCTGATACGCAAGGTTACGCGGTTATAATTTCGGATAAGTTGTTAAACTTCCAGTCAGACGGACAGAAAATGAGCGTGGTGTATTAAAGAAAATATTTTCTAATCTAAAACGAACATGAAACTCCCAGAACTGAAATCGTTAATGAAGAAACACGGGCTAGTAGGCTCGAGTTATATGAAAAAAGCTGAAATTATAAGTGTGCTCGTTGAGAATGGAATAATTCCAGACATGAAGAAACCAGAGAAAGAGCGAAATGAGATCGATCCGAGATACTTGTATCTTAGAGAAATAAGAAGGAATCCAATAGCTGTTGATATATTAGACTTGGAAACGGGTGAAGTTGTAAAGTATCCGTCATTGTTCAAAGCCGCAAGAGCACATAGGACAATCGGTAAAATTATAAAGAACTTTGATGGAAGAGTATGGAGAAATCGATACGAGATTACGGTGCATAAGCGTAGCAGTAGTGAGGAGAGTACCGGTTAGTTATAAGAATTTAAATAGATCTGGATAATTTCTATTTAAATTCTGCGATCTCTTTGTCTTTGTGCTGTCGGCTCTAGGAGCCCTAGCGATCGCCATGCTACACAGTCTCCGTTGCCGTCTTGCTACTTCTCCCAGTAGCCCTTGAGTCGCGCTTTGGCCTGGGAGTCCCACCTCAGCGCTCCGGCCTGGGAGTCCCTCCATCCGCGACCATCGGCGTGGTTTGGTGGTGGCATGACGATTTTCTTGGCATATTTTCTTCTGCGATCTATGAATGTATAATTGCGTGGCCTCATCCTCTGCTACAGTAAGTCTGATAAACGATCACTAAGGCCGTAAGAATGCCGCTGAAAAGTCTCTACCTAATATGTTTATAGCGATGCACGCATAAACTAATATCTCGAGGTAATCGGTATCGGTTACAAAAACTATGCTACTACCGGTTGAATTGTTATGCGAAACTCCCGTACCCCCTCCACCCGCAATTTGCGTGTACGACACCCCATTTTTATACAGGAAGACGTTACCAAAAGCGGCATTACTCGCGCTACAAAATTCTATGTACGTCGTAACGATATAGTATCCGGCTTTACCAGGAGTGAAACGAGTCGGTCCTGTACTGTTATCACTAATATCAGTACTGAATCTTACTCTATCGAAAGAAACTCTTGTGTAAGTTGTAGCGTTTATGGCTTGTTTAGTTAAAGTGTAAACGCTAAAGGCGGGTCCGACTGCAGTCGTATCAACATATTTTTTAGTCGCTGCATCGCCATCACCGCTGGGATCGCGTAGGCCTGTAATGTGAGCACCATGCATAAAGATGGGCTTATACACATTTATTTTAGACTGTTCCGTTGACTTAACCATCTCTAAGACGGGTTCATTATTTATTCTAAAACGAAATCCATCCGTCGATTGCGATGTAATTGGTTGGTTTAATCGACCTTCTATTTTATTCGTTGTATTTCCTAAAAAGATATTAAAATCTTTAGTTCCATCTAAATCCTTACATCCCATCGCCCGCGTAAGATCCCTACCGATGCTTAAGAGTAAGGCGCCGGTCATGGTATCGCCTGTTTTAGACACTTTCGAAACAGTTCGTTCATCGACGTATTTCTTATTCGTCAAATGATTATCGTTAGACGGTAAATCGTCGCGATTCGTTATCAAATCTATGGCTTGTCCTCGACTTACAGCCTCATCCATTCCTGCTTCTGAAATGTTCGTTGTAGGTGGACCTTTAATGCTGTGACCACTCATATTTAGATTTCCAGTCGCCGGGTTTGCTCCATCCATTCGAAGGAAGCTAGCATTTACTTGACTAAGAGTAACGCCACCAGCAATTATTCTTTGCGTAGATCCAGAATCTGTATGTCCAAATTTATCGACTGGCATTGTTTTTAATAAGATTATTTATTAGTTTCATGCAAATCGTTCATGATTTCTTGAAATTCGCAATCGTCGTTCATCGTCTTCTTCAACACGTACAAACATAAATGTCCGCAAAACACTTCGTTATCCGGTTGAATTCGCTCACTGTTGTAAAGCAGCAGTCTTTGTAGGTATTTTATTAATTCCGTAGGAGGAGGTAGTCCATAGCTGTGGAAATAAATCTTATCGTTACCGTTCTTTGAAAAATTAACCCAATGATGTCTTACCGCATTAGAATCGTCTAGGTTCAATATACCGCACTCATTCCGTGTAGGTTTCTTCGGTAGGGTGTCTCGTAAGAACACACCTCTAAAATTCTTGATATTCAGCTTCTTCGCGGCATCTGATAATTCAAAATTCGTTAACGGATGATTTGGAAGAACTACACCTTCGACAACGATGTTTTTAACAGTTGCAGAACTCATTTTATATTAGAGAATAATGCCCATATGCTAAAATGTGGACGCCATCTTGCTGAATCACTCGTTTATCATCTTCCGCTGAAAGAGCCACCTTGTTGACTTCTTCGGTGTAGATATCGTGTAGGTGGGATCGAATGACATTCATCTTTCTCGATTGTTCTCGTTTGGTGAACAAGCAGTCTTCGTAATCTCCATGAGTGATAGATTTCTTAACGACATTCTTTTTCACGCCTTTACATTTCTTATGGTCTACTCCAACCATCTTGTACGAATACAGTTTCGATCTTAAACCCACGAAACTTTCGATCTGTTTACCAGCCGCTTCATCTTTAAACATACCAATAACCTTTTTATTGACCCAAGTTTCTATACCGGAGGGATGGTCCTTAGGATAGTCGCTAGTGTCGAACCTACTTCTAATGTCAGGAGCTATATCGGCGTAGAAGTCTTCGGTCTTAATTTCATAAGCTAGAGAATCCGTATCGGTGAATAACAGTTTAGCCCTATCTCCGTATTTAGTCTTGATGTAATTATAGTGAAAATCGAACATTAACATCTTACTCAAGTCTAAAATATACATACCGAGATATATAGGCTTGTTGTAATATAGTTTCGTTCGTTTCATGTGAATGGCGATTAGGTTTTCATCAAAAATAGTTCGAGTGTCGTAGCTCGTTTTCGCCGCTAGTTTTATGGCTTGCTTCTCGCTGGAAACTAGTTTTATGTCTACCCGAGACTCTATATTTTCACACGTCTTCCCAAACACACTATTATTCATTAGTTTGAAAAAGTCTTTCTCGAAATCGTTGGTGGCTCTGGTCCTCAGGCTGGTATTTAGATCGATATATCTTTTCAGCCAGGCACTTTCTTCAAATTTAATTCCGCGATGAATTTTGGTTATCTTCAAACCTAAGCTTTCGTACAGCTTTAAATTTTCATAATGGACTATGTACTTTACTTTATCGTTCAGGTTTGGAATGAGTTTAGGCACAGTTGAAGATTCGGGTGTAATATTCTCAGGGGCAAGAGGGTAGTCGTTGTGAAGATCGTGTAAATCTCTATGATATTCCAGGTCCACTTCTAATATACTCGGCGTTGATCTCCAATCGTTTAGCTCATCATTACCCATCCACTTGAACCCGTGAGTTGGTAGATTCTTACACATCGCCCATCCATACAAATTGTTAGCGTCCAAATAGGTTATAAATGATGAAGGCTTGCTGCCATCATCGTATAGCTCCTTGTCTTTCTTCCCGAATATCATTTCTTTTGAAAATTTAAATCGCTTGTAAATATCTTTTATATCGTCTATAAGAGTGTCTATAAATATCTGCGCAACATCATCGCCTTCGTTCTTCGCTGTGAACATTACAGGGGCTTGCGAATATAAGTCATCATCAAAACATTTTATGTAATAACAGAAAGAACTTGGAACGTGTTTGTGGTATTTGTTGGTGTAGGACGTGTTGGGATCTGGTTGACAAGTGTCTATAGGTTTAATAAAACTTTCGAAATCGGCGTACACTACAAAGGGGACTCTCATCTTTCTATAATAATTTTTAAAACTCAACATAGTTCCCTGTTCTGGAAGTTCAATTTTTTGCGCCTCGTGTTGGGAACAGTACTCGGTGTGTTTGTGTAACGAATCTTTTCTACTGAATCCTGTTAAGCATCTTTAACAATAGTGCATTGAAGTGCGTGAGTTTTCTCTATCAACCGCCATCAGTCTGTTAAAGTTCTTTATCCAACAATAATGCTTCTTTTCTCCGTCAGAAATGAGTAATAGATCTACACACCGATCGTTCTCATGCTTCGATAAATATAGTGGGAAAAGGTTAACATCTAACTCATAACCAAAAACATTAATACTAATATTATTATTTCTATCAAACCCGCTTATCACATTAGCATCCGCTGCTACTGGGAAATCGATACCGGACCAATTAAGTTCCTCAGACTGCTTGATTAAGACTTTCGTAATGTTTTCTGAATCTCTCACAACAGGGTTTAAGGCTCTCGTTACACACCACTTGAAACATTCTTCGTCTTCGTTCTTCATATTAATAATTCCCTTTTTACTCGCTAAACATTTCGGTAGTGGAATGTAAGAACTACCTTTCAGCGGTTTATAAACAACCGTGTTGATTTCTAATTTTTGAACCGCTCTGAGTCTCCAACTACTACCTCGCATCTGGAAGGCAGCCATCAACTCAATAATTTTATCTTTCGCGTTGTTATAAATTTCGTTTACATCAGTGGAGTCTAGAATCACCTCAGTCCTTGAAACGAATGGAAAATCTTTAGCATCTACTTCTCCAGTCTTCATGTCAACGCGCTCCATTGTGCAGGTAAGGACAAAGTTGGTCTTTGTCTGACGATTTTTCAACAACAAGTCTACCGCCTGCGCTCGAACGGTGTTAAGAAAAGATGTGGCATCGATACCCTTAGCTCCCTCTACCGTGTATTGTTTCGTGAAGCCTTTGATAGCTGAAGCCGTTTGATGGATTTCAAACTTTGGTTTATTAATTATTTTCCTAAAATATGAAGTAATTTTTGTTTGCATTACCCCAAAGTTCTCCTTTACGATTTTCATTGGTTGCTTAGGTATGGTCCTTTCAATCGCCTTAGCACATGTATTAATCGCTGACATAGTTTTGTCGTAAATTTTTCGTGCTGTTGAGGTTGGTGCGGGTGCTTGTGTTGGGATTTCAATCTGCAAACTGGTATTAGGCGAGATTGGTGTAAAATGTGAGGGGATTAGTGTTTGGGTCTTCTTAGCTTCGATTTTAGCAATCAACTCCGCTTTCTGCAGTCTCGTATATCCAACCAAGCCGCTCTGCTTGGCGATTTTTCTTAATTCGATAACGGTTTTCTTCGAGTATTCCATTTTATATTGAGAAGATAGGTCTTTAAGTAGATCTGTGAAAATATTTTCTGGTTTAGTCGTGATAGAAACTACAGGAAATTCCCAGCCAACATACTCGCCTCATGACTCATCAGCGCGTGATCGATACCGCGAGGATTTCCTGTAGTTTCGATGACGTCATATGATGGTGATGTTATGAACCTGGTTGTTGGGTGTTTACTCGTGTCTATAGGCTTGTGCACGCTGAGGATTTTTTATCCTTCGCTATAGGTTAAAAACTGTTTTTTGAACCTACTAGGTAGCGATTTGAACCCTGTATTAGTCAAAATCGCCAGCTGCTAACATTCATATCTACTCACACGTTTTTGGCGCATAGCTTAGGATGAGCCGACGTAACTCTAATCCAGTGACCTCATTTAAGACGGTAAGACGGTGATCGGTGACAGAGTATTCTGGTGGAGAATAAGCTGAAGTAGCGTCGCGTATTGTTGAAACCTTGCTTGTATGCCGCTCCGGGAATGCGTCTGGAGTAAACGGCGGCGGAGACTGGGACTGCCGGCTGGCCGATCGTCGACCGAGGAGGCTGTTGAAAGTAGACCATAGTTTCTTAGGTTCCGTCGACTGGCGAGTAATGATAGCTTCCCAGTACTCACGATCCCTGTCCCGATAGGTAAAGTGCATCCTCCGGACGAAGTGAATCCACGCAGTTTGATCTTGTGGAGAGCGCGTTCGCCTATAATCCTCTCCATCCGCCTGGCTTGTCAATTGGTGGATCCCGATCGCCCAATTTTATTATAGTACGAATAAGGCTTCAAGTTTTTTAAGTTGCTACAGTGCTTAGTAAATTCGACCAAACTGTAGCTTTTTCAGCGTTATTTCTTGTGGTTTTGAAGATATTTCTGAAGGTGGCAAATAGTTGCAAATCAGTTAAATGTTTATCTTAATACAAATGGTTTACTCCACTCCAGTCAGGTGTTCGAAAAAACCATTCAACCGAGACTCTAATGGTTCGCCTCCTGTCTGATTATATGGTGCCATAGCTAGTGATCAGGTTACTCTTTTGGCCCTTTTTGACGTTAGCTCTGCATTTGACTCAGTTGACTACACCATCCTTCTCCAGCGTCTTTCGGTCTCATTTGGAGTCTTGGCAAACAATTAGACTGGCTCTGCTATTTTCTTACAGGTCGCTCTAATTGTGTCTTGACTTGCTGTTCTAGGTCCTCTTGGGTTCCTGCTCTGCTTGGTGTTTCCCAGGGGTCTGTGCTTGGCCCATTGCTCTACATTCTGTTCACTTCTGATATCAGTTATTTGTTGTGGTCTTGTGGACTACTGCATCACCTCTATGCTGATGACATACAAGCATATATCCATTGCCGTCCTACAGAGGCAGCTGCTTCTGTTGGCCTGATGTTCCATGCCATTGACAACCTTCCTGAATGGATGGCTTCTAATCGGTTTCTGCGGAACCCATCTAAACTCAATTTATTTGGATTGGTGGTCGCAGATAGCTGGCAAAGGTTTACCTGCACTTGTTAGCAGAGGCCTTCCCCATGTCTCCTTTTCGCTCATTATCCGGGATCTGGGGGTGACAATTGACCAAGAGCTCACTTTTTCTCAGCATGTTAACTTGGTCACCCGGAGTTGCTACCACCAGCTCCGACAGTTGCGTGTTGTAATACGGTCCCTTTCTTATGACGCGTCGGTAATCCTTGTTCACGCTTTTATCTCCAGTAGAGTTGACTATTGCTGCTCTGTTCTCACTGGATATCCATTGGCTCTAATTGGGCGACTTGACCGGGTCCCTCGCTCTGACGCTCAGCTCATTGCCCATATCCCAAAATGTGCACCAGTTTCAGCTTATATGCACGATGTCCTGTATTGGTTTCCTGCCTCGCAACGCATCTCCTATAGGATTGCTTCTCTTGTTTGGCGGTCTCTCTCTCTGGTGAAGTTCCGTCTTACCTATCTGATCTCTGCTGTCCGCTCTCTGGCCTAATGTCCCGTCGAGTTCTGCGTTCTGCAACTGGAGGTGAGCTGTTGGTACCTCTGTCCCGCTCCTCAGTTTAACAGCGTCGTGCCTTCTCAGTGGCTGGCCCTTCTACGTGGAATTGGCTCCCACATTCTTTCCGCCTATTTTCACGAGGAAATTCACCTGTTTTCTACCGTCTCCTTAAGTCCTCTATTTTTAACCGTGGCTGGTCTAGGAGCACCTCTGAGTAGGTTTCTTGAAGAGGGGCTATATAAATTATCAAAATGAATCCTTCTAGGACCGGTTGTTATGTTAGGCTATAGGTGCATGGTGTCTGTAGAGCGCCCTTGTAGCTGCATGGTCGCGTTACGGTGCTTTAGAAATTGTCCATTTTTCAATATTAGGCCTATTAATATTATTTGTCCACGTATGCCAACACTAAGTAGCGTTATGGCTTTGCCCATGACCACGACTGACATAGTTCTAAATTGAGTTAAATCGCACAGTTTGTAATTATGTTTCAGGGGAAACTTTTTTGACGAACGATAATTTCATACGACTCATGGGGATACTTTTGCACGAGGGTGGGTAGTCCCTCCCGTTCACATTCATCCGGCCGGATACTGCATTCTGCTAAGGGGATATAACTGTATCTGATGCTCTATTTTGTGACACTGGCTGACCCAAAACCATTTGCCGTCGGAAGATTAACATGAACTGCTGCTGTATCTGTTACTCGCAGTCTGTGCTGTGTTCACCACTATCTTCTCGAGGAGTCCTTCCATTTTATTAGCATACGATATTATTTTTAATTACGGAAGTAAAATTCATCCAACCCCCTCCGGTATTTACCGCTGCTCTTTTTGCTCGTTAAGTCGATAACTATGAATTGGTGTGGTTGTTTCCACGTCTAATCGCATAGGTTTAAGAATTCCTCTTTAGACATGTCCGTACCTACATGATCGTTGTAGATATGAGAAACATTCTTCCTGTATTGAGGAAATAAACAAATAAAGTTTGCGTTCTCTCTGATAGTCTGTCTAGGCAATTTGAAATAATTCTGCGCGAGGTATAAACAATCCACGTTACTATGCCTGCCTCTGATATAATACGTTTCGCATTATTTTGTTCTGCTTCTCTAACTGTAAATCATCAAAAATCATCAAGTTCTTCTTTTCACGGCTCAAGTCTCTCGGATCCGGTACATCTTCCGAGGATTCGTAAAATCTGCATTCGATATCCGACTTGTCTCTTACATTTTTCGACATCTCCTCTACAACGCATCCCGGAGAAATATCTTGTTTCATTATCTCATCTCGAATGTCAAACAGCCTGATGATCACTTCTTTAGGCAGTTTTCTTCGAATGCCTTTTTAAGAATTTTGTACTCTGGTTGAAATAGTCGAGCCATCCGGGTCTCAAAAGTAAGTTTAACAATAACGTCGTCTTACCGCATCCTGATTTTCATACTATTATGCCTCTTATACTTCTAGGTAATAGGTTGTTATTAAATCTTTTCGACTGTAAATCATTCCACGTTAAGTCTTTCACTTCCATTTTAAATATACAAAAGTTCTATATTAAAAGCGAAATGTATTGCGTAAAGTGTAAAAGAAGGACTGAAACTAAAGATATACAAGATGTCGTGACTAAGAATGGGAGATCTATGCTAAGAAGTGTATACGTCGTGTGCGGGAAAACAAAAACTCAATTCGTAAAAGGAGCCGCTATGAAAGGTGGAGATCTAGTCGATTCATTGAATGCAGTCACTAGTAACGTGAAATTACCTTAGGCTAAATATCCAGGCGAGATGCATCTTCCAGGGCATCAGTTTACCGGCCCCGGTACTAGGCTAGATTTAAGATTAAATTCCGACGGAACTCCTAAACCCTGGTCTAAACCCATTAATCGGGTCGATGATGCGGCTTATCACCACGATTTGGCTTACGATCAACACACTGATACGGCTTCTAGGAATGTTGCCGATAGAGCAATGATTAATGATTTGAACAATATTCCTAATCCTAGCTTGCGGGAACGTATAGAGAGGGCTTTAGTCAAGCCGGTATTATCTACTAAAGTAAGTCTCGGGTTAGGTTTTAAAAAAGCTTAAAATTACAACCCGATCTGAAATGGACTGATCAATTAGTGAATGAATTGCATAAACCAGTAGTAAGACATTTTAGAAAGAGAAAAGTGTAGGTTAGTGGTATAGATGAGATATGGGCTGCTAATTTAATCGATATGCAGGCATTCGCTAAAGATAACGATGGTGTAAAATACCTGTTAACCGTTATAGATGTGATTTCCAAGTACGGCTGGATCGTGCCATTGAATGATAAGAGTGGGAAAGCTACGGCAAGTGGCTTCGTGAAAATACTCGGGAGCGGACGAAAGCCTGTTAAATTATGGGTAGACAAGGGAAGGGAGTTTTATAATGGAGACGTAAAGAATTTGGTTGAGTTGTACTCTACTGAGAATGAAGAAAAATCTTGCGTCGTTGAGAGATGGAACCGGACGATGCGAGAAAAAATGTTTAAGTACTTTTCAGCCAATTCAATGAGAAGATATATCGATATATTAGGCGAAATGGTTAGTAATTATAATGAAACAAGACATTCTTCCATTAAAATGACACCCGTAAAGGCTAGTATGAAAGCGAATGAAAATACTGTATTTACGAATTTATACGGAGGCATATACCCCGAACCCGTTAGGCCTAAATTTTCAGTCGGTGATAGAGTTAGGATAACTAAGAAGAAGAATATTTTTCAGAAAGGATACACGCCTAGATGGACGCAAAAACTTTTTATAGTATCCCAGATTCAATACACAGATCCACCAACTTATAAGATTACTGATTGTAATTATGAGGAGATACAGGGCTCATTCTATGAACAGGAGCTACAGAAGACAACTCAAGAAATATTTAGAATAGAAAAGATTATCGGGTAACGTGGAAAGAAATCTTTTGTTAAATGGTTAGGATACTCAGACTCGTTGAATGTGTGGGTAAATATTGAAGACTTGATGACGTTGTGAAACGATTATTCAGAAATGCTATTATGAAAAAACTAAAATCATTTTCGATTTAAGAAAATAACATTCGTATAATAAAAGGAGACACTATGGCAATCACATGGAAAAACTTTGATATAAATAATGTTATTTTCGAAGACGTTACAAAAATGACTACTCCCGCTGAAATTAAAATTCAACGCATATTTCTAAAGTACAAATACGACGACGGGACAATCGACAAAATATCTATAAAAACTCCTCCGCTGTACTCTTATGGGATTCAAGAAAATCAATCGTCACAAACGGGTCTGTTAGACTCGTATACTTTACCATTAACCATGTACGATAAAATGGTAGGCCAAACCGAAGACGAAGCGAAAACCATTGAAATTTTTGAATCGTGTTTAAAACTAGTAAAGAAACATCTTAAAAAATTTGATGTGAAAGACGCAGTAAATAAATACGAAATGGGTGCGGATGTTGATCAAATGGATATTTTTTACAGAAAGAAAGATAAAGGTATAATCCTTTCCGATATACCTCCTACTCTGTATCCGAGACTTTTAACTTCCTATGAAAAATCAATAAATCCAGATGTGCCACTTAAGATAATTACAGGATTTTACGATTTAAACGATGAACCGATCGATCCTAAAACTCTCATAAATACGCGTTGTAAAGTCGTTTGCGATATTCGAATCGATAATATCTATATCGGAGCTAAACCGGCTATTCAGGTAAAGGTAAATGACGTCATAGTCATCGATCGATTCACTAGACAAAGACGTCTTTTCTACGCACACGAATAAGAAGATTCGGATGAATCATGATAGAAACTACTGGGTAAATAATGAAGACTTAGTGATCGTATGATGATCCTACCAGACTTGCGTCATAGTTCCTCCTACGTTATTCCCTCTCGTGACGATGAGCGTTGGCGTCAAACAAGCGTTTTCTTTATTCCGATAACTCGTGATCATGAATGTGCGTCAGCCGAGAGTATATAATAATTAGGTGTGACCGGGGACCCGTCACAAATTCAGACGAAGCGTGACAGGGTCGTTTTGTAAACGTATTTGACCGAGGCGTGACAGATTTCTGTGAGGATGGGTGATGAGCTTCAAAATTTCATACAGAGCCTGACGAACGAAAGACCCACGAATATTGGGAGAAAAGAACACGAGTTTATTGAAGATTCGCGAGAAGACAAAGGCGAAAGATCTCAAACAAAAGCAGCGAATGAGAGAGTTGATGGCGGCCCTTCGCGAGACGGCTGACGAACTGGCCTTCTTAAAGAACGAGGCTATACGGGTTCGAAATAAGATCCTGGCGTTTGATGATACCATCGCTGACTGAATGAGGCTGCACGGACTCGACCCGTTCGCGAGACGGCATCTCAACAGAATCATGAAAGCATACTTTATAATCCATCCATCCATCCATCCATCCATCCTCCATCCATCCATCCATCCATCCATCCGTCCGTCCGTCCGTCCGTCCGTCCGTCCGTCCGTCCGTCCATCTTTCCCATCATTAGAACGAGTCACTGTTGACTATGGACGAGACTAATTAAGCGAGAGACTTAATGCCGTAGGCAATTCTAGCGTATCGTTACGGAGCTCCATTGTCTATTGCTCTTTAATTAGCTAAGACGGATGCATTACGAGGCTGATTTTACTACCAGGACGGCTCGAACTATAATATAGCCAATATTTTATATTAGCGACTACGACAATCGGGCATGTTTAGCATTGAATGGATGTTAATAGTTTGCTTACATCTAGAGTCTTGGTGCAATAACGCGCTATTGACCAGGCTTATACAATGTAGCTTCGTGAACGGTGTGCATGATTGTTGTCGTTGTTGTTGTCGTGGTTGTTGCATTATGAACCAGGTTATTGCGTGGTTGTGTTAGCCGCTTAGTTTCTCAGCTACTGACTCCAGGCTCTATAATGCTGCTGCTGCTAATCTGCCGGTATCGTCAAGTATTATCTCTGATGTTATTACCTGGGGGTTCCTTCTAAGAGGCAAAATAGTCCCTTTTGGAACTCCAAATTGTATCCCACCTAACTGCCACACGCATTTATCGTTTTTTTTTTAAATTCAATCATCATTTGCTATTCTCTGTTACGATTGACACGTGATGTGATGCAATAAAAGATCATGTTTTGTTATGTTATGTTATAGTAATTGACCTGTTTTGTCATGGATAGTTCATATATTAAAAAACTCAAACAAGCTAAATAGCGCAATACAACTGTAAATCAAATATTCCATGGCTCCACACATTCAAAGTAAAGTCTAAGTTCATCTTGGAAAGTCACACATTATGCTGTCACTCACCAAATACCATGACTAAGCTTCTGTATAAGGTTGATACGCCATCATAGCAATTATAGACTCCAGCCTGTTGCGCTGTCGCATTTGCAATAGTCAGTCTACATATGTTTCCTCCTTGGAGTTCTGTTCTGTAATACGCTGCATTGCTTACGGTGACAGGAGAGCAACCAATTGTGATCGTAACTGCGTTACTGGTTCCATCCGTTGTATGTGTCCACGAAGAACCTGCCAATGCGTTTGTAAGACAGTCCAACGTCGTCTGACCGTTGATCTGAGCGACTGCATTCGGACCCCCAGTTTGCCCATGTACTATATCGACTATAAAAGTACACAACAATTCAAACACTTAGATTTATCCATCGTAGGCATATACTAGAAACATCCAGTGCAGCTAAAAGTCAATATCTGGACAAAGGGAGTAGTAAAAAATGGAAGTACGTACTGTTGCAAACTAAGCGAGCCAGTTTTGGAAACCTACCCGCGGTAATCACCCAGTCGACTGCGCAAAATACTTGACTAGAAGACCGCTTGCACAATAGCCACCTCAATTGTCCATTCCAAATTTGATTAGGCCTACTGCAATTCCCTTTTCTACAACATCGACTCTTTCCGAATAAAACACCTGCAAACAGCACAGAATGCCCTCGCCCGCGCAGCCACGAAAACTCCCAAACACCATAACATAACCTCTGTTTTGAAATCATTTCATTGGCTACAAGTCCCTCAACGCATCCAATACAGAATCATATCTCTTACTTACAACGCCCTTCAAACCTCTCAACATTCTTACATTCGTCAGATATTCACCATCCAACCGTCCGGGTCTACTCGCTCATCGTCATCTTTGGAATGACCTCCCACAAGATCTCCACCAGTTTGCTCATCCTCCCATATCGCCTTGTGATATCACTTCTCCTCCGCTTGCACTGTCCTCCGCTGCTTTCCACTCACGATTGAAAAACGAACTCTTCAAGATATCCTATCCTGCGTCCATTCCTGCGCCACCACCTAACCGCCATCATCACCGATTACCACCGTAGCACCTGCTGTCTCCTCGGCTTGACCTCCCGGACTCTGACCTCGCACCGGAACGGACAAGGCGGACATGGCTATTGCGGACTTGATTTGATATAGCGCCGGTGTTTAAGTTGGTCTCCCTGACGTGGCTTTTGTGTGGCGCTAAGAAATTTCGGAGATTTACATTAAAATTTACAATAAGAAGCGGGTTTTAAAAAGGATTCAGCAGGGAACGGTTGGACGACATCCAGGCACAAGAAACCTCCGATGTCTGAAGCATTTTCTCAACTAAATAAACTTGAGTATGATTTTAATTACAGCTCGCAGGCTGGCATTGTGCGCAGGTGTTTTTAGGCCAAGTACCTGCAAAAATCCATTTGCATATGCCCACATAAACACAATATAAACTCCAGAAACATACGTGCCTAATAATTATTACTGTTTATGGAATTGCATAAAACGTAGTATGGGAACCACTCAAACGGGAAAAAGATCTATTTGCATTTCAGCAAAATATACAAATTTAATCTCTTCATGTATAGGCGTAGATCTCGTCAATCGAGGACTAAGGATTGTATGTATAGTGCCGGGTTCGTACGATATTCTAGAAGAGCTGAAGCGCATGAACGTTCAAGACTGAAAGACAAAATAACTGCAGTTCAGATACAGTCGATCTGGAGCCTCCGTAGATTTTCATATCACGGTCTTATTCACTGCAGCATTTCATTGGCTAATTGGATTTACACGCAAATGTAAGTTAATTATGCATGCAAGTGCATTTGTGAGGTACACAAATCGCTATACTAAGTGTCCTGATGCAAGGACACATACTTATATACATACATACATACATACATACATACATACATACATACATACATACATACATACTACATACATACATACATACATACATGCATGCATGCATACAAACATACATGCATACATAAATACATACATACACATACATACATACAAGCATACATACGTGCATACATACATACATACATACATACATACATACATACATACATACATACACAGATACATACATACATACATACATACATACATACATACATACATACATACATACATACATGCATTCAGACATACATACATACATACATACATACATACATGCATTCAGACATACATACATACATACACACATACATACATACATACATACATACATATATACATACATACATACATACATACATACATACATACATTAATACATAAATGCATTCATACATACATACATACATACATACATACATACATACATACATACATACATACATACATACATTAATACATAAATGCATACATACATACATACATACATACATACATACATACATACATACATGCATGCATGCATACATACATACATACATACATACATACATACATACATTGACACAAGACACCCGGTGAACGTCAACGTATTAATGAATGTATGTATGGTCTATGTGATTAACAGCTTGCCAGAATAGGAGTGGCAGGTACCCAGTCCAGTGGTTTCATATCCGAACGGGGGTCAGATAGGGCTGTGTCATTTCGCCATCTCTCTTAAACATCCTAGCGGAGATGGTCATGGTTGGTTCGGTGCAGAACTGTAGAAGTTGGTTGATGGCCTAAGGTGATTGGGTTTACGAGTCTTAGTGAGCACAGCTGCAGAGGATAGAAACGACTGGTATGGGCTTCAGCCCTTTTCGAAGAGGGCTGACAAACAGCTTAATCTTGTTGTTTTTAAAATTCATAAGTAAAAACTAACCTGTTGAAATCGATAGAAACAGACATACAACTAGACGCAATGCTAGTGAAAGAGACATTCTTTTAATCCGGCAAAAATGAATGAGTTCTCAATCTATTGGAAGACATGCAGACACCGATCTTGTCAATACACTGTTCTGCAGTTTGGTGTCTCAGCTTAAACCTTGAATGTTGAATACGTCAGAACTGCGTTTCTTTCCAATTGGTAGAGCCACGAATAAGCATATCGACATAGACTCTAACACAGTTGTGTTTTCGGGTGACGATGTGGACATTTAAACGACGCCAAGGCCAGAGAAAAATAATGATGTGTTTCCGGTAACAGAGTTTTAAAAAACTTGTTAGATAGGTAGGGAATTTTTTTGGGTGTGAGGGGTAAAATGTTTGTATACAATGCTACTTCATAGCGGCCGTATCTTACTAAAAAGAGCTGAGTGTTCTATAAACTCATTTATGAGCAGGCCTCAATGAAAGTTATAAAAATGTTTCTTTATTTATACCAGAAGGCTAATATTTTCACAAGTGTAGTTCATCGCTTTCATTTCTCTGGCAGCCTTCAACAACAACCTAACGATATTATTTCTTGCAGGGTACATCATAACTGTTTCCATTACACACAAATTAAAATAATCCATTTAATAACAATTTATTTTGTTAGAAATTAAAGGTCGTTCTTGCAAAAATCTTGCATTCTATGTACGATAATATTTCAATTCGTCCGTGAAACTTGTTCATACTTCTGTACCGACTTCTCCACAGGGTAAAGACTTTCCAATCAAAATTCTAGCATATCAATTTTATTGTGCAGGATACGCAGTACAATTTAAGCCTGAAATTTGAATGATTACTTGCCACATTTTAAAGGTATACATTGACACGAGTAAATGAAACCTTATAAACCAGAAAAGCAGGAAGTTGAGCAATAATGCTAGTAGGTGACTATGAAGAAACGCTACTCTCGAGCGTTTGATTTAAGAAACTATGATTACACTATTCCTATACTCCCTGCTCTAAACTTGTTTCCGCAATGGTGACGATATAGGCAATTTCACTAATTTATTCTACTGCAAAAAGCACAATCTTCATGTATATCAAAATAAATTTAAAATTATTTCATTTATAGAATTGTGTAAAAATATTTTATTCATTTAGCAATACTTCAAAAGCATAGAAGGCGCTTACTACATGGTTTGAAATATCGTTCACGGCGCCCTGCATGACCTGCTTTACAGCGCTAGTGCATCAGTACTGTTGTCAAATGACGCGTGATTATGTAGGATCAATGCAGTTTCTCACTTTCCCCGCCCAAACTTTAGTGGACGACTTATTCTCGGGTATATACTTTATTCAGACATCATCAAAATCACTACAACTTAAATAAGAAAAAAAAGAAAAAAATATCCGAGTCACGCCTAAAATCTGACTCGGTCGCGTTACCGGAAACACACAATTATTTTGTTTGGCCTATTCTAAAATTATCTTTATGCACTATGGTACTTCAGCATTGAACTGCGATGGTACCCATAGCGTATTTCAACTCAGTCATCTGCCTCTTTGTATGAAGAGACTTTAGCGCGCACGGGAAATAGTCGAGTGCGCATGCGCAGTCACCCGACCCACTTAATTGTCCAAAAGGTCATTACCACCAGAATTGACCTATTTTCTTTCAAGAAGCCACACGATAGTCGTTATAGGTCGCTTGCATTTAATGTTTATGACTTGTAGCATTACTTTAAAAATATGAAAATCCATTCGCCTGGATCAACCAATCTGTGAGCTGTATTTAGCATTATTTCAACTAGAGCACTCTTACCTAGTGAATGCATTCGGGCAATTTTAAGATGTCTGAATTAAACATCTTTAATGAAACCTTTACTACCAGTCATTGCAACAGAGTATGAAATGGTTACAGGTGTTGATTATATGTAAAAAGATTAAATATACTTAAGTTTAATTTAATTAATTAATACTTCTAATATTTTCTCGTTAAGTTTGTGCATTGCTCTCAGATGCTGCAACGGATGCCACCATGCTAGGAAAACGAAAGTATTAAAACAAGTCTCTAGCATCAATTGGCAAACATCCCAGAATGATTTGTTAAACAATTTTCTTTAAAAAAAGGAGCCACACTTACTGAAAAATCACACCACTGCCTATTACCGAACTGCTATCTGCATTTGATTATGTGTTGCTTTTAATACTGATGGGTGCGACTTAACATGACATGACCATCAGCAGTCACAAGATGTGGCAGATTTGGTTTCAGCAGGATCTATGTGCAAAACTAATTGGACACTTAACCTCAAGCAATCCGTCACCATAGCACCTATAAGTGACAATTCTATCCGGTGAAGCACACCAAACTGAACGTTTCTTATGAATGTATAAGCCATATTCCTGTTGGAACTGCTAAGTTTTCGTGATCCAAGTTTTGAACCACATAATGTTTCAACTTCTTCCACTTTCCTTTCATGGCCACATCTCAAAGATCAGCAGTAACATTTTTGCCCTCCATTATCAACTTGATAACAGAAGCTGCATCACACTTTATCATAAATAATTTGTTTGCTCGTGTAAAAACTTCATGTGCAAAACAAACCAAAGTGAACTTTTACTCTGACCACGTGTTTTTCTTCAATCTGCCTAAGTTCAAACTCAGAATATACAGGCAGAAGAAAATCAGTAGCACAATAAAAACGTTTAGCATAATGTAATAAATATGTAATGTCAATCAATCAATTAAATATTCGTTTACTGAAAGATTCCCGTCGACATGTGATAGGATTTCAAAGTGTTACAAAGACAAAATTATTGCAAGTGAAAATAAATCATACAGTGCATATTTTAACTATAACTACAGGGACAAATGTCCCAGTAGTTTTAGGATTTATCCCAGTAGTTTTAAGATTTGTCCCAGTAGTTTGGGTGATTTGTCTCTGTAATACTCTATTTTTAATGTAATTTTACAATATTAGAACGAGTGATCTCTCTCTCACTATGACAATCTGAGAATGAGCCATCGACTGTCAGTGTCTTTGGATACTGTTAGGCCTAATGATCGGTTATTGATATAATTCAATGTCAATGGAGTGGGCACTGCATATTTTCACCCGAAGCCGCCATGCACAGCCAAATTGCTTACTAGCAAAGAGAGACGCGAAGGACATTCGGATCCGGATATTTATGCCATGCAATTCTATGCGCACAAGTTTTTCTGCAGTAACTGATCTTACCATATGGGAAGTTGTTGTGACCGAACTCTGTCTTGACGAAAACAGCAGAATAATAGCTCATACTATAGCTACATCCAATAAATGTGTGTTTGGTGGATGGACCCATATGGGTCACTCACCAAGCAAACATTAATAGAATGTTACTTGTTTTCTTTGCTTAACCAAATTGGAAAATAAAGTTGATCGTGGTTGCCGAAGTCAAGGCCATCATTGTTTGTTGTACCTGCAGCTCATCCACTGGGTCATAGTCACTCAGCCTGTCACTGACTTACTTATAGCAATTATTTTGGTAGTATGGTTTAACTAATTATGTCATATTTTCAAACTTCTAGGCATGACTTTAATGGGGATATGTATAATAATAGAAAGCAAATTTGGTAAAATAAAGTGGCTAAAATGGGCTCCATTTGGCAGCAAATGCTGTAAAATGCGTTGTCAGCTGGGGCTTCGGCCCAGACACCCTAGTCGTGGCCGACTGTCCCTTTAGGCAAAAATTCATTAAAATATGCACTGAAATCAGAAAACAGTTAATGAAAGAGACTGAAGATATAAATGGATTTTAGAATAAGGTAGCCTATAGGCTACATATAAAAGAAAAACAGTATAGTGCTAAAATAGTTAATTGTTAATAAGTGTTTTTATAGAGCTTACCGGAGATAAAGTTTTTGTCGTTTTTTTTCAGGAAGGCCTAATGTGAAATTATGAACCCATGGCCGGAGATTATGAGGGACATTGCGATCAGGTGGAAAATATGGTCGCTGAACATGACCGTGGTCTGTAATGGCTGTCTTAAGGAGGCGTTTATCTGCCTGTTTTGTCAATTCAGAAGCGAGTTGAATGGATGGGGAAAGTAGGCCAGGACGTCGCATTTTCTTCAGCAGTGTTTCAACCCAATCACTGTCTCCAACAGGCAGGGGTGTCGAGTCTGTCGACTCGTACTCCTCTGTTCAACATTGCGATCACCTGATCGGTCATATTGTTGCGGTGCCGAATGTAGTTTTGGCTAAATGCGGCATACGACAAAGCCACAAACTGTTGTTTCTTTCTACATTGAATAATTGTTAATCCCAGATTCCGGAAAATTTTCTTAATACATAAATATTCCAAATTCCAACGTTTCAAACCATCTAAATCACTAATCTTATCCATTGGTAACCGCAGCTGCTACTATTCTTCCGGCAGTAATGACCTATGTTGCTTCTTCCTTTTCTCACCTTAAATCCTGCTTTTTCTCTCGGGGTCTCGCGCACTGGGAGCGCCTCTGAATGGTATATACCGCGAGAGGCGCTTTATAAATGCCCATATACAATACAATACAATATGTAGGTCGAGGTGACCTAAATAGGTCACTGAGATGTCGAACCCACTTATTGCGCGCAACGCCAATAGCGCGCAAGACAAATGCGCGCCGTCAATTGACGTTGAATTATTGTGTGAGACGTAGAGACATATGAAACGAGAGAACTCTTTGTGCAGTTAATAAGACAAAACCAAGGACATCGGGCAAAACGTATGTAATATTACGTGAAGTTTTCAAATATCAAAATACACTTAAAGTTGGATGGCCGATGAAAATATAGCTCAAATTAGGAGTTGGATAAGCGATGAAACATCTGTGCATTATTTGATATTGAATCTAGAAATTTCGTTTAGGAATTACTGCAGTGATTTTCTACTTTTAGATAAATAGAATTAAACAACAATAACATTCATTGGAAGAATGTGGAAAAGAATTTTCACAACATTCTGAGCCAAACACGAGATTCCACACTGGATACAAACCACGAGTGACAGAATCGACGCTAATGAGACATACACGATTGCCTACAGGAGAGAAAGCCATACAAATGCCTATATTGTGATAAAATATTTTCACAATCTTATGTATTGAATCACACGACAATCCACACTGGAGAGAACCATACAAGTGAGAACATGTGGAAAAGCAATTAAAAGAAGTGATCAGTTAAACTACCATACAACAACTCACACTATGAAAAAGGAAAAACAAATGTGAGTTATGTGACAAAGCATTTAAAAGTACTGATGGCCTGACGAAACATAAACGAAGCCATACAGGAGAAAAGCCATACAAATGTCAAGTATGTTGCAAATCATTTTCACAGAGTAGTTCTCTAAATTGCCATAAGAGGATCCACACTGGAGAAAGACCATACAAGTGTAAACTATGTGGAAAATCATTTACATGGAGTTTTGCACTAAAGCGTCACACTAGAACCCACACTGGAGAAAAACGACACAAATGCAAATTGTGTCATAAAAGTTTTGCACAAAATCATTGGTTACACACACATATGAAAAGGCACACTGGAGAGAGACCTTTTAAGTGTGAAATTTGCGACATGGCTTTCATATTGAAGAGTGAACTGGGTCAGCATTCTAAAATCCACGATGGAGTTAAATCACACAAATGTCACCTATGTGAGAAATCATTTATGAGGAACAGTTATTTGACTATTCATATAAAAACCCACACTGGAGATAAACCATACAAATGTCAGTTCTGCCCAAAATCATTTACATGCAGTAGTCATTTGAAAAGCCATATGAAAACCCATGCAGGAGAGAGACCATATATTATTATTATTATTATTAATATTATTATTATTATTATTATTATTATTATTATTATTATTATTATTATTATTATTAATTATTATTATTATTATTATTATTATTATTATTATTATTATTATTATTATTATTATTATTATTATTATTATTATTATTATTATTATTATTATTATTATTATTATTATTATTATTATTATTATTATTATTATTATTATTATTATTATTATTATTATTATTATTATTATTATTATTATTACAGAAGTCTTATATAACGCCCCTTCAATGTGATCTACTCTATATGTGTGAATTGTGTCACCAGACCTACGCACATAAGGGTGACCTACACAGGCATTCAAGACCCATAACAGAGGTAAACAATGCAATTACAAATTATATCATAAACGATTTAAGCAGGTTTCACCGAAGAGTGACTAGAATAAGTGTTCTGAAACCCACAATAGAGAAAAGCCATTTAAAGTCAAATTAGGTGGAAAAAAATGTGAAAAGACTGTCAATTTGACTGACCGCTTGGAAACTGCTACAGGGGAAAAGCAAAGTCTGGAAACAGTTGGAAATGAGACATCATCTGTTTTTGACATTGAACCTTTCCTTGTGAAACCATTTGGATGTGTAATATGCAACGACATATTTGAAATAGAAAAGGAGTTTATGGAACACTGTTTCCACGAGTGTTACTCTCCAGTGGAGGACGACTTTGCTGAACTGTTTCGAAATACCAAACTGACAACAATTACTTCATAAATAATATTTTAATTTAATAAATTAAATATATATTGCTTATTATCTGTAATCTCCAGTGTGTTGTATAGCAAATTTGTTTCAGACACACAGTTGCCAAATATTAAGCTACAGGTTTTTAGAAGACTTGGCTAATTTATCTTCAGTTGTAAAAAACAAAGTTTTCAAAGTAGCATACAATGCTTATAAAATTAAAGGAATCAGTAACATGAATGATATTATATCACTTGAAACATAACATCCTCTTCATTCCTCTGACCGTTTGAATATTTGTTGTTTAAGCTTACATACTGTGCAAATTCTGTCATAAACGTTGTTCACAAAATCATTGGTTACATATACATATCAAAAGCCACACCGGAGAGAAACATTTTAAGTCTGAAATTTGCAACAATGCTTTTGTGGTGTAGGGTGCACTGGGTTAGCATTCTAAAATCGATGATGGAGATAATTCACACAAATGTCACCTATGCCAGAAATCATTTATGCAGGAAACTTATTTGAATATTCATATAAGAACCCACACTGGAGATAAATCATACAAATGTCAGCTCTGCCTAAAATCATATACACGCAGTAGTCATTTGACTAGCCATATCAAAACCCATACTGGAGAGAAACCAGTGTGAATTATGTCACTAAACCTGTGCACACAAGACCCATAATGGAAATAAACGATTCAAATCTGACCTATATCAGAAATCTCTCACAAAGAGTAGTTACTTGAATGTTTATATGAGAACCCATACTAGAAAGAAACCATTCAAATGCTACTTTGTAATAAATCATTTTCAGACAGAAATAATTTGCATGCACATGTGAGAGAAAATCATTTACATGTGAATTGTGTCATGGGGCATTTACTTGAAAGGGTCACCTGCAAAAACATTCAAAGACCAATCGTAGAGATAAACAATGCAAAAACAAATTATATCATAGACGATTCGAAGAGTGATGAGAATAAGTGTTCTGAAACCCACAATCGAGAAAAGCCACACAAAGTAAAATTAGATGGGGGAAATGTGAGCAGACTTTAACTTTGTCTGACTGTGGGAAAACTGTTAAAGCAAAATCTGGAAGCACTTGAGACATCATCTGTTTCAGACAGTAAGTCTTTTCTGGTTAAACCATTTGTACATGTAATATGCAATGAAATGTTTCCACAATCGAACATGTCATGTAGTTAGGAAATAATTTTAATTTTGTTCTATTTTGTTTTCTCTTTTTCTTTATTGTGCTCAAGCGCTGATCATACATAATAATTACAATAATAATAATAATAATAATAATAATAATAATAATAATAATAATAATAGGGGGACGCGGTGGTGTAGTGGTGTAAGTCGGCGCCTTGTAACCGGAGGGTTGCGGGTTCGAATCCACCTCAAGCCACTGCGTAGCGACCCAAGTGCTTCTGAATCGTTGCTTCGATCTTATCGACTGTCTACGAATATACGGCACTCTAATCTCTAGAATTTATTAATAATAATAATAATAATAATAATAATAATAATAATAATAATAATAATAATAATAATAATAATAATAATAATAATAACAATAACAATAACAATAACAACAACAATAATAATAATAATAATAACGGAGGACGAGGCATGATTTCCTGGAAATTTATAAAAAAAAGAAATTAACCCTCGGGCTACCAAGGGGGGGTGGTTACCACCCCCCACCTACGTTTTTCTGGAAAAACTTTTTTTTGCACATGGAATATAATTTTGACATTTTAGGTAGCTGTAGGGGTCCATTTGCGCAAATTTTGAGGTAAAAGTCATGATGATATCCCACGCCATAAAAAAGTTATACCCGATATAGCCTAGGTACCACTTATGAAATCAGGAATTTCTCTCGTCAGCTGTTAGCTGTTGTCGACTATAAAGGTATTCATTATTCTTTCTGGAAGAGAAACAACTATGCCATTCTTTAGAGGGAATTTAGGGTTATATTTACTTGCTTAGTTATTTGTCTTTTGATAACCGGAAGTGATCATAATGAATAATAATACGCTTTTTCAGTGTGAAAATCACTGATGCAATATCACAACGTAAACCGATATGGTTGGGTATGGGGAAGGGCTATAAACAGTTGAAGCAGAATACTAACAGAGTAAAGTAGTGCTGTGAAGTGTTCAAGAAGCCGGTTTGCAGGAAGCATTCGCACAAAACAATGAAAGTAACTTGCAACAACTGCAAGGACCACTGACGTATTTGACTGCCGGGAAAAATTACATAATTTCTTGTTTCATGTTGATATAGCTGCACACCTTTAGGTTTTGCCTGTAACTAAAACAGACTTTGGAATAGTTTGTATTGTTGAAAATTAAGCCTCATTATATTTATTATATTTAGAATATTCTTGGATACATGGTTCATTTTCAAAACCCACATCATTTATATATTTTTGTCCAGGTATTTACGTAACAATCGTAATTGTCTATGGGCATATATATATACACACACATATACCGGTAATAATGTGTGTGTGCATATATATATATATATATATATATATATATATATATATATATATATATATATATCAGTCTTGCGTGTCGATGTAGGGCCTTACGTCATAATATTAATTGATCAATAGTACAAATTGTGTGCGATAATATCAGATATCGTTAAATGGACCGGTGCCTTTGTTAAAAACTATATAATTTCGAGATGCATTCATATATTTTACAACTAAATACACCATTCTTTTCAGAAATGAATGCTGAATCAAATGCTGTATTACATGATATGATATCTTAAACCAAACACGAAATTCCGGGGGGGGGGTGGTAACCACCCCCCCCTTGGTAGCCGATGTCGCAAAAAAACCTTGGTAGCCTGAGGGTTAAAAAAATAAGTAAAAAAAAGAAGAAGAATAATAATAATATTCATTTAGTAATTCAAACTGACAAGACTTAGTACGCAGTATAATTACATGATATAGTAGTAACATACGATAACAAGTTTAACATGAATAAAATTTAACTGTATGGCAGCCATGCAATGCACCCATATGTCCTACTGCTCATTTTACAATCGCCACCTACGAAATGAAGGCTGAGACAACCATTGGGGTTCCTACTGTTTCCACACGCTTGATCAGCTTACGTCACTTGTAGTGAGTGATAGATTATATTGAGAATTAGGAGCAAAGACTTCTTTAATATTACGTGCCTCATTTTTGTTGTTCCTGTCAGTCTATGACTAAAAGTGTTATTTCAACAAGTACACAAAACTATGATACACTAGGTACAAAAAAAACAGGAAAATGCTAGGATTCCAACAGACACAGTAAAAGTCAAGTGGAAAAAATATTCTCCATATATAGCATTTCTACTTAGTTGAATTTCTCTCCATAAAAATCTGCACACAACAGAATTATAAAAAAAATATGTTACATTTGAAAAATATTCAGTTATTGCCAAACTCTTGCAGTGAAGGGAACTGTACAAGTGATGATAATTGTAACAAAGAATATAAAGTAAATCTTAAACTGGGATAACGTAAACCTCTATTAAGTAAATTATCTGTAGTAGGCTATTTGAAAGAACTTCCAGACTGTAGGCCTAATTTCTAAAGACGAAAAAGGGTTTCATTATCAAAGAAGTGAATTCAGTTACTGGTCTTGAAACCATAATTTTGTCATGACACCCCTCTGCTGTGATGTTATTTGTTGAGCTGGTACTAATGTCTGTACCGTACTGTTGGATATTCCCTTGTAGCCTAGATGATCAAGTCGACGGCGACAGCGTGGCTTAATACTTGCATAAAAATATAGCAGGGATTAAAATCGCGTGTCTTCTGACACGATGTGTGCATTTGACATTTGTCCAGTATGAAGTTAACTTGTCTGGAGTGTGCAATGTGCAGTGTGAATTTTTGAGAGATTAGTTCGAGTCAAGCAAACACGATATCATTATAATACCTGAAATTTTTTACTTAGCAGTTCCATTTCAGTTTGACAGTTTGATGAAGAGTGAGCAATTGAAAATAATGAGTAATGAATGAGTAATGAATAATTTAAGTACTGGAATATGAGAATGCAACAGCCGTAATCAATTTTGGCGAATAGACTAGAGTCCAAATTGACAAAAAGTCGACCAAGTCGATCGTTTATTTGCCATGTCGATCGAATCGACGAGAGGTCGACAAATTGGATCAAGTCAATCATAGCACTCGACTCGGTCGACCACGGGGTATAAGGTATTGTGAATAATAGCCCTCAATGTGCGCTGGACAAAGGCATCCAGACGAAGTAGAAAATCCTCATAGTTCTCTTTGTCGAGTGAATGCCACTGTTGGCGTTTGAAACAATGAACGTCGACGAAAAGCCTTCAAGGAATGTCTTCACGAGAACTAACACCCGTGTTGTAATTGTGATTATTATTTTTTTTATTAAACACCGAGGCGATCATGTACAATCGGGGAGCCTAACCCTAGCCCTGAATTTTAAAATCCAGCTTCCACTCGCAGGTATAGCTTTTTAAGCGCACAAATACCTGGGCTACGCTGACCCCCTAACCTAAGCCCTAACCGACCCTCATGACGTTTACCCTGACCCTAACCGACCCTCACGATGCAAAGTCACCTACCCAGATAACACATAAGCACCCTGATTGTACATGTTCGACAAAGCCGTTATCTAATTATTGAATATCAATTAACTGATGTTGAACAGTTGTGAGCGATTAGAGCGAAGGACTTACTGAAGGTTCCTACAGAGGAAGCGGTTCGTAGCCGTGCTATCGGCGTCCCTACGTGAGCGTTCTAGCCAATAAGAACCATGTCCCATTCTAATTATAATCTGAGCTTTATAAAGCGCCGCTTAAAGAAAGCCATTGTTTCAACTCTCGTAATTAAATCCTTTCACACGAATTTATTCAACGTTAACCCTCATCCGAACATAACTTTTTTAAATCTTATATTTGCTCAAATCGCTTTTATTACTTTGTTGCCATATTGTTGAGCAACAATGAGTGCATTTAAATGACCAAAAAGATTGAGTGCTCAAAAGGCACTGAGGATAATTATACTGGCTGAGACTACTGTTGACAGTTTCGACAGTGACAGCGATTACGACAAATGTGAATGTGACGAGATGTCAATGTCTGAAGAGCAACTTTCTGATGTTTCTGATCATGAAGATAACGTTGAAATTGACGATAATCATGAACACGATGATGAGACTGGTCCTAAAAGTGATGATAACGCTGACGAAACTATTGATAATGATGAGGCCGATTGACATGAATACGAGTCAAGATCCGCATATTTGTGGCAGTCTAAACCACTTCAAACAGGCTTTACTCGGTTGCATAATGTAATAAAAGAAAAATGTTTATATTGAAAAACACAGATTGGGAGATGAAGAAGCGTTTCAAACGGCGCATGCTGTTGTAGCAGCTTGAGAGATCCCTAGTAGCACCGTGGATCACTACCAGAAAAAGCAAGCCACAGTCAGGCGGTGTGCGGCATGCAATCTTGTCCGCCGGATTTCGGATTGTTGCTCGGCAGAAGCAGGAAGAGGAGGGTATAAAACAACGATGCTAACTGTGTGACAAGGTGAAGGACAGAAAAACACAGTAGATATGCTGCACATGCTGTCTATCTCACTGTTCTTCTGCTCCACAGTATGCGTGTGATCAAGGCAAACAAGAACAAGACTTACTGACTAAATTACATGCTTACAATTACAATTTATTTCATTATTTTGTGAGATATTTTATAGAAAACAGTCATGTAGCATTTGAACATAACAGCATTCAGTACTAATTTTACTAGAATAATGGTTTCTTCATGTTTGGTTCTAATTTTATAGATAGACTAGCATTGAGTCGTTCAGACAGTCATGACAGGCTGTCACAAAATAATGTAATTGAACATTTAGTTTCAAATTCATCGTAGAAATGATTTATTTTTGCATGGAGAGACTGATACATTGTTATTTTTTGTTAACCTAGTAACATTTTGCAAAATTGGTACATAAAATACACTGTTACCTGTGAAGATACCATATCAAAAGAGGGGGTCTCCAGACCCCCCTTGTTCAAATTACGTTGCATTTTGGCATGTTCGGATGAGGGTTACAGTCGTTAGGCGTCACAGCTTTTAGCCATTAGAATTATGGTTTATACAAAAAATAAGGTTCGGATCAAACCAATCGAAAGAGGGCAGAATGGTGCGTGTGTTAATAATCCAACTTCTACTCTAATAATTTTGATTTCATTTGACGCCATTTTGAAGAGCATCATGGGCGAAAATCGATATCACAATAATATTTCGTTATTGTAACGGTATGACTTAACATTGCATTAAGTCGTCACATATTTATCATGTATTTGTGAATTACTTGTTAAAAATTATCTTAAGTCGTGTGCAAATTCTCTTTATTTACAACTTTTACCAGTTTAATTCCTGCGCAAGAAAGACACCGAAATTCATGTCAAAGCGTTCCATATTTCTGCAATAGTTCTAGCACAGACCAGGAACGACATATACCGCCTGAACATACTTCCCGAACATATTCCTCCACACTAGGACACGTTCTTTTTTTGTGCTTACGTTTAGTGCTCAATAAAATTTATCACTATGGGAGAATAACTCGCTGTTTTAATGATCAAAACATCAAAATAATGTCCTGCACTAGAACCTACTGGTTACTATGCAAATGCAGGCTAATGTTAGGCGAACATGTACAATCGGGGTGCCTCTGTACTATCTGGGTGGGTGTCTGCATCGTGAGGGTCGGTTAGGGCTTAGGGTCAGTGTAGCCTATGTATTTGTGCGACTAAAAAAGCCATACCTGCGAACGGAAGCTAAAATTCAGCTAGAGTTAGAGTTGTACAATGTCATGTTCGCCAATATATAGGTTGAAAAAGCCTATTCATCCTAAGTTTATCTAAAACCGAATGTTGTGGCCAACTCCTTGAAGCCTGTACTCGTATAGGCCTACCCCGTGACCAATCGAGTCGAACTGCTACGATCGGCTTGGCTCGGCCGACGTTCGACTCGATCGACTTTGTCAACTAGACCTCTCGTCGACTCGATCGACTTGGCAAACTAAACGATCGATTTGGTCGACTTGGACTGTATCTCTTGGCCATGGGCCCGAGAGCCATGGCGCCAAAGGTGCCGATGCTCATACAAGTAGGCCTATTGGTTCTGTGACGCCGAGGCAGGAGGATGCTCACACAGCTTCTGGATGGCTCTCTGTATTTGATGTTTTCTAAAGTAGTTTTTGACTTGTTGTTCTATAGACGCTTTTCATTTCAGTAATAATTATGTAGTATAATAAGCTGTTCCACTGATTGTAAAAATGACAAAATATTCTTATTGGTTATATCGATTAAGCGTAATTATAGTTCTATCCATCTTAGGTCTGTACTTTGCTGAGGTTAGCTCACTATTTTACTGACCGAACGCAAAACAATGATTATGAGTAGGCCTACCTCAAGAACGCCCAAGGTTGGGATTAACTTTGTGTTTCCCCAGGGTTCCGTTCTTGGTCCTATTCTTTTACATTCTTTTTGCCTCTGGCATTCACTCTCTTCTGTTAGCATCTTGCATCTTGCCCGTAGGCGTAATTTGTAAGGGGTACGAGGGGTGCCCTTACCCCCCACTTTTTGGACTAAGTGGGTACTGTACCCCCCACTTTTAAACAACGCCGATCAATATTTTATTGTGCCTTCCCAGTGATCGCAGTATCCACCTTGTTTCGTGTATACAGACAGAGTGAGGTGTACAGCATGTACCAGGCAGTTAGGCAGGCAGGCTTTCAGCCACACAGGTTGTCCGACAGATTGACCGCAGTGAACGGCTCGCAGGCCACGGCTACACTCTTCTTCTTACATCACCCTCACTCTCCGCCTTATGGTTGACATCTTAGTCATCGGCTATTGGGGTGTGTATATGTAGGTCAAAGCGCAAACCTTCATGAGTTACAAACCCATATGTGACCTCGGCCGAGAGAAGGGACCACTTGTCGCTTTCTAGATTAGCCGAAAAAATGCGTTTTTACGATAGACCATGACTATTGAATTTCGCGTCTAATTAATCAATCTGCAGCTCAGACTCACTGTACTAGAGGGAATCTTATGCTACTTGATGCGTTAAGGCTAAATTTAGGTATTAATGCATTGGGTAGAGACACATTAAATTGTTTTATGCGATTTCCCGCCAAATGATAGTTTATTTTTTTGTGAAAAAAGTGCGTAAATTGTGGACCAAACGCTCTGAAAGTTTTTCCTCATTTTACCTAAGGCTTATGGAAACCGCTATTAAGTCAATTTGCGACAAGTGGGGTACGAGGGGTGCCCTTACCCCCCACTTTTTGGACTAAGTGGGTACTGTACCCCCCACTTTTAAACAACGCCGATCAATATTTTATTGTGCCTTCCCAGTGATCGCAGTATCCACCTTGTTTCGTGTATACAGACAGAGTGAGGTGTACAGTGGCTAAAATGGGCTCCATTTGGCAGCAAATGCTGTAAAATGCGTTGTCAGCTGGGGCTTCGGCCCAGACACCCTAGTCGTGGCCGACTGTCCCTTTAGGCAAAAATTCATTAAAATATGCACTGAAATCAGAAAACAGTTAATGAAAGAGACTGAAGATATAAATGGATTTTAGAATAAGGTAGCCTATAGGCTACATATAAAAGAAAAACAGTATAGTGCTAAAATAGTTAATTGTTAATAAGTGTTTTTATAGAGCTTACCGGAGATAAAGTTTTTGTCGTTTTTTTTCAGGAAGGCCTAATGTGAAATTATGAACCCATGGCCGGAGATTATGAGGGACATTGCGATCAGGTGGAAAATATGGTCGCTGAACATGACCGTGGTCTGTAATGGCTGTCTTAAGGAGGCGTTTATCTGCCTGTTTTGTCAATTCAGAAGCGAGTTGAATGGATGGGGAAAGTAGGCCAGGACGTCGCATTTTCTTCAGCAGTGTTTCAACCCAATCACTGTCTCCAACAGGCAGGGGTGTCGAGTCTGTCGACTCGTACTCCTCTGTTCAACATTGCGATCACCTGATCGGTCATATTGTTGCGGTGCCGAATGTAGTTTTGGCTAAATGCGGCATACGACAAAGCCACAAACTGTTGTTTCTTTCTACATTGAATAATTGTTAATCCCAGATTCCGGAAAATTTTCTTAATACATAAATATTCCAAATTCCAACGTTTCAAACCATCTAAATCACTAATCTTATCCATTGGTAACCGCAGCTGCTACTATTCTTCCGGCAGTAATGACCTATGTTGCTTCTTCCTTTTCTCACCTTAAATCCTGCTTTTTCTCTCGGGGTCTCGCGCACTGGGAGCGCCTCTGAATGGTATATACCGCGAGAGGCGCTTTATAAATGCCCATATACAATACAATACAATATGTAGGTCGAGGTGACCTAAATAGGTCACTGAGATGTCGAACCCACTTATTGCGCGCAACGCCAATAGCGCGCAAGACAAATGCGCGCCGTCAATTGACGTTGAATTATTGTGTGAGACGTAGAGACATATGAAACGAGAGAACTCTTTGTGCAGTTAATAAGACAAAACCAAGGACATCGGGCAAAACGTATGTAATATTACGTGAAGTTTTCAAATATCAAAATACACTTAAAGTTGGATGGCCGATGAAAATATAGCTCAAATTAGGAGTTGGATAAGCGATGAAACATCTGTGCATTATTTGATATTGAATCTAGAAATTTCGTTTAGGAATTACTGCAGTGATTTTCTACTTTTAGATAAATAGAATTAAACAACAATAACATTCATTGGAAGAATGTGGAAAAGAATTTTCACAACATTCTGAGCCAAACACGAGATTCCACACTGGATACAAACCACGAGTGACAGAATCGACGCTAATGAGACATACACGATTGCCTACAGGAGAGAAAGCCATACAAATGCCTATATTGTGATAAAATATTTTCACAATCTTATGTATTGAATAATCACACGACAATCCACACTGGAGAGAACCATACAAGTGAGAACATGTGGAAAAGCAATTAAAAGAAGTGATCAGTTAAACTACCATACAACAACTCACACTATGAAAAAGGAAAAACAAATGTGAGTTATGTGACAAAGCATTTAAAAGTACTGATGGCCTGACGAAACATAAACGAAGCCATACAGGAGAAAAGCCATACAAATGTCAAGTATGTTGCAAATCATTTTCACAGAGTAGTTCTCTAAATTGCCATAAGAGGATCCACACTGGAGAAAGACCATACAAGTGTAAACTATGTGGAAAATCATTTACATGGAGTTTTGCACTAAAGCGTCACACTAGAACCCACACTGGAGAAAAACGACACAAATGCAAATTGTGTCATAAAAGTTTTGCACAAAATCATTGGTTACACACACATATGAAAAGGCACACTGGAGAGAGACCTTTTAAGTGTGAAATTTGCGACATGGCTTTCATATTGAAGAGTGAACTGGGTCAGCATTCTAAAATCCACGATGGAGTTAAATCACACAAATGTCACCTATGTGAGAAATCATTTATGAGGAACAGTTATTTGACTATTCATATAAAAACCCACACTGGAGATAAACCATACAAATGTCAGTTCTGCCCAAAATCATTTACATGCAGTAGTCATTTGAAAAGCCATATGAAAACCCATGCAGGAGAGAGACCATATATTATTATTATTATTATTAATATTATTATTATTATTATTATTATTATTATTATTATTATTATTATTATTATTATTAATTATTATTATTATTATTATTATTATTATTATTATTATTATTATTATTATTATTATTATTATTATTATTATTATTATTATTATTATTATTATTATTATTATTATTATTATTATTATTATTATTATTATTATTATTATTATTATTATTATTATTATTATTATTATTATTATTATTATTACAGAAGTCTTATATAACGCCCCTTCAATGTGATCTACTCTATATGTGTGAATTGTGTCACCAGACCTACGCACATAAGGGTGACCTACACAGGCATTCAAGACCCATAACAGAGGTAAACAATGCAATTACAAATTATATCATAAACGATTTAAGCAGGTTTCACCGAAGAGTGACTAGAATAAGTGTTCTGAAACCCACAATAGAGAAAAGCCATTTAAAGTCAAATTAGGTGGAAAAAAATGTGAAAAGACTGTCAATTTGACTGACCGCTTGGAAACTGCTACAGGGGAAAAGCAAAGTCTGGAAACAGTTGGAAATGAGACATCATCTGTTTTTGACATTGAACCTTTCCTTGTGAAACCATTTGGATGTGTAATATGCAACGACATATTTGAAATAGAAAAGGAGTTTATGGAACACTGTTTCCACGAGTGTTACTCTCCAGTGGAGGACGACTTTGCTGAACTGTTTCGAAATACCAAACTGACAACAATTACTTCATAAATAATATTTTAATTTAATAAATTAAATATATATTGCTTATTATCTGTAATCTCCAGTGTGTTGTATAGCAAATTTGTTTCAGACACACAGTTGCCAAATATTAAGCTACAGGTTTTTAGAAGACTTGGCTAATTTATCTTCAGTTGTAAAAAACAAAGTTTTCAAAGTAGCATACAATGCTTATAAAATTAAAGGAATCAGTAACATGAATGATATTATATCACTTGAAACATAACATCCTCTTCATTCCTCTGACCGTTTGAATATTTGTTGTTTAAGCTTACATACTGTGCAAATTCTGTCATAAACGTTGTTCACAAAATCATTGGTTACATATACATATCAAAAGCCACACCGGAGAGAAACATTTTAAGTCTGAAATTTGCAACAATGCTTTTGTGGTGTAGGGTGCACTGGGTTAGCATTCTAAAATCGATGATGGAGATAATTCACACAAATGTCACCTATGCCAGAAATCATTTATGCAGGAAACTTATTTGAATATTCATATAAGAACCCACACTGGAGATAAATCATACAAATGTCAGCTCTGCCTAAAATCATATACACGCAGTAGTCATTTGACTAGCCATATCAAAACCCATACTGGAGAGAAACCAGTGTGAATTATGTCACTAAACCTGTGCACACAAGACCCATAATGGAAATAAACGATTCAAATCTGACCTATATCAGAAATCTCTCACAAAGAGTAGTTACTTGAATGTTTATATGAGAACCCATACTAGAAAGAAACCATTCAAATGCTACTTTGTAATAAATCATTTTCAGACAGAAATAATTTGCATGCACATGTGAGAGAAAATCATTTACATGTGAATTGTGTCATGGGGCATTTACTTGAAAGGGTCACCTGCAAAAACATTCAAAGACCAATCGTAGAGATAAACAATGCAAAAACAAATTATATCATAGACGATTCGAAGAGTGATGAGAATAAGTGTTCTGAAACCCACAATCGAGAAAAGCCACACAAAGTAAAATTAGATGGGGGAAATGTGAGCAGACTTTAACTTTGTCTGACTGTGGGAAAACTGTTAAAGCAAAATCTGGAAGCACTTGAGACATCATCTGTTTCAGACAGTAAGTCTTTTCTGGTTAAACCATTTGTACATGTAATATGCAATGAAATGTTTCCACAATCGAACATGTCATGTAGTTAGGAAATAATTTTAATTTTGTTCTATTTTGTTTTCTCTTTTTCTTTATTGTGCTCAAGCGCTGATCATACATAATAATTACAATAATAATAATAATAATAATAATAATAATAATAATAATAATAATAATAGGGGGACGCGGTGGTGTAGTGGTGTAAGTCGGCGCCTTGTAACCGGAGGGTTGCGGGTTCGAATCCACCTCAAGCCACTGCGTAGCGACCCAAGTGCTTCTGAATCGTTGCTTCGATCTTATCGACTGTCTACGAATATACGGCACTCTAATCTCTAGAATTTATTAATAATAATAATAATAATAATAATAATAATAATAATAATAATAATAATAATAATAATAATAATAATAATAATAATAACAATAACAATAACAATAACAACAACAATAATAATAATAATAATAACGGAGGACGAGGCATGATTTCCTGGAAATTTATAAAAAAAAGAAATTAACCCTCGGGCTACCAAGGGGGGGTGGTTACCACCCCCCACCTACGTTTTTCTGGAAAAACTTTTTTTTGCACATGGAATATAATTTTGACATTTTAGGTAGCTGTAGGGGTCCATTTGCGCAAATTTTGAGGTAAAAGTCATGATGATATCCCACGCCATAAAAAAGTTATACCCGATATAGCCTAGGTACCACTTATGAAATCAGGAATTTCTCTCGTCAGCTGTTAGCTGTTGTCGACTATAAAGGTATTCATTATTCTTTCTGGAAGAGAAACAACTATGCCATTCTTTAGAGGGAATTTAGGGTTATATTTACTTGCTTAGTTATTTGTCTTTTGATAACCGGAAGTGATCATAATGAATAATAATACGCTTTTTCAGTGTGAAAATCACTGATGCAATATCACAACGTAAACCGATATGGTTGGGTATGGGGAAGGGCTATAAACAGTTGAAGCAGAATACTAACAGAGTAAAGTAGTGCTGTGAAGTGTTCAAGAAGCCGGTTTGCAGGAAGCATTCGCACAAAACAATGAAAGTAACTTGCAACAACTGCAAGGACCACTGACGTATTTGACTGCCGGGAAAAATTACATAATTTCTTGTTTCATGTTGATATAGCTGCACACCTTTAGGTTTTGCCTGTAACTAAAACAGACTTTGGAATAGTTTGTATTGTTGAAAATTAAGCCTCATTATATTTATTATATTTAGAATATTCTTGGATACATGGTTCATTTTCAAAACCCACATCATTTATATATTTTTGTCCAGGTATTTACGTAACAATCGTAATTGTCTATGGGCATATATATATACACACACATATACCGGTAATAATGTGTGTGTGCATATATATATATATATATATATATATATATATATATATATATATATATATATCAGTCTTGCGTGTCGATGTAGGGCCTTACGTCATAATATTAATTGATCAATAGTACAAATTGTGTGCGATAATATCAGATATCGTTAAATGGACCGGTGCCTTTGTTAAAAACTATATAATTTCGAGATGCATTCATATATTTTACAACTAAATACACCATTCTTTTCAGAAATGAATGCTGAATCAAATGCTGTATTACATGATATGATATCTTAAACCAAACACGAAATTCCGGGGGGGGGGTGGTAACCACCCCCCCCTTGGTAGCCGATGTCGCAAAAAAACCTTGGTAGCCTGAGGGTTAAAAAAATAAGTAAAAAAAAGAAGAAGAATAATAATAATATTCATTTAGTAATTCAAACTGACAAGACTTAGTACGCAGTATAATTACATGATATAGTAGTAACATACGATAACAAGTTTAACATGAATAAAATTTAACTGTATGGCAGCCATGCAATGCACCCATATGTCCTACTGCTCATTTTACAATCGCCACCTACGAAATGAAGGCTGAGACAACCATTGGGGTTCCTACTGTTTCCACACGCTTGATCAGCTTACGTCACTTGTAGTGAGTGATAGATTATATTGAGAATTAGGAGCAAAGACTTCTTTAATATTACGTGCCTCATTTTTGTTGTTCCTGTCAGTCTATGACTAAAAGTGTTATTTCAACAAGTACACAAAACTATGATACACTAGGTACAAAAAAAACAGGAAAATGCTAGGATTCCAACAGACACAGTAAAAGTCAAGTGGAAAAAATATTCTCCATATATAGCATTTCTACTTAGTTGAATTTCTCTCCATAAAAATCTGCACACAACAGAATTATAAAAAAAATATGTTACATTTGAAAAATATTCAGTTATTGCCAAACTCTTGCAGTGAAGGGAACTGTACAAGTGATGATAATTGTAACAAAGAATATAAAGTAAATCTTAAACTGGGATAACGTAAACCTCTATTAAGTAAATTATCTGTAGTAGGCTATTTGAAAGAACTTCCAGACTGTAGGCCTAATTTCTAAAGACGAAAAAGGGTTTCATTATCAAAGAAGTGAATTCAGTTACTGGTCTTGAAACCATAATTTTGTCATGACACCCCTCTGCTGTGATGTTATTTGTTGAGCTGGTACTAATGTCTGTACCGTACTGTTGGATATTCCCTTGTAGCCTAGATGATCAAGTCGACGGCGACAGCGTGGCTTAATACTTGCATAAAAATATAGCAGGGATTAAAATCGCGTGTCTTCTGACACGATGTGTGCATTTGACATTTGTCCAGTATGAAGTTAACTTGTCTGGAGTGTGCAATGTGCAGTGTGAATTTTTGAGAGATTAGTTCGAGTCAAGCAAACACGATATCATTATAATACCTGAAATTTTTTACTTAGCAGTTCCATTTCAGTTTGACAGTTTGATGAAGAGTGAGCAATTGAAAATAATGAGTAATGAATGAGTAATGAATAATTTAAGTACTGGAATATGAGAATGCAACAGCCGTAATCAATTTTGGCGAATAGACTAGAGTCCAAATTGACAAAAAGTCGACCAAGTCGATCGTTTATTTGCCATGTCGATCGAATCGACGAGAGGTCGACAAATTGGATCAAGTCAATCATAGCACTCGACTCGGTCGACCACGGGGTATAAGGTATTGTGAATAATAGCCCTCAATGTGCGCTGGACAAAGGCATCCAGACGAAGTAGAAAATCCTCATAGTTCTCTTTGTCGAGTGAATGCCACTGTTGGCGTTTGAAACAATGAACGTCGACGAAAAGCCTTCAAGGAATGTCTTCACGAGAACTAACACCCGTGTTGTAATTGTGATTATTATTTTTTTTATTAAACACCGAGGCGATCATGTACAATCGGGGAGCCTAACCCTAGCCCTGAATTTTAAAATCCAGCTTCCACTCGCAGGTATAGCTTTTTAAGCGCACAAATACCTGGGCTACGCTGACCCCCTAACCTAAGCCCTAACCGACCCTCATGACGTTTACCCTGACCCTAACCGACCCTCACGATGCAAAGTCACCTACCCAGATAACACATAAGCACCCTGATTGTACATGTTCGACAAAGCCGTTATCTAATTATTGAATATCAATTAACTGATGTTGAACAGTTGTGAGCGATTAGAGCGAAGGACTTACTGAAGGTTCCTACAGAGGAAGCGGTTCGTAGCCGTGCTATCGGCGTCCCTACGTGAGCGTTCTAGCCAATAAGAACCATGTCCCATTCTAATTATAATCTGAGCTTTATAAAGCGCCGCTTAAAGAAAGCCATTGTTTCAACTCTCGTAATTAAATCCTTTCACACGAATTTATTCAACGTTAACCCTCATCCGAACATAACTTTTTTAAATCTTATATTTGCTCAAATCGCTTTTATTACTTTGTTGCCATATTGTTGAGCAACAATGAGTGCATTTAAATGACCAAAAAGATTGAGTGCTCAAAAGGCACTGAGGATAATTATACTGGCTGAGACTACTGTTGACAGTTTCGACAGTGACAGCGATTACGACAAATGTGAATGTGACGAGATGTCAATGTCTGAAGAGCAACTTTCTGATGTTTCTGATCATGAAGATAACGTTGAAATTGACGATAATCATGAACACGATGATGAGACTGGTCCTAAAAGTGATGATAACGCTGACGAAACTATTGATAATGATGAGGCCGATTGACATGAATACGAGTCAAGATCCGCATATTTGTGGCAGTCTAAACCACTTCAAACAGGCTTTACTCGGTTGCATAATGTAATAAAAGAAAAATGTTTATATTGAAAAACACAGATTGGGAGATGAAGAAGCGTTTCAAACGGCGCATGCTGTTGTAGCAGCTTGAGAGATCCCTAGTAGCACCGTGGATCACTACCAGAAAAAGCAAGCCACAGTCAGGCGGTGTGCGGCATGCAATCTTGTCCGCCGGATTTCGGATTGTTGCTCGGCAGAAGCAGGAAGAGGAGGGTATAAAACAACGATGCTAACTGTGTGACAAGGTGAAGGACAGAAAAACACAGTAGATATGCTGCACATGCTGTCTATCTCACTGTTCTTCTGCTCCACAGTATGCGTGTGATCAAGGCAAACAAGAACAAGACTTACTGACTAAATTACATGCTTACAATTACAATTTATTTCATTATTTTGTGAGATATTTTATAGAAAACAGTCATGTAGCATTTGAACATAACAGCATTCAGTACTAATTTTACTAGAATAATGGTTTCTTCATGTTTGGTTCTAATTTTATAGATAGACTAGCATTGAGTCGTTCAGACAGTCATGACAGGCTGTCACAAAATAATGTAATTGAACATTTAGTTTCAAATTCATCGTAGAAATGATTTATTTTTGCATGGAGAGACTGATACATTGTTATTTTTTGTTAACCTAGTAACATTTTGCAAAATTGGTACATAAAATACACTGTTACCTGTGAAGATACCATATCAAAAGAGGGGGTCTCCAGACCCCCCTTGTTCAAATTACGTTGCATTTTGGCATGTTCGGATGAGGGTTACAGTCGTTAGGCGTCACAGCTTTTAGCCATTAGAATTATGGTTTATACAAAAAATAAGGTTCGGATCAAACCAATCGAAAGAGGGCAGAATGGTGCGTGTGTTAATAATCCAACTTCTACTCTAATAATTTTGATTTCATTTGACGCCATTTTGAAGAGCATCATGGGCGAAAATCGATATCACAATAATATTTCGTTATTGTAACGGTATGACTTAACATTGCATTAAGTCGTCACATATTTATCATGTATTTGTGAATTACTTGTTAAAAATTATCTTAAGTCGTGTGCAAATTCTCTTTATTTACAACTTTTACCAGTTTAATTCCTGCGCAAGAAAGACACCGAAATTCATGTCAAAGCGTTCCATATTTCTGCAATAGTTCTAGCACAGACCAGGAACGACATATACCGCCTGAACATACTTCCCGAACATATTCCTCCACACTAGGACACGTTCTTTTTTTGTGCTTACGTTTAGTGCTCAATAAAATTTATCACTATGGGAGAATAACTCGCTGTTTTAATGATCAAAACATCAAAATAATGTCCTGCACTAGAACCTACTGGTTACTATGCAAATGCAGGCTAATGTTAGGCGAACATGTACAATCGGGGTGCCTCTGTACTATCTGGGTGGGTGTCTGCATCGTGAGGGTCGGTTAGGGCTTAGGGTCAGTGTAGCCTATGTATTTGTGCGACTAAAAAAGCCATACCTGCGAACGGAAGCTAAAATTCAGCTAGAGTTAGAGTTGTACAATGTCATGTTCGCCAATATATAGGTTGAAAAAGCCTATTCATCCTAAGTTTATCTAAAACCGAATGTTGTGGCCAACTCCTTGAAGCCTGTACTCGTATAGGCCTACCCCGTGACCAATCGAGTCGAACTGCTACGATCGGCTTGGCTCGGCCGACGTTCGACTCGATCGACTTTGTCAACTAGACCTCTCGTCGACTCGATCGACTTGGCAAACTAAACGATCGATTTGGTCGACTTGGACTGTATCTCTTGGCCATGGGCCCGAGAGCCATGGCGCCAAAGGTGCCGATGCTCATACAAGTAGGCCTATTGGTTCTGTGACGCCGAGGCAGGAGGATGCTCACACAGCTTCTGGATGGCTCTCTGTATTTGATGTTTTCTAAAGTAGTTTTTGACTTGTTGTTCTATAGACGCTTTTCATTTCAGTAATAATTATGTAGTATAATAAGCTGTTCCACTGATTGTAAAAATGACAAAATATTCTTATTGGTTATATCGATTAAGCGTAATTATAGTTCTATCCATCTTAGGTCTGTACTTTGCTGAGGTTAGCTCACTATTTTACTGACCGAACGCAAAACAATGATTATGAGTAGGCCTACCTCAAGAACGCCCAAGGTTGGGATTAACTTTGTGTTTCCCCAGGGTTCCGTTCTTGGTCCTATTCTTTTACATTCTTTTTGCCTCTGGCATTCACTCTCTTCTGTTAGCATCTTGCATCTTGCCCGTAGGCGTAATTTGTAAGGGGTACGAGGGGTGCCCTTACCCCCCACTTTTTGGACTAAGTGGGTACTGTACCCCCCACTTTTAAACAACGCCGATCAATATTTTATTGTGCCTTCCCAGTGATCGCAGTATCCACCTTGTTTCGTGTATACAGACAGAGTGAGGTGTACAGCATGTACCAGGCAGTTAGGCAGGCAGGCTTTCAGCCACACAGGTTGTCCGACAGATTGACCGCAGTGAACGGCTCGCAGGCCACGGCTACACTCTTCTTCTTACATCACCCTCACTCTCCGCCTTATGGTTGACATCTTAGTCATCGGCTATTGGGGTGTGTATATGTAGGTCAAAGCGCAAACCTTCATGAGTTACAAACCCATATGTGACCTCGGCCGAGAGAAGGGACCACTTGTCGCTTTCTAGATTAGCCGAAAAAATGCGTTTTTACGATAGACCATGACTATTGAATTTCGCGTCTAATTAATCAATCTGCAGCTCAGACTCACTGTACTAGAGGGAATCTTATGCTACTTGATGCGTTAAGGCTAAATTTAGGTATTAATGCATTGGGTAGAGACACATTAAATTGTTTTATGCGATTTCCCGCCAAATGATAGTTTATTTTTTTGTGAAAAAAGTGCGTAAATTGTGGACCAAACGCTCTGAAAGTTTTTCCTCATTTTACCTAAGGCTTATGGAAACCGCTATTAAGTCAATTTGCGACAAGTGGTCCCTTCTGTCGGCCGAGGTCACATATGTGGATCCACACTCATATTGGCGGCAATCGGCATTGATATGGCTCCTCACCTCTCTGTCCCCTCACAATCTCAGAATCAATAACTATTACTAAGTTAAACAAATCCGAGCCGGACAGCTGAAGAAGAAGCTCCCTCTGTTACATACTATAATCAGTTAAGACGTCGTTGGTGTTCCGAATTTGCTGATAGGCAAAATGGATAAATGTGTTCTAAAACGAAACGGGTAGATGACATTATAGACGACAAAATTGTCGTTATGGAGGTAAGCTCATCAGCGTTTCATAATCTTACAGTTTAAGTGTAATGAGCTGAGATTGACAGCCATTAAGTTGAACAAAAGTCATGGTCAACTCCAGAGAGTAAATTTTCCTGAAGGTGACTAAAGTTCCATTCCATCTGGAGAGTTAAAAGAAAAAAAACATAAATAGGTCTTTTTGGGTTAAATATGGCTTGAAATGTCTGCCTAGATGGCTGCCGAATTGTCATTACAATTGGATATTTATAAATGAGTAGACCTAATTATTAAATTTAAAGCGCTTCTGAGTTGTTAGGAATCGCGACAAAATTATATAAGCCCCTGTTAAACTATACTAGGGCGTACTGCAAATAATACTAATACTACTAATAATGGCTTGTTTTTATTGACACAATCCACCTCATCTGATGTTCATGCGTCCTGATATAACCGTGTGGGTGTTCTTGTCTACCATTAGCTGCTTCAGCCGCATATTCCTTCCAAGGAACTTTTGGTTCATAAAAGCTGAAAACAAATTACAGAGCATTAGGCCCTGATTGCTATTTTAAAACCATTGTTGTTCAACACTGTTGCTGCTGTTGTTCGTGCTGCTACTACTGCTGCTATTCTTACTACTACTAATTCACTACTACTGTTACGATTACGGGTAATATGTAAAAAACTAGTGTATTAACCCGTCATAAATTATGACGTGACGACAGTGTATCATTATACGCCTTTATGTATCGTTGGCTAAAATGCTCTGATCGCCGTCGTCAAGACGACCGTCGTCAAGACGGCAGTATAGTGACGTCAAAGACGGTTTCACAATAGAACAGAAAGCGTTATACGACGGACAAATTTGCATATAAGGAAACTATATGTATAGATAGTATCCATGCGAAAAGTGAAATTGGAGAAAAACTGGTACCCCCACTTTTTAGACCAAAGTTACGCCCCTGATCTGGCCATCTCTATGCTGATGATGTGCAAACTTATGTCCGTGGTCCCCTAGCTGATCAAATTCTTCTTGTTCGATCCATTGACTCCCTTTCTCAAGAGCTTCGCTCTTGGATGTTCTCTAATCGGTTGAACCTAAGCTCCTCTAAAACCTAACTCATTTGGTTTGGTACAAAGCAACATTTATCTAAACTCGATTTCTCACTTCTCCAGCTTACCTTTGTGACCTGATGCGCAAACCTATCTCTGCTTCTTCTCATCGACTCCTACGTTCTCTGAATCGACTTGATCTGTTTGTTCAAATGTTGCCAAACATCAGAGTGAGAAGTCGAAGCATTCAGTCCTGTCCTAACATACAGACATTCGAACGTTTTGAGAACGTCGTTACTAGTCCAGGCAATCTAGCACAAATATCTGATGAAACTGGGCAAAATTGCATCAGAAGGTTTTTAAACGGTTTCCTGTTCAGAAAAAATTGCTGAATAAAATATCCAAAATCCCCCTAAATCCGACCACGGGAACACCTTATTACACCTTCACCCTTATTACACCTTCACCCTTCACCCTTCACCCTTATTACACCTTCGCCCCACCCGAACCTTATTACACCTTCACCCCACCCGATTGCGCAGCACACGCCGTGGGCAGCCGAGTCACACGGCATCAGTGCAGTGGTATGCAGTTGAGCGTCTTATCAGTTTGTTCTTGCTCCCATTCCTCATTCTGCTTCAGCGGTCGCTTGGCTTAGGGAACAGGCTCTTGCATATATAAAATACACACACCTACACATATACAAATGCATATATATATATATATATATATATATATATATATATATATATATATATATATATATATATATATATATACATCTATACGTGCAAATGAAACAGTATACACTTTGTAGCCAGAGCTCATACATACGTATACACTAACATGACAAATTTCAGGCCTCCTTGGTTGACAATCCAAACTTTTAACCACTTTGTGCTCAAGAATAAAAGTTTATCCTATGTTTTTTCTGTAATCCCTCATTTCTTATATCACATTGATCTCGTAGGATAGTATATATGTTTCTTTCTCAACTGTATTGCATGAGGAGATACTGTAAGTTCTTAACATGACAGATATCACAGACACTGTTAGGTTGTAGTGTTATAACGTGCTGGACTGTCGATCGAATCGAGAAGTGGGGAGGGGGTAAAATCCACAACCGGGCAGAAATTTGGTTCGAAATTTCTGCTTTATCTGCACCCCTAGCCAAATCAGCTATAATGAGTACTGACCGCACACTGTCCGTGGGAAGGTGAGACGGCGAGGAAGAGGGCTGGTCACCCGCCCTCATATGCCGAGGCTTAGAAAATGAAGTCGCTAACACTTCTTACTCATAGCTGCCTCAGGGCTAGCTTAAAGGACCGGTCTTTTTTATTCATTGTCCGTCAGGTCAACGTGACTTTGAATCCAAAAAGGTTTCATTGTTTGGGATCCAGTGTACTTGTTCAATACAACAACCATTCATTCAACAAACTCCGTCTAGAATTAGAACTGGCTGCCTTAAGGTTTACGTGATGCCAGTACACTAAGAAATCAGACAATATGACATAGTGGCGGTCATTACTTTTATGACCCTCTGAATTTAGAACTTATAACACGTGCAGCCTCTGATTGCAGTCATCTCTGCTGCTTCTGTAGATGCTTGAAATTTTTACATAGTCTGAATTTCTTATCTACATAACCTCTGTTCTGAAATCACTCTATTGGCTAAAAGTCCCTCAGCGCATCCATTACAAAATTATTTCTTACCTACAATGCCATTCAAACCTCTCAACATTCTTACATTCGCCAGCTATTCACCATCCAACCGTCTGGGTCTACTTGCTCGTCATCATACCTTTCTCTATCTCGGCCTCCAGTCTCCTCCTCTCTGAAATTCTGTAACCGCTCCTTAATATTAGGCCTATTAGTTTATGCTGCACCGGCTCTTTGGAATGATCTTCCAAAAGATATCCGCCAGTTTGCTCATCCTCTTATCTTGCCAGTTAATTTCACCTCTCCTCCACTTGGACTCTCTTAATTCCGCTACTTTCCATTCACGACTGAAAACCGAACCCTTCAAACAATCTATCCTAACCTAATTCCAATCCGGCGCCACTACACAACCACCATCACCACCTATTATCACCGTAGCACCCTGCTGTAACCACAGCTTGACCTCCCGGACTCTGACCTGGCACCGGAATGAACAAGGCAGCCTGGCTGTTGCGGACTTGATCTGATATAGCGCCGATTTATAAGCTGGTCTCCCTGGCGTGGCTTTTGTGTAGCGCTGAGAAATTTCAGAGATTTACATTTACATTGCATTTACCTGATTCCAGGGCAACAATTCAGTGATTGTATAAGTAATTTTTCTCAGGGACAATGAATTCTGCACGTGTACGTTGACAATCAACCATCTGTACGTAAAGGTATGCCCACTGCAATGAAGCAGTATCAGCCTGTTTTCCACAGTGAACAGTAGGGCCTAAGCCACATTATTTTTGCTTGCTTTGTAGGGTTAGCTTGGCTTTGATTTGCAGGTATTACATTCATTGCATCAAAGTATATGTCTGTTTCTCGCTCAGTTTTAATTCTATTTCTTCTCTGTTGCACTTATAAAAAGATTTTTTCAAATCACTGCCTTGTTCAGGACCACCAATTTAATCGTTGAAAACGTTGTGACTAGTTTAAGCGTATCCCTCTAGCGGACAGGAAAGTATTGTGTACGTCTTGTTTACATAACCAATATATACATTAAATTGGAGTTTATGACATGATATTCATGAATAAAAATCTAATAATAATTATATATTCAGAGTTAAACATTGCCTGTACACGAAGAGTAAAATATCATATTTAATATCAGGTGTAAAATTGAACCGAGGCGACATCTGTGGATACGAGAGCAACCTGGTATAAAATAATTTGTGCGACTTTCCACATCTGTTTCTATGAGAGCCTTGGGCGCCAAATACAAGGCATCATACCATTAATTGTTGGAGAATTTTGCGTTACTTTGGTAAATGCGACTCATTTATTGTCTTGTTTGCTTTTTGCCTAAGAAATGAGCATTTCTTCACTTACACACTTCTTTCTTCGTCTTCATTATATCTTGGTGCAAGAGAAGTTGGGCAGATTATTCACAGCGAAACTATCAATTTACACAAAAAAATTATATCAGGCACGTTTTTGCGACCGGCGAGGTCCGATTTAACTCTACAGTTTGCATTATATTTATATAGAGCCCAACGATGAAGACTTATGCAAAGTCGTAATCGTAAACTAGAAACTTCTAAAGAGCCACTCGAAAGTCAAGCGCAGGGTACCAGCTTATTCACGAGCGCTGCGTCAAGTCAGAGGGGCTTTTCCAGAGGGTTGTCGGCAAACGCGCTATCGGGGTCCCTATCGAATGTTATTGACCGACGCTAATTCAGTGAGACTATGTATTACAAGAGATCACAAAGGCTAGTACATCAATGACGCTAATATAATGAAACTAGTTAGCGCCAATGACACCAATAAGGCTAGTTTTTGCCACAATGGACTATTTAAGCACCCATATAGGCTCTAAACGTACACAGTTTTAAAACAATTAAGCTTTGTTTTACACCTTACTATAAAATGAACCTGCTTGAGTTGAACGAGATTTGCAAGGATGAGTTGAGTTTCCTTTGAACATTTAACTTGAAAATTTCAGCTTCAAATTTACCTTAAATTTTTAACTAGTTTTATTAGCGTCATTGATGCACAAGTAAACATTCGTGCATGAATATTTTTTGATAACTTGGTGTTACGGCGAGACCTCTTGTTATACTTAGTCACCGTGAAATTCGAAATATATACATGTAGCCTATTATATAGGCAGTTAGGGACCCCGATAGTACAAGTTTGCCGAATATTTTTTCAAAGTTGGTAGATGCGGTGCAGAAAACTGCATGTCATATCATTGACTGATGTGTGTAGTTACCAGTCTTGTTCTCAAGACCAAGACTTTGACACTCAAGACCAAGACTTTGAACCTCAAGACCAAGACTGAACCTCGAGACCGAGACCCCAAAAATTACAATCATATCCAGACTTCTATTCCTTACTAAAAAAAACTGTTAAGTTGGACTACTCGCTATTTTAATGAAAACATGGGTCTTTTATTTTATTAAAGCAAAACAACTCTAAATGCAGACTGCAGAGAATTCCAAAATCGTGTTTACAAAAGTCCTTCGTGCAAAATGTTATTCTAAATGCATGTTGCTTTTTATAAAAGCCAATTCGCTCAGAATTTTCTGACCAAGACGTGTCCTGTGGGGTCTCATAAAATTCTGCCATGTGAAAAAATATGTTCTATAGGTGCTGAAATCGCTGGCACACACAGCAGCATTTCAAGCACTATGTACAAGCACTGGATGTACAAATCGTGAGTCTTTTTAAATTCATCCCATTGTAAATAACTGGAAGTCAAATTAATTGTCCAAAACAACAGTAAAGCCCTCATTCACACTGTGTAAATACAATTGTATTAGTAATTATTGGATACATTTTTAAAATTCATGCGTTTTGTTAAATCACTGTTCATATTGACAACAGTTTTGGTCTTGGTCTTGCAAGACCAAGACTTTGAACCCCAAGAACAAGACTTTTGGTCTCAAGACCAAGACCAAAACTTTTAAAAACAAACTCGAGTGCACTTGAGACCAAGACCTTGGTCTCGAGGACAACAAAACTGGTAGTTACGTCCCTTTTCACTTGTCAGTGACATATTCTTTCAATACATTCACATTGCGCATATTTTGAAATTATCACCATTGTCATCATCATTATTATTATCAAGGTTATAGATAGATGCCTGACCCTTTTGATTTAGACAAAATGTTTCGCTCTTTGCAGTTGTCTGATATAAGTTGAGAACTACCATCACAGACAGTTTGGTTGATTAGCTTACATTTTTTCAAAATTTCTGACCATAGTTAACTCGGATGACCCACTAAAGCTCATTCGTACATACTACATTATCTATCTTTCCATATAATCAATTTCACAAACGTTTTGTAAGATCAGTTGAGAAATGCATTTAAATTCTGATTTAATACAAGTACAATAATGGTGTTCTTATTAGTAGTAGTATTGATAGCATGGTGTGGTAGTGGTAGCAGTGATAGGTAATAAGTAGTCATGAATATTTGAATAGAAGGACATTATGTTACAATCATACAATGCACCACTGATGAGCTTTTTTCTTGAAGTGGTGCTTTATGACTGTAGGATTACAATTACACAAGAGCGTACCCTTTGTTCCAACGTGCAGTCGCTTTGACTCTTATGTCACTCCATATTCAGCCCTTCACATTCTGCATAGTATATTACAGATTCCTTAGTTAATATGTTGCTGACAATTTGTTTCAGGACCTGTGTGCTGAAACAGACTGCTGTCAAATGTCACAGTGCTGGAGCTGAAATGACAGTTGAACTTTGGTTATGCTACGCATAGGTCGAAGAGGAGACTGGCATAGGATGAATCTGATGTGGCGAAAGATTAGTTTACTGCCGAGGAAGAGCCATTGTGAAGACCTACTTTGCATTTCATAGAAATCTTATTAGTTAACGTATCTGTATGGCATTAATAATTATAATAAGATGATTTATATAGCGCCGTAGCATAGCTGAGGCCAAAGAAAAGGGAGCTGTTAAAGCAAGTCAGACCATCAGCCTGAAGTATTCGACAGAGCCAATAGTGGCTCAAGGTAGTTCTGTGTTGGTCTCATCGTAGATTGTTAGTTATAGGCAATTCATATTACACCTTTTGTGCTGTACATCAATAAAGCATGAAATTTTGATGAGCCAATGCTACATATTTAATTTTCTGTGCTTTGTGAAAAGTCATGTATATATTCTGACAAGTGTTACATGGTGATAATTTCAATACTTGTTATGGTTAAGCCAGACATTGCAACTATTTTTAATTTATTGTGACTGCACGCACGCCCTTAGCCAGCCAGCCGTCCTTTGGATGCCTGAAAATCATTTTGGAGGGGCATAAATTGTGCCTGGACGCCATGTCCTAAATGTGATATTATGTATATAATCGATTCCCCTTCATCTGTGTAACGATGTTCCTTTTCCCACACAAGATACTCATGTAATTAAGTGCCAATTAGATGAGGTTGTTTCATGGTAATTGGTAACTGATTTGACTATATAAATACAATACACATGTAATTAAGTGCTGATTAGATGAGGATGTTTCAGGGTAATTGGTAACTGATTTGACTATATAAATACCTTGACCTTATGAATAATTATAGGGGCTTGGATTGGTAACAAGTAAAGGGACACAGTCATGATCAATGTCTGTTCCCAAGGCTACCATAATCAAATAAGGGAATTAAAAGTTACAATCTGAAGTTAATAGATTGTTGTTTGTATCATTATATGTAAACAAAACTGTTAAATTGTGATCAAAACCCAAAAGGCATTCACTGTAGGGACATTGCAGACTTTTGCAGTCGGACTCGTAAGGTCGAGGCATCGGGGGACTTCGAATGCTTTTGGACACCCTACTCTTTATTTCTGGCTAAGGGCCTGACTGCACGTTATGAATCTGTCTGTGAATTTTATTAGTGTCTTATAAACATCCTCACCAAACATTTGTGTTAACAAAATAAACAAATACAAGCAAAGCAGTGATGGGTAATTAAGGTTTTGTATTTAATTACTTAGAATTGGCTATGAAGCTAATTAATTAGGTTTAGGATTTTAACAGCTTTGGTTTTTGTGGGCAAGTGCTATATTAAGTGTCCTGATCAATATTACTGACTGACTTCATTTTATAGTTAAGAGTGTTGTTAACATTTACTGTGATGGAGATGAAAGTATGTTATTGGAAGTTTAGCTTTGTGCAATGACACTGTTGTTGGACTGCAAATTTTTTATAACATAACTACCAAGTAATAAATGATTGATGCATGTACTGCACTAAAACCTTTGGTGTTACAGTTAGTTGTGTAAATTCGGCGATGTGCGATACTAGCAGGGGCGTCTACACCATAGAAACCGTGGAGCAAATGCTCCACCCAAGAAATAATGGGAAAGATCTGTCAGTGTATGTGCCACCATTTTAGGGGAGAGGAAGAGGGAGGAGGGAAAAAAAGACGGAAGGGGTAGTTGCTCCAATGACTTATGGGGTGGGGGGTAGACGCCCCTGGCTACTAGTAGCCAGTATACAACAAGATGTTTATGCATTTAGATGTCATAGAAAAATGCTTGCAGTGTAAGTTATAGAACCATGTGGTCCATCACATAAAATTTACACTTTTGTACATTTGTTGTATGATTATTGTGTCATGTTCCGTGTTTACTGTCAGCTTACCCATTGTTCAGTTGTGCGTCTGAACTTTGTAAGGTGGGATGTCAAATTAAAGTGGTATTCTATATATTCTCTCTGCAACTTCTGCTCGTCCTTTGCGCTCTACTGGCCGTCTTGTTCTCTGTCCCTCGTACTAGGACCACTCTGGCCCAACGTCGAGCTTTTGCTGTAACAGGTACCTCTGCCTGGAATGGTCTTCCATCTCGACTTCGAACTAAACTCATGATGGGAATCTCCCCTGCATCTACTCGCTTGCTCAAGGCGTTTCTGTTTCCACGGGGCTCATGCACTGAGGGCGCTTCTGAATAGTTTATACTGCGAGAGGCGCCGTATAAATTACTAGATACGATACGATTGTATAGTATGCACTATGCAGCCTTGGAAGAACTCTGAGAAATATTGGTAATCATTACTGTTATGTCCTGTGATAAATGTAAATATCAACAAGTTCTGTGACGAATGTAGCCGACATTTGAAGCTGTCTATTTGATCTTGTACAACTAGACAGTTTGTTCTTACTGATTGACTGGAGTGATTAACGTTAAATTTCAAGGATTACACAGTCTTCTCTTCAGAATATGTACAGTTTTTAATACCAATAAGTATCGTTATGTACTGTGATAAATGTGAATATCAACTAAGTGTACTATTAATCTGTAACGTAAGGTCATTTTACGGGATATTGATTGTGTTTATGATTCAGTTCTGTGAAGAACGTAGCCTACTTTTTGAAGCTATTTGATTGTGTACAAGTTACAACTAAACGATTTGTTCTTACTGATTCGCTGAAGTGATTAATGATAAAATTCAAGAATTGCACAGTCTTCTCTTCAGAATATGTACAGTTTTAATAACAATTAATAAGTATCGTTATGTACTGTGATAAATGTGATTATCGACTAAGTGTACTATTAATCTGTAACATAAGGTCATTTTACAGGATATTGATTGTGTTTATGATTCAGTTCTGTGAAGAATGTAACCTACTTTTTGAAGCTATTTGATTGTGTTCAAGTTACAACTAAACGATTTGTTCTTACTGATTCGCTGAAGTGATTAATGATAAAATTCAAGGATTGCACAGTCTTCTCTTCAGAATATGTACAGTTTTTAATAACAATTAATAAGTATCGTTATGTACTGTGATAAATGTGAATATCAACTAAGTGTACTATTAATCTGTAACGTAAGGTCATTTTACGGGATATTGATTGTGTTTATGATTCAGTTCTGTGAAGAACGTAGCCTACGTTTTGAAGCTGTCTATTTGATTGTGTACAAGTTACAACTAAACGATTTGTTCTTACTGATTGACTGAAGTGATTAATGATAAAATTCAAGGATTGCACAGTCTTCTCTTCAGAATATGTACAGTTTTAATAACAATTAATAAGTATCGTTATGTACTGTGATAAATGTGATTATCGACTAAGTGTACTATTAATCTGTAACATAAGGTCATTTTACAGGATATTGATTGTGTTTATGATTCAGTTCTGTGATGAATGTAGCCTACTTTTTGAAGCTACTTGATTGTGTTCAAGTTACAACTAAACGATTTGTTCTTACTGATTGACTGAAGTGATTAATGATAAAATCCAAGGATTGCACAGTCTTCTCTTCAGAATATGTATAGTTTTTATAACAATTAATAAGTATCGTTATGTACTGTGATAAATGTGAATATCAACTAAGTGTACTATTAATCTGTAACGTAAGGTCATTTTACGGGATATTGATTGTGTTTATGATTCAGTTCTGTGAAGAACGTAGCCTACTTTTTGAAGTTATTTGATTGTGTACAAGTTACAACTAAACGATTTGTTCTTACTGATTGACTGAAGTGATTAAAGATAAAATTCAAGGATTGCACAGTCTTCTCTTCAGAATATGTATAGTTTTTAATAACGATTTATAAGTATTGTTTTGTACTGTGATAAATGTGAATATCAACTAAATGTACTCTTAGTCTGTAACGGAAAGTCAGTTTTGCCAATAAGTTGCTGGAAATGAAGGGAAATGAGAATGAGAGGATGTCCTATAGATGGATGCTGCTGGACTGGATGATAGTGAGTGGATACAGTAAACTGTAGGAAGACCAGCATCGAGAGGAGTGGCGCCACTGGACGTTTGAACCTGACCGGGGCAGAGAACTTGGAAAGTAGTCGGTAAAGGCTGCACAACCATTTGCCGATGGTAACCACTGCTAAGGGCCAACATTGACCCAATGTATAGAAGTTGGTAAACGAGTGGTTCGGCGTTGGCAATCGGTGGTAAATTGAAGGGTAAAGCTACATTGGGCCGTTGTTATTGGGCGAACGTTGGACCGGATTTCAAAAGAACATTGGGCCAATATCGTATGTACGACCATTCACCAATGGTAACCACGACGTCGGGCCAACATTAACCCCATGTCGTATATAAGTCGGTAAAACAGCGGGTCGACGTTGGCAATCGGTTTTAAATTGGAGGGTCAAGCTACGATGGGCCGATGTTATTGGGCGAACGTTGGACCGGATTTCAAAAGAACATTGGGCCGATATCGTATGTACGACCATTCGCCAATGGTAACCACGACGTCGGGCCATCATTGACCCAATGTCGTATATAAGTTGGTAAAACAGCGGGTCGACGTTGGCAATCGGTTTTAAATTGGATGGTCAAGCTACGTTGGGCCGATGTTATTGGGCGAACGTTGGACCGGATTTCAAAAGAACATTGGGCCGATATCGTATGTATGACCATTCGCCAATGGTAACCACGACGTCGGGCCATCATTGACCCAATGTCGTATATAAGTTGGTTAAACAGCGGGTCGACGTTGGCAATCGGTTTAAATTGGAGGGTCAAGCTACGTTTGGCCGATGTTATTGGGCGAACGTTGGACCGGATTTCAAAAGAACATTGGGCCGATATCGTATGTACGACCATTCGCCAATGGTAACCACGACGTCGGGCCATCATTGACCCAATGTCGTATATAAGTCGGTAAAACAGCGGGTCGACGTTGGCAATCGGTTTTAAATTGGAGGGTCAAGCTACGTTTGGCCGATGTTATTGGGCGAACGTTGGACCGAATTTCAAAAACACATTGGGCCGACATCGGATGTACGACCATTCGCCGATGGTAACCACGACGTTGGGCCAATGTCATTGGTCGAACATTGGGCCTGGTTTAAAAAAAACCGTTTGCCGATGTCGGGTGTACTAACATCGGGCCAACATTGACCCAATGTGTGTGTGCTGGCTGGGTTATAAAGCGCCTCTCGCAGTGCGAGGGAGAGAGAGAGAGAGGGACAGGGACAGGGACAGGGAGGATAGCTCGAGGGGGTGAGAAAGGAGAGGGGATATATCCCCTCTCCTTTCTCACCCTCGCACTGTGAGAGGCGCTTTATAACCCAGCCAGCACACACACATTGGGTCAATGTTGGCCCGATGTTAGTACACCCGACATCGGCAAACCGTTATATATATATATATATATATATATATATATATATATATATATATATATATATATATATATATATATATATATATATATATATATAACGGATTGGAATATTTTAACGAGATTTGGCTTGTTATAATCCAAATTCAATTTGCAATCGACTGATATATGAAGCCTTCATCGGAAGAACCAATAGAGTCCATTTTTAGCATTTTGAGATATTCACAAAAGAAACTTTGAAAGTCTACAAGTATTTTATTTATGAACATATCGAAAAGAAATTTGGCACTCGCACGGATGTGTTATGTCTCTATAACATGTAAAAAAGATATTGATTTAACAGGTAGGTGGCGCCACATTTTAAAGGTTTAAGTTTGCTGCGTACTGCAACTTCTTATGTACAACTTCATTTTTTCGCCGTGAATAGACAGTATTCATTGAATAATTGCAAATTTGTTCAACAGTAACAAATTATTCATAATAACTGCTGTTTATAAGCTAAAATTAGTATTAAAATTAAATGTAAAAAATTTCTGCCTTGTGTGTTTGCAGTTCACGATTCATGCAAGAATCACTTATATAGGCCTAAGTCAAAGGACTCTAGTTGTTTTTACATGAACACTATATTTTCTTCCCATTGTAACAATGGACTGACGTGAGTTTTCTTAAAAACACACTTGTAAATACATGCTCTATAGCATTAAGTATCACAGGGCACAGTTAGCTCAAAAATGTCAGAAATGGACTCTAGTTGTTCTTCCGATGAAGGCTTCATAATATATTATGGTATTTCACAATAGCGCCATCTGGTGAAACTTTATTTTAACTTTAATACTCGTATGTAGTGTTTTGCAATTTCGGGATTTTTCGCAGGTATTCAATTGTACGCACGTAATTGAAATATTTTAACGGGATTTGGCTTGTTATAATCCAAATTCAATTTGCAATCGACTGATATATGGTATTTCACAATAGCGCCATCTGGTGAAACTTTATTTTAACACCATGTTAAAATATGTGTTAATACTGGTATTTAGTGTTTTGCAATTTTGGGATTTTTCGCAGGTATTCAATTGTACGCACGTAGTTGGAATATTTTCATTTCATTTCATTTCATTTAAGGAACATTTATATAGCGCCCCTTCAAGGCTGTCTACTCATGAGCGCTCCCAGTTCAGCCACGGCTAAAGAGAGCAGTCTTCAAATTAGTATAAAAAGTAGCAGAGTGACGGGATTTGGCTTGTTATAATCCAATTCAATTTGCAATCGACTGATATATGGTATTTCACAATAGCGCCATCTGGTGAAACTTTATTTTAACTTTAATACTCGTATGTAGTGTTTTGCAATTTCGGGATTTTTCGCAGGTATTCAATTGTACGCACGTAGTTGTTGCTTGGTTGTGGGGTAAAGGATTGGAATATTTTAACGGGATTTGGCTTGTTATAATCCAAATTCAATTTGCAATCGACTGATATAAAAATGGTATTTCACAATAACCTGCGTTAAAAATTTATTTCTGGGCTGTTAAACCATATGCCAGTATGACCATCAGCCGCATATCTTGGGGTGTCCTTGATATATGCTATGGTTGTGGGCTACAGGAATGGAATATTTTAACGGGACTTGGCTTGTTATAATCCAAATTCAATTTGCAATCGACTGATAGGCCTAATATTGTATTTCACAATAGCATGCGTTAAACAATTTATTTCTGGGCTGGTAAACCATGTGCCAGTATGACCATGAGCAGCATATCTTGGGGGTGTCCTTGGTATATGCTATGGCTGTGGGCTACAGGGTGGTAGAATAATCACGCAAAGTATATCATACGAAGCCCAATTGAAGGCTTTAGGATGTCCTAAAACCATTTTTACAATTTCGCTGCCGTTCTGAAGTTATCCCTGGAAAAGCGGGTCTGGGGTCCGGTCGGACCCCTTTGGGCATTCGAGGGATAAACACACACACTCTAGAGTCTGCATCGATATTCAAGAGAATATTGAAAATTAATTATTAATAAATTATTAGCACTTCTTCTGCACGAGTTCTCTTACTTTCCTACATTATGAATTAAAATTGTCTTTGCAATGGGCATTTTTATTAATTCACTAGATGTCAGAATACTCGCTAATCACACTTTTACTGCAATTACGCCGAGGCGGGTTCTTTCTAGTTAAAGCCATTTTTAGTGCAGGATAAAAGAAACTTTGAGAATCACGCTTTTCATTAATAGAGCGTCAGTTATATTCAAATCATAAAATTGCCGCCTGCAGGTTTGACGTTTTTTAAATCATCTCAATGTTTCGGATATTAAAGTGTATTACTTTGACATGGCTGTTTTAGGCCCTGCGTGTTCTAATGCAAGGAGGCGTTGGTGAGGACTGGTATGAGTAGCAGGGCACTTTCTACAATAAAATCATTTGACCAGTTCAGACTGTAGCTTAAGCTAGCATTTTGATTATTGCATCTCTCCAGTTCTGTGTTGTATCGTAATTAGAATTTTATATAGCGCAAATCTATAATCCCCATCAGATGACCTGATGGGTCAGTGGTTCCAGTGTTACGATTTTCCACTCTTAGGTTTTCGTTAGTATTTTGGTGTATAATTGTGGTTATGTCCTGAATGATGTAGGACTCGTCGCATTCGCATATAATGAGCTTTCTTTCTTTGCTTCCTCTTAGCTTACTCAAACAAATGATTTTCTTTAAATCTGCCAGTGTGAAGGCTATTCATTTCTACATGTTCACAAAACTCATGCTCTCTAAGAAAAACTCGTATGCATCTGCTGCTCTGTTAAGAAATTCCTTCCCCATTTCAGACACCAGAAGTTGTGCGAGTCTAGTAGTTAGCGCATTGGACTTTAGGTCGTGAGGTTTGGGATTCAAATCCCATCAGCACAGAATTTGTTTTGAGATTTCTGCATCTCAGGTGTCTACTACAACCAAATCAACTCTGTCGGGAATGTGGTAAAGTGAGGGAAACAATTGGCCATCCATCCTCCTATGTTATGCCTAAGAAGGATGAAGTTGTTAGCACTTTTCGCCCATAGCTGCTTCTATGGCTAGATCAGAGTAATTTTATTCTTCCTCCTCTTTCAGACAATATAGCTCGATGACAAAAAATTGTTTTGTAATGTGTTTTCCATTTTATTAGATCTCGAGATGCAAGTGAGAACCTACGATGATAAAAAAAACTAGAGCAACATCAATTTTATAAAGAAACATTTGGAGATAGTTGCGACTTCAGAATTCAAGTAAGAACTCTTGAGAAAGACACTATATGTGCAGTTTATGCGACAAAGCTTTGGTAAATAATGTACACTCGAAACTTGTAAATGTACATACGCTGGAGAAAAACAACACATGCAATTTATGTGACAAACCATTTGTGAAGAGCGATGATCTGAGAAGGCACATCAGAATATACACTGGAGAAAGACTCTCCAAATTCAATACTCTGAAAACTATTAAAATAACACACAATGGAGTGAAACCATACAGTTGTGAACTATGTGGAATAGTATTTAAAAGAAGTGATCAACTCCGAAGAACAGCAGTTTCTTAAACTAGCTCTGAGGTTGCCATGGGTATGAAGTGTTAGCGACCTCATTTTCTTATCCACGTCATTTGGGGTGGTGGTCAGTCCTCTCCCATGCCATATGATCTTCCCACCGACGGTGTTTGGCCAATGTACCTATGATAGCTGAGTTGGCTAAGGGCGCAGGTAGAACAGAAATATCGAACAAAATTTCTGCCATGGCGGGGATTTGAACCCCAAACTCTAAATTGACAGTCCAGTGTGCTAACCACTACACTATTGAGCACCCACTAAACTACCTTACAAATGCTCACACTATGGAAAAGCCACACAAATGCGAGTTATGTGACAAAGCATTTAAAAATTCTTCTTACCTGATGAAACATAGACGAAGGCATACAGGAGAAAAGCCACACAAATGTGAGTTATGTGACAAAGCATTTAGAACTTCTTTTGAGCTGAAGGTACATAAACGAACGCATACAGGAGAAAAGCCATACAAATGTCAAGTATGTTGCAAATCATTTTCACGGAGTAGTTCTCTGAATTGCCATGAGAGGATCCACACTGGAGAAAGACCATACAAGTGTGAACTATGTGGAATAGCATATACACGAAAGCGTCAACTATTTGACCACACAAAAACCCACACTGGAGAAAAACCATACAAATGTAATCTATGTGGAAAATCATTTACAAGAAGCGATGCACTAAAGTGCCACACAAGAACCCACACTGGAGAAAAACCACACAAATGCAAGTTCTGTCATAAACGGTTTGCACGAATTCATTGGTTACATATACATATGAAAAGGCACACTGGAGAGAGACCTTTTAAGTGTGAAGTTTGCCACAAGGCTTTCATGTTGAAGGGTGAACTGGGTCGCCATTCTAAAATCCACGATGGAGATAGATCACGCAAATGTCACTTATGTCAGAAATCATTTATAAAGAGAGCTTATTTGAATGTTCATATAAGAACCCACACTGGATATAAACCATACAAATGTCAGCTCTGCCCAAAATCATTTACAAGCAGTAGTCATTTGAATAGCCATATGAGAACCCATACTGGAGAGAAATCATTTACGTGTGAATTATGTCCTAAGGCCTTTACTCGGAAGGATCACCTGCAAAACCACTCAAAGACCAATCATGGAGATAAACAGTACAAAGACAAATTATGTGATAAACGATTTGAACAAGTTGCACTAAAGAGTTACCAGAATAAGTGTTCTGAAACACACAGCCGAGAAAAGCCATACATAGTCAAATTCGATGGGAAACAGTGTGAGCAGACTTTTATTTTGACTGACCGTGTGAAAACTGTTGCAAGAGAAAATCAAAATCTGGAAGTGTTTGGAAATGAGACATCATCTGTTTCTGACATTGAGTCTTTCCTGGTGAAACCATTTGGATGTGCAACATGCAATGGAATGTTTCAAATAGAAAAGGAATTTATGGATCACTGTTTCCATGTGTGTTATTCTCAAATGGAGGATGTCTTTGCCGAACTGTTTGCGCATTATCAAGCGAAATGCTTTACTTCACGAATATGATTTTAAGTTGAAATAATAGGTGGAAATCATGGAAGATGAATATATTTTGATAAGAAATGATGGATGGATATATTTTGATAAGAAAGTCTAATTTACATTATAATCATAATTGCATAACTATTGTGCTTACTTGATGACTGACATTTTCAATATCGTTTTCAATGTACATTATGTGTTTATTTGCATAAGCACTGTTGTTTCTTTCGTCTCTTTTTAACTAATGAAAATTGATCTTTATACCTTAGTTGGAATGTGTACTGACAGTTAAGTTCTTTAGTTAAGACTTCTATTATTTTTTTTACCTGTTGGTCATATAACTTGATCGATGTTTACTGTTCAAAGTATTGATTGTGCTCCCATTTACTTGTATTACAATAAATGTTAACTAGGTGGCCCTGCTAAGCAGGATCAAGATCCCTTTTGGGTCTCCTCTTGTTGCCAAAGTTCAGACTTTATGTTGTATTTTCCTTGTACTTCAAAAAATGGCTTCAATAAAAGGTTTGATTGATTGATTAATGTCGTATCCATTTGACATTTTTTTCTGCTTTTGTCGGAGCAATTTTTTCCATATTGCAATTGTCACATTATCCTTATCATTGGTGGATGTTGGAAGTTAAATGTAAATTTCATCAAGGGGAGTTATAAATCACCAAGATAGCAGTCTTTTATTAGAGTATCTGAAATTTGTAACCAATTTAAATATGCTATTATGTGAGAGAAATCACAACAATAGGCACTTCCAAATCAGTGGTAGGGCCTGCATGATATAAGAATTTGAAGTTGGTTTTCATGATCAGCAGCCAAAAATACATCAGATACACACAACTGTGTTCATGTGGTTCCACGACAAATGGTTCATGGTCATATGGTTCACGACAAATGGTTCACCAGCTTTCGCGATCTTCAAGCTTCTAGCTTGAGCCATATTTGCATCGATCATCCAACTTCTAGTTTGAATTTTGCTATTTTACATGTTTTCTTTATCGCTGAAGCAGTGTAAATAATACGAAATAATTTCTGCTTAAACCCGAGTTTATGAATATATAACTAAAACTAGAGGCTGGAAGAGCGATAAAACTAGAGCTTAAACTAGAAGTTGGATCAGCGATGAAAATAGAGCTCAAACTAGAAGCTGGCTTATCGATAAATGTATTTAACTAAAACTAGTAGCTGGATTTTCGATGAAAACATTGCCCAGACTAGAAACTGGAAGATCGTGAACCATTTGTCCATGAACCATTTGTTGTGAACCATGCATTTGTCTGTGAACCATTCATTTGTCTGTGAACCATTTGTCGTGACACCGTTCTAGCACAAGAGGACATAAAAAGAAAGTAAAATCCCCGGTCGACTATGGGGTTCCCCAAGGATCGAACTCTAGTATTCCTTATATGCATAAATGACCTCCCCGTCGTCTCTTTCCACTTGCAGTTTATACTTTTTGCAGATGAAACGAATGTCTATTACTCCCACAGATGTGTAAGTACTGTCGCAAACCTCCCAGCCCCGGTTTCTACCAGGATGCCTAACTTTCAGGGGCAGGATTCGCCGGTTTGTACCTCTGTTCTCTGGCTCGGGGTCTCACCCTCATTATATCCGGCGGGCTTAGGGGTTGCTGATCGTCTGAAATTGCTCAACAAATTAAAGAAGACTGAAGACCAAGATAACTCTGAACGTTTCTTGTTTGCCAACCTCGTTCAATTCACAACGTAAAATGAGTATCAGGAGAAGAAACATCTAGCTGTTTCCAGATAAACATAAATCGAAATCGTCAATTCAACAAAAATCACCACAATGGCAAATCTTTGGCATAATACAGATTCCAGCTCGTTTATCTTCAATATTACAAAACTAAATTCGAAGATCATTTCGTATCCTTCTTAAATCTATGTGGAAACCTATAGCCGTTAATGCCTACTACTCCGATCCATCTGCTTCAATGAAAAAAAACGGTTCTAGGACTTTTCGCCCCTGGAAGACTCGCCCCCGGAAGATTCGCCCCCGGCATTTCGCCCCACGGAACTTTCGTCCCCGGAAGATTCATCGTTAATCCAGCTTCTAGTCTTAGTTACATTTTCATCATAGATCCAGCTTCTGGTTTGAACTGTATTAGCCTTGGTAACAGTTTCATCCTAGATCCCGCTTCTATTCTTAGTTACATTTTCATCCGGGGGGAGGCGAATCTTCCCGGGGGCCAAATGTCGGGGCGAATCTTCCGGGGGCGATTCTTCCCGGGGGCCAAATTTCCGTATCCCAATGTAACTCAAATAATACAAACCTTAAGAGGTACCATATCCGTTAAGGATATACTTACTTACTTACTAACTTGGTGCTGAGTTAGGCCTAAAGCTCTTACAGCAACTACCGCAGTAATAACAATCAACGACCAATCGTCGATGAACAACAGTCGGCAATCATCCGTCCTAACTAGCTGAGTCTGTAGCTCTTTCAGTAATTAACCGTCAATAACTCTCGAGAATCACGTCAACTCAACTCCGTATAAAAATCGGATCTCAAAACTACCTTACATTTCTGCACATCATCATAACTAAACCTTGAAGCATCTCTCAACAGAACAACAACTATCACTCAAAAGCTAACCCTGACTAACTAACTCAACACGTGAACACAAACCCTCTACGACAATTCATCTACAGACATTTCACCGATCGACATTTCGCCCATTATGACGTTTCGTCTACAGACGAAACGTTAACAGACATTTGGCAGCATAATGAACTAACACTGGAAGCTGGAAGAGCGATAAAAAATAGAGGTCAAACTGGAAGGTGGAAGAGCGATGAAAATGAACTAAAACTAGAAGCTGGAAGAACGATGAAAATAAAGGTCAAACTAGAAGGTTCAAAAGACGTCGTAGTGTCTCCCTACCTGTCCAACAAGATCGGCATCTCTGTGTAGATTGCAGTGCAGATTCTACTGTGAAAGGGATAATTCAAATAAGTGCACGTGTCTTAACCAAATCCAACGAAACAAAGATATAGAAAATGTCAAATATTAAAAATATTAAGAAATGACATTGGACGAGAGAAGCCACGGCATTTGTAATTTCCCATCATAATTATAGGCTAAAACAAAGGAACTGAGAATTGAGATTGGAGAGAACCATGGTATTTTGTAGCATTGTAACATTGTAGCACAAAGGTCCAAGAAAAATGTCTCGCGCTTACGCGCGAAAAATCCTTTCACTCTCTTTCCGCACTCACACTTTCTGGGTCAACTTGGTGCCTATTCATGCATGCATACATATATTAATTTATTTATTCCGGATATTTCTATAGCGCCTCTCGAAGTCTACTACTACTCAGAGGCACTCCCGACTACAGCATTTGATACTGTGCCGGAATTTTCACGCCGAAGCGCCACGAGCAATTGCGAGTGAAGGACTTGCCCAAGGTCCGTACGCAGCTGATAGAGTGGGATTAGAACCTGCAACCCTCCGGTCACAAGGCGCCGAACTTACCACTGAGTCACCACTCGCCACAAATTACACTATATACACACATACTCTAGATTTTCGCATCGGTATTAAAAGAATGTTCTAAATTAATTATAAAAAAAATAATTTGCACCACTAATTTAACAATTCTATCATTTCCCTATAATAAGTTTGAATTGGCCTTAGCAATTGGAAGTTATTTATTCGCTAGATGTCAGAATACTTGGTAATCACACTTTTAGTTGAAGGAGATTTGTTTTAGTTACAGCCATTTTAAGTGCAGGATAAAGGAAACTAGAATCACGCTTTTCATTATTACACCGTCAGTTATTTTCAAACAATAAAATTGCCGTCTGTGCATTAAGGCGTATTACTTCGAGACGTCTGTTTTAGGTTCGGCGTATTCTAATTTAAAGAGGCGTTTGTTAGGTATATTAAGGCGTATTACGCTCTTTCTACAATAGGCTAAATCAGTTGAACAGTTCAGACTGTAACTGGCATTTTGATCATTTTATCTCTCCAGTCCTGTGTTATGTCGTAATTAGAATTTTATATAGCTCAAATTTATAATCCCCGCCAGATGACGTGGCGAACATGTACAATCGGGGTTCCTATTTAATATGTACTTGTGTGACTAAAAAACTATACCTGCAAGTGGAAGCTGGATTTCAAAATTCAGGGCTAGGATTAGGCACCTCGATTGTACATGTTCGCCGATGATGTGATGGATCAGTGGTTTTAATGGTAAATGTTTTTCGCTTGTAGGTTCTAGTAAGTATCCTCCAGGTGTATAATTATTGTTGTGGTTGTTTTCGTGAATGATGCATCATCCTCTTGTAGGAATCGTTGCATTCGCACATAGTGAGCCTTAATAAAGTATAAACATGTTTTTTCTCTCTCTTTCTTTGCTTCTTCAAACAAAATGATTTTCTTTAAATTTCCCGGTGTCAACGCTATTAATTTCTTTCTGTATAAATCCTTTCTACATGTTCACAAAACTTCTGTGGATCTGCTGTTCTTAAGAAATTTCTTCCGCATTCATTTTGAGCTAAAGTTTCATCTGCCATCCAACTTCTAGTTTGAACTCTTTTTTTCATAAACCCAGGTTTCAGCGGAAATTATTTCATATTATTTACGCTGCTTCAGCGATGAAAACATGTCATAGAAAAATTCAAACTAGAAGTTAGAAGGTCGTGAAAGGTAGTGAACCATTTGTCGATGAACCACTTGTCATTTAACCATTATGGCAATTCTCCGGGACACCATACAGACTCGCCAGACCAGCACCTTTTGCTACCTCTGAGCAGGTCTTTAACTTTTTCTGCCCTTAATCTAACCACCATAATTCTGTATCCGTGTCTTTCGATGCTGGTGACACTATCTGCAACATGCCGTTCTACCAGCAGCGCGGCTCTTGTCAGCTACTCCTCTCCTCTCGAGTATAATATAATCTTTTTTTACTCCATCACAGGTGAAGTCTCGATCATCCTTCCATCTAAACTCTTTCAGCCCTAGGATCTACATTCTTATTCTTCTTATTTAACTTATTTACTTTTTATAACTTTCCAGCTCTTTGCATTGTTCGAATATTCAAATTTCCTATCCTCAGATGATATTGACTTTGGAAAGAGGTTTCGCTGGTTGACCACTGAAGACGCCTCTTTAACTCTGCTGCCGAAGCAAGTCAACTTCTTAGAAGAAAATTAGTGAAAGAATTCCTGGAATTGTGCCTTGCCATTATTACTAACTACTCACTCAACTGCAATTGGAGATCATCTGTTCTATTGTAATACACCGTAAACATTAATGAAATTACGTTCTATATTTGGAAGCATGTTAAATATTTGAGGTTTACTGTTCTTTTTAGCAAGAATATGAAGAAAATTAGCAACATTCTGTTGGAGCTTCAAAATGCAGTTGCAACGCAAGGTCTTTATCTCATTAATCTTGATTCAGAACAACACAGTGGATTTATTTGACTACAACTTTCGCTATAGTCAAACCGAACAATAGTATAAACATTTGCTATTATACAAAGGATGGATATCTTCAGCATTTCATAGCAGGTTTTCTGTGTGACTAATTCTTCCTTTACTAAAAAAACCCATCTTGTAGCCATCTGAAATGTAAGCTTTAATGAAATCAACGATATTGCGAAAAACTGGACGCTGCTTGTGTTGGAAAGGCTACGACAACAACAATTGCAGAGTTTTACAGAGGCAATTACTTTGAAGTTCATCTCACAGCTCATGCTCATCAAAAGCCGTACAAATCCCAACTTTGTTTACAGTCTGTTGATTGTAGAAGCACACGCAAATGACGTTTAAGAAAATCCACTCAGATGTCAATTATTTGAGAAACTTTATACTCAAAGTGATCATCTCACAAAGAAACTACATTGCCCATATTGAAGAAAACAGTGAAAATATCAATTAAGCGAGTAACCTAACAGGAAATACGAGAACCCGTACGGGAGAAAAGCAGTATCACTGCATCGGTGCCATACATGTTAGAAGCCATTTTATCAGGGTAGTACTCTGAAAAAGCACATGAGAACCCATAATAGAGAGAAACCATACAAAATTGAGTTTACTGAGAACTCATATACTGATATAGGTGGCATGATGGCACATATGAGAACCCATACTGGCGAAAAACCACATAGGTGTCATTTATGTCAGAAGTCATTTAGTAAAGGTAGTAATCTGAAAACGCACGTGAGAACCCATACTGGTGAAAAACCATATAGGTGCAATTTATGTCAGAAATCATTTAATCAAGGCATTTTTCTTAAAAACCACACGAGAATCCATACTGGCAAAAAACCATTCAGGTGTGAGCTATGTCAGAAATCATTTACTGTGAGTGGTTCTCTGAAAAAGCACATGAGAACCCATACTGGCGAAAAACCATACAGGTGTGAGCTATGTCAGAAATCATTTACTGAGAGTGGTTCTCTGAAAAAGCACACGAGAACCCATACTGGCGAAAGGCCATACAGATGCCAGCTATGTCATAAGTCATTTACTGAAGGTAGTACTCTGAAAACGCACATGAGAACTCATACTGGTGAAAAACCATATTGCTGCCAGTTATGTCAGAAATCATTTTTTAACGGTAGTTATCTGAAAACGCACATGAAAACCCATACTGGCGAAAAACCCTACAAGTGCCAGCTATGTCAGAAATCATTTGCTCAAGGTAGTCATCTGAAAACGCACTCGAGAACCCATACTGACGAAAAACCATATAGGTGCCAGCTATGTATGAAGTCATGTTCTACAGGTGGTTCTCTGAAAACGCACATGAGAACCCATACTGGTGAAAAACCATACATGTGCCAGCTATGTATGAAGTCATGTTCTACAGGTAGTTCTCTGAAAACGCACATGAGAACTCATACTGGTGAAAAACCATACATGTGCCAGTTATGTCAAAAATCATTTGGTATCCATAGTAATCTCAAAATGCACATGAGAAGCCACACTGGAGAAAAACCATACAAGTGCGAGCTATGTCAGAAATCATATTCTGGAGGTAGTACTCTGAAAACGCACATGAGAACCCACACTGGTGAAAAACCCTACAGGTGCCATTTGTGTCTGAAATCATTTATTGGAGGCAGTATTCTGAAAACGCACATGATTAACCATACTGGCGAAAAACCATACATGTGCCAGTTACGTCAGAAACCATTTGCCTGTCATAGTAAACTCGAAACGCACATGAGAATCCATACTGGAGAAATGCCATTCATATGTGAGGTTTGTAATAAAGGATTCACACAATTTGGAAATCTAAAGAAGCATATTAGAACTCATGCAAGTGAGAAGGAAGAAACGCGCATTAAACGTAATATAAAGAGCAGTTCTTCATCAAAGTCTTTAAAATTCTATGCAGGAACACAGCCACAGAATTTTAAAATTGAAAGTGAAGTAATTGCTAGCCTGTCTGATCATTTCATCACTTTTAGCAGTGCAGGCGTTATTGATAAACCAAAGAGCATGTATCCGGATACTAATGGAACTGCAGGTCCTTTACAGAAAAGTAGAGATGGGGGATGTCTGTATGTTAGAAATTTCAAATCTTCTGTGGATGGAAAAGCGTTTTTGTCAAAATCCTTTGGATGTGTTATATGTGACAAATTGTTTGTAATAGAGAAAGTATTTCTAGAGCATTGCTCTATTCATCGATTTTCTCCACCTGATGACTTAGTTGCTGACCTTGTTGAATGATGATTCCACATACTGTACTTACAGATTATAACACTTGCAATTTGAGCTAAGAAAATGCTATAGAAGTGCTGGAATGCATGCACACATATTTGTACCACTTTTAGTTCAGTATACTTAGCAGTGCATATTTTAAGGAATTTAGACTACTGGGACAAAATTTTGGAACTCGTCTCTGAAAAACTTTGATGACCTTCTTCTGGGAATTCATCTCCCCGAAAAAGTTGATGACCTTTTTTTAGGAAGTCAGAAGTCATCTCCCAAAAAATTCACCTCCCGAAAACCGTCGATGACCTTTTCTTCGGAATTCTTCTCCCAAAAAAGTTGATGACCTTTTTTTAGGAGGTCGTCTCCTGAAAAAGTCATCTCCCGAAAACACTTGATGACTTTTCTTTAGGTATACACCTCCAGAAAAAGTTGACGACCTTTTTTTAGGAAGTCATCTCCAGAAAAAGTCACCTCCAGAAAACAGTTCATGACCTTTTCTTAGGAATTCATCTCCAGAAAAAGTTCATCACCTTTTTGGGAATTTACTACTGGGGCAAATCTTAAAACTTTAACCATACATTGCCTGGGACAAATCAGCCTAACTACTGGGACAAATCCTAACACTACTGGGACATTTGTCCCACTAGTTATACAGTTAAAATATGCCCTGATACTTAGACAGTAGGCTTTCTGATGTAGAGCATGCAGATGTTATTCTTTATTGACACCACATATCTAAGTTGTTACTTCTTCTCATATAATTACTGTAAGAATGTAGAATTGTTGTAGGTCATCAAAATGACATTTTATGCTACTGAGCTACTATAGATGCAGTCAAGCTTTTCGTTTTGAGTTCCACTACATCACAGCTTTATTGTTAAATATTAGGAAAATTCAGCTGCACAACTCCTTCTGCTGGACTAAATATTTAACAGAACGTTTTGCTCTATTTTGTTTTGTGAGACTATTTTAGACTATTGTTACCTAGCGTATTGTAACATTCATGGTGTATTAAGTAATAAAAGTAATTAGCTTATTCTACTTCGATTAATTGTCTGACATTATGTTTTGTCATTACAAAAGATTTATGTGTAATCAAGATTGTCTTGTGTGCTGAATATTTGTTGGTTTGTTGTCTTTGGTGATTTTATAATACACTTAATTCTGTTCTTAGCCTTTAAATAAATAAGCTGCATGTCATAAATTGCAGATAGCCTACTTATATCTCTATGAATTGATTACATTTATTTAATATTCTGAAATTTTATACTTCACCTTGATCTTTTTGATCTAATTTTGAGTGTATTATAATCATTGTGCGAATTAACTTAACCTTACTGTAGAGGAAACCTAAAATAATAAATGATGAATATAGCGCACATTCACATGGTTACCAAATCAAAAGCGCATTGACTATGATCCCGATGTTTATGCGTAATTCGCTAGCAGCCTCTGCTCCATTTTATCTCAAGGAGTTACTTTGTTTCTTAGTTTCTTTCATCTCTTGTGGCAGATTTCTCCTATAGTCCAAGTATTGGACGTTCAAAGTGATTTTTTATTATGCATTCATAAGTGCTACAATGATAATTTATTCTAGAATTTGTAGAGGGACTAACGCTGAATATAATCTGATATTGTGGCATTTGAATATTTGTAGGAAATAGTTTAAAATAAAGCCGTGTAGAATTGGGCTATGGCTTGCAAGCTACGTTAAACAAAGCCGGAAAAGTTACTTTCATTGCAAAAAAACTTTTAATTATTTTCTGTAGCATTATCAACTTCCTGCAAAGATACGTTATATTAGGTCACATTGACAGAAAAGCTATTATGTACAAGGACGCGAGGTAATTTCATGCTGCTATTATATAGCGCTTAACTGGTGAGGGTGTTGCAACCAACACCTCTTGCATCCAACACCGGTCTCCCCCATCAGGAACGTTCTTAACGTAGCTTGCAAGCCATAGCCCAATTCTACACGGCTTTATTTTAAACTATTTCCTACAAATATTCAAATGCCACAATATCAGAGCAGGTCTTTAACTTTTTCTGCCCTTAATCTAACCACCATAATTCTGTATCCGTGTCTTTCGATGCTGGTGACACTGTGACGTTCGTCGCTCGAGATCAACTAACCCTTCATCAGACATGGTACCAATTTGTGTCGGTCTTACCCGAGACGCTGCTTCGTCGTCGGGCTGGGTTCGGCTCCCGCCAACTGACCTTCTGGAGTCACCCGGGTCACTATCCTGTCTACTTCTGATGTAGACGAGCGGTTCCCTGTCTCCGCTCTCAGTGCCCATTTCTCCAAGAGGAGGTTCCGAGGGTATCGCTTGTTTGCGAACAGTGTCGCTGTCAAGCTCCATCTCACTTTCGGACTCTGCCACTGCCGCGGTCGCCGGGTGAGCAACGTCCTCGTCCTCAGGATGGCCGTCCTTTAGAACAGGGTTCGCTCTCTTGCCGGCAGGAGTCCTCAGCTTCCTGTGAGATCTCTTAGTCAAAGACTTCCTCTTTTTCTCCACCTTAACCGAACCCTCACGTACCATTCTGCATCTCATGACTCTCGAGTTATCGTCAATAGGGGAAATCTCTGAACGTTCTCCTGTCCGAGAGGACAAGGTGTACATCTGACGAGTCGTCACGTCGTGCCGTCTCAAACACGCCAACATCTTGCGATAATATATGCACGTGTGATATTAACGCGGTGTACTGGTCTCACGACACTCTCTTCTGATAGGACAGGTTCTAGGTCTAAAACCTCCCTAACCGCACGCAGAACTGTGTTCCGACCGGCGCACGAGGTGGGCCCTACTTCGCCTTCGGTCAGTTCTCGGAACTACGTGTTTCGATCACCAAGTTATTTGCTCTGAATAACGATTGGTTTGAATACAAGATTTTCCTGACTCTATCGTTTTTCCTGGTCTTACCGCACTGTAATCAGTTGTCGGGCGGTCTTTTCCCGTACTGCGGTCTTTCGGTAACAGTGGTCTTTCCCAGTAACTATTTTTAGTTACCGGGCGATGGAGCCCCTCCAACGCCCCACCGGCGTGTCAGCCATCCAAGTGTCACAATCCAAATGTAACGCTGACCCCGTAAGGTTACCAGAATGTCCTGAATTTTGTTCCCAAGAATTTCCGAATTTTGGTTCCCTAACGAAGGTCACACTTACTCCCACAGGTAACCGGACAAGCTCCGATCGCGGAGTTCTTCAAAACCCAAGAGGGAATTTCCTGCCTGTCGCCAAATTTACCCTTATTATCGTTTTTGTACTAAATTGGTTTTTTCAGGTATCCCGACGGTCACTTCACCGAGTGCCGAAGTCGCGTAAAACTCTCCCAGCCGAAGACGCCGAAGTCGCGTAAAACTCTCCCGGCCGAGTACGCCGAAAGCGCGTAGAACTTCCCCTGTGTCGAGTACGCCGAAATCGCGTAAAACTCTTCTCAGTGGATAAAACCAAACACTGTCGGATCTTGGAGTTCTTCGAACTCCAAGAGGGATTTCCTTGCCCGACGCCAAATTCACCCTGGTTTTTGATCTCACACTGAATTGGTTTTCCTGTGTATCAACGGTATCCTTCCCCGAGTATTACTCAGCCGTAGATTTCCCACAATCGGGATCTAGACCGCTTCGCGATCAACTGAGGGATCCAACCCGCCGGATCGGCGCTGTCGGCCCGTCTCCCAACAGTGAACTTCTTTAGCTGTACGCGGGATCGCCTGATTATATTATTCGGACGCCCCTTTCGTCCGTAAATATATTTGTACTAACCGGAAACTCGAACTCTGACTCTGTCGTAACCAAAATCACTCGCCTACCACACTGAGTGCAGTATATTTGAATCGGTAACTGAATCGCTAACCAACAACGCTGTTTAACAGTATTGCTATGTATGAAGAGTCGAACCAACTCTTCACGTATAAAGCAGCACACCGTGAGGCAGGGTATGGTCAACCGGATCACCTATACTTTGGCTTAAAATATATAATCGATCTTCCCTATCACGGTCGTTGCTGGACAGTCGCCTATTGAAATTAAATAAAAATTAAATGATCGATACTGGGCCTTCGCATGTAAAATTAAGAGAAACGATGCTGTTCCCTTCGCATGTAAACTTAAAGAAAACGATGCTATTCGCATAAAATAAATCCTCCCACATACGCACTGTGACCTTGACCGCCACACTCTCCCCACCTTACTTAGATGCGGAGCATCTCTGCCAAAATCGGGGACCTTAATCAAACGTGACAGGAACATCCCCAACCCAGATCCCCTTAGAGAGCAAGGAACCAAATGCACCTTTGGTTATAGGGCGGTATATCAACAATCTCGGCACCCTGCACGTACGCCAAACAACGATGAGAACCGTGATAGCGACAGCCTATTTAATGATGCTTTCGATCCGAACCACCACCCTACTGGCAACCTGTCGTACCTGACAAATCGCCAACCTTAACAGGCCCTCTATCATGAACCTGGGCTCTACCGGACCCCAAGGGCCAGGAGAACTAAAGGAGAGAAAAGTCGCCCACTGTCTCCCGATCTGGTAACCATCGTCGATCAGTCACACCCGGTACCACTTCAAAATCGTGAAAGCAAAATAAAAGCGGACAACAGTTTGTACTGCCCCGCCTCGATCCGATAACCTTTTTATTTTGCTAAAATATTTTTATTTTATTTTATTTTATTTTTTTTACATATCTTAACTAGTACAAGTTATCATATTTACGCACATGATCTAAGTCCTAACATATGCTTCTATCGCATGATGATCTATCCTAAGGTAGCGCACTAAAGTATCATGAAACGGTAACCAAGGAAATCGCATTGCCCCGAATTTCCTTAACACTCGTTGTTACGAGCATTATACTGTCGAAAAGAAACTCTGTCATCACAAGGAAACGGAAACATGGTTCTCCAATAGTTCGCTTGTAGAACCAACGCAATGAAGCGTTCTAGTACTGGAATCTTTACTCGTTTCAGTTCTATCCACTAATCCAATGTTTAACCGAAAACATATCATCAAAAGGAAACTTAAACAGTCATTCACTGACAATCTGTAAAACCAACGCAATTAAGCGTTGCTGGTAGCACAGGTACTGTATGCTCCCAGATACCGCTCAAAAGAAATACTCTCATCAAAAGGGCAACTGAAACATGGGTCTCGAATAGTCAATGAAACCAACGCAATTAAGCGTTCATCTAGTTGGTCCTAGATACACGTCTGCTTCAGAAGGTCACTAACAAGGACTTCTACAGTCGTAGTCATCCATCCAAGCGAGGTCTTCATCTCGTCCGTCGTACAGGTGGCAATTCTGGATCAGCGGTCTCTTCTGGATTCTCTGAAGGTTCCTCTGGTTCATGTTCTGCATTAGGATCTTGAGCCAGGACTGGCCAGTCTACTGTAGGTAACTCAAGATTTCTGTCCCTCTCCGGTAACCAGGTACTCGGAGGTTTACCGTAAAACGGCTTCAATTTATCCACGTGCACAACCATTAGCGTGGATTTCGGACTCTTCTGAATCCGGTACAGACACGGACTGAGCACTTGAATAACCAAGAATGGGCCGGTGTAATAGCGAGCCCATTTTGTCTTCCTTCCACTTCTTAGCCGAGGGTAGTAATAGTAAACCCAATCTCCTTGAGCGAACTTGCTAGGTCTCACTCTCAAATCGTAGGTTTTTTTCCTTCTTTCTGCTACTCTCTTTAACTGTTCTCGTACAAGCCGATACGATCGTTCCATTTTCTCTTTCTGTTTCTCCACGTACTCTTCCATGTCACTGTAAGACGGTCTCTCGAACTCTGTAACTTGGGCTAGAATCAAGTCTAATGGCGTATGGTTCTCTCTTCCCAGGAACAGGAAATTAGGTGTCCGTTGGGTCGCTTCATGTTCAGTACCTCGATATGCCGCCATTACATATGGTACATGAACATCCCAATCCTTTTGTCGTTCCGACACTACCTTTCCGATCAACATGTTCAGTGTTCTGTGGAACCTTTCGATCATTCCGTTACCAGAGGGTCGATATGGAGTTGTACGTACTTTGTCAATCTCCATGCGTTTACACAGCTCTTTGAATAACTTCGACTCAAAACACGGTCCCTGATCCGTCAGGATCTGGCGTGGCATACCAAACCTCGAGAACACGTGTACCATAAGCGATTCTGCCACAGTAACGGCCTCTTGGTTTCTGATAGGCAGAGCTTCAGCCCATCTCGAGAAGTAATCTATCGCTGTCAGTATGTATTTGTTGCCTTTACTTGATACAGGATGCGGACCAGTTATATCAATTCCGAATCTCTCCATTGGTTCACCGACCACAGGAGTCTGCATGTAACCCTGTCTTGGAGGTTTCTCCCTTCGATAACGAGCACAGCGATCGCACCTTTGGCAGAACCGTCTAACATCGTCCTTCCAACTCGGCCAATACGCCCGACGTTGCAACTGAGTTAAACTCTTCCGAATCCCGAAATGTCCTCCGGCAAAGCTTGCGTGTGTTAACTGAAGCATCTCTTGCCGTAGAGATAAGGGCACAACTAATTGAGATCGCTCAGCTTTTCCTGTGTTACCCTGAATCCAGCCTCTGTGTAACACTCCTTGCAGGACTTCCAGCTGATTCCAGTTGCTCACCAACACTTTCACTTCTCCGCTAGCAGGTGATAGTTCTGCCTGTGTTGGATGATGCTTCGACTCCTTCCAACCAAGGACCGTACCAATATTGCAATCGCTCTGCTGTTCTCTTCGAAGAAACTCCTTTGTCCAACGGATTTCCTGGCCTGTATCTTCACTGGTAACCTCGGAGCGCGTTACTTCTCCGATCGGACGTGCCCACATCACGTCTTCATTCGTAACTCTCATGGTAACCACTTTAGGTTGTTCCTCACCCGGACCTCTAGACATCGCGTCTGCGTTACCGTGTTTTGCCCCCGGTCTGTGACATATCTCCATGTCAAACTCCTCTATCATCTCTAACCAACGAGCCTGTTGGCCAATCGGTTCCGGTGTTCTGCGTAACCACTGAAGTGCAGAGTGGTCTGTTCTGAGTAGGAATTTACTACCCAGTAAGTACTGACGAAACTCTTTCAAGAAATACACCACAGCTAACAACTCTCGCCTGGTAACGTTATAGTTCCGTTCCGCCGTCGACAAGAGCCGACTCGCGTAACAAATCACTGTCTCTTCTCCTTCTTGTACTTGCGATAACACCGCTCCAATGGCGTATGCCGAGGCATCCGTATCTAGGATGTACTGGCCCTCGTCGTTCGGTAACCCAAGTATAGGTGCGGAAACCAACTTTCGTTTAAGTTCTTCGAAAGCTCCCTGACATTCGTCAGTCCAATGGAACGGTACATTTTTCCTGGTCAGGAAATGAAGTGGTTGAGCTACCACCGCGAAATCATGTATGAAACGTCGGTAATAGGAGCAAAGACCAACGAAGGATCTGACTTGCCTCAAGTTCCGAGGAGCAGACCATTCTTCTACGGCCTTGATCTTGCTCGGATCCGTCGCGACCCCTTCTTCACTCAAAACGTGACCAAGAAACAATACTCTCTGTTGTAACAGGTAACATTTGGATGGTTTCAGCTTGAGATTATACTCTTGTAATCTCCTGAAAATCATCTCTAGACGTTGCATGTGCGTCTCTACGTCCCTCGAGAACACAATTATATCATCCAAGTAAACCAGACAGATGTCATAGTTTAGCCCTGTCAAGACTAAGTTCATTAGTCGACAAAACGAGGCCGGACTATTGCACAATCCGAAAGGTAACACTTTGAATTGGAAGCTGCCCCTTCTCGTAACGAACCCGGTCTTGTGTTTGTCTCTTGGGTGCAAGGCCATCTGGTGATAACCTGCTCTCAAATCGAACGTACTGTACCATCTGGCGCCACCCAGGGTATCGAAACTCTCGCGGATAAGGGGTAACGGATGAGCATCTTTCCGTGTCTTCAGGTTCAGTTGCCTGTAATCGATACAGAAACGCATACTGCCATCCTTTTTCTTAACCATTACGACATTGGATGCCCATTCCGATATCGAAGGTTCAATGATTCCTTGTCTCAACATGTCTTCTACCTGACGATCAACTTCCGGTAACATGGAAAGCGGTTGACGTCTCAAAGGTTGCCGAACTGGTTTCTCCTGTCCCGTATCGATCTCGTGTTGGATCACCGAAGTGAATCCGTTATCACTTTCGTTAAGGGAAAACGTTGCGCTGTACGTTAGCACAAGTTTTCGTAACCTGATTCGCTCTTCTTCCGAAATGTCTGCTGGCACTTCTTCCCATAGTCGTTTTAGGGTCTGTTCGGCAAGTGGGTTGAGCGTCTGCTCCGCCACACTGGCCGTTGTACTAATCTTCGATCCAAACCGGTCAATCGTACTTTGCTGCTTTCCTCGGCGTTCCTCCGGATAACCTGGGCCCATAGGCTTCTCCGGATTTTCGCTTCGGTAAGGCTCATCATACGATTCCGTTCTGGCTCGATTAACTGTCACATCGACTACGTTCACTCGCTCCAGCAGACATTCAGTCCGTTTCTTGACTAGCGAATCTCTGTCTCCAACATTCAACATCCTGATCCACACTTCCGTGTCTCTTCCTGTCACCTGCGTACGTCCGATTATCAAATCTTTTGATAATTCCATTGGAATGGTCGTCCAATCTTCGTTATCTTTTTGGAAATGCGGGTATACTACCCAAGCTGGAACGTCAACTTCGCTCCTTGGAGGAACTATTATGTCCTCTTGCACAATAACCCTCCGGCACATGGACTCGGTAACGACCTCTTTCAGAGGGATCTTCTCGCTCCCAAGGAAAACGCATCGACTTGCGAAGTCCCATCTTGCCTGATTGGCTTCCAGCCAAGATAACCCCAAGATCACTTCTGTCACTTGGTCTGTAACTAGACAGGGTACAGGGTACACCTGCTTTCCGATCCGAATCTTAAGGTTAGTTTCACCATCCACCTTAATCTGACTTCCATTAGCGGCTAGGAGTCGCTGTTCTGACGGTACTAGCACAGCGTCTAGCACGAAACGTCGTGGCACAAGTGACATTTCACTTCCAGAATCAAGTAGACAGTGTATACGTTTTCCTGCCAGTCTCGCAACCACGTAGGCCACCCTACTGCCTTTTACCAGTCGGTTTTGGGTTTCCTCTTGTATCGGTTCAGCCTTTGTAGGTTCACTGGTACCGGTTGCACCATTCGTCTCAGCGTTTCTCTGAGGACAATATCGCTTCATGTGTCCTTTTCGTTTGCACAAGTAGCATTCGATATCCGGGTTACGCAACCGTGTGGGCGGATAAATCCGTCGCCACCCCACATTCGGTTCGGTTGTCCTCTGATCTCCCACCGCTAGATCAGAACTGTTCTCCCTTTCATGAGGTTTTCTCGGAACGATGCCCAAATTCTGATTTATTGTCACTCGATCAAGTTCTCTTGAAAGATTTTTAATCTTTCGCTCGAGATCTTCTAGACGACGAGACTGTTGCCCCTCAGTGCTCGAGTCTTTTCGGTCTTCCATGGTAACTTTAACTCTCGCGTGTCTTCGGTCTAAATCACCACCTTGTGTCGAAGATCGACCATAGGCATCCAACCTCACCGCATGTTTATACGCCGCTTCGAGGTTAACTGGTTCTCGCTCGCGCACCTTCTGCCCCAAATCTTGGTTTGCCAGTGCATCAATGAAAGCGTCACAAGCGACCGTCTCGACGATATCACTTGTTGGTCCTGGGTATGCCAAAGCCATTAGCCTTCGTACTTCCTGCACTACACTACTCAGCGTTTCTCCGTGAGCCTGCCGGTAAGTGCGAAGTTTCATCCGATATAGGCTAGTTTGGTCATCAGACCCGTACCGGGCCTTAAGCCGCTCAACAAGTTCTCGCCAAGACACGTCCCTCTGTGCACCCATGTCCCACAACAGCTGCGAAGCGGGACCCGTTAGGGCACACATTAACTGGTCTGCTTTTTCCTGATCACTCCACCGGTTGCACCGTGCACAAACTTCGAACTTTGCTAGAAAGGCTGCGATCGCTGACTTGCCATCGTACTTCTCTAGCTTGATTCGTATACCGCGATCCGATCGGTCTTCGCCTCTTGTCCGTGTAACAAGTGATCTTCCGACACTCTTCTTGGGATTTCCTCTCCGGTTGTCCCCATCGTTACTCCTGGAATCGTTTTCCTCGTCTGTCCTCACCACTGACCGGTGCCGACTCTGTCCCCTCAGAGTACCCAACGTCTTCCCTGTACGCCACTTAGAATACATCGTAGTCATCTCTCGGTCGTCTGACGTTGCACTGTCTTCATCAGAGATGTACTCAGCCGGTCTCTGACCTTTTCTACGAGGCTCACCACCTGCGTAGTCTTTGGACTCCGATCGTTTATATTTATTGCGAGAGCTCTGAGAGTTTCCGTTGACGAACGTAACTCTTCTGTCTTCTTCGCGAATATCTCTTTTTCCTGACTCTGGCGGTCTGTCAGATTCGTCGTACCTAAGACAATTACGACTTCTCGAATCTGGTTTGTGCCCTTTAGAGTACCGCTCGTGGGTCTCATCCCAGGCCAAATGATCTCTGTCTCTTCCCATGTTCGATTCTCTCTCGGTTTCTCTATCAAGTGCCTGTTTTAAACCGCGTCTCTCGTACTCTGGTAGACGTTCTTTACCATACGTCTCCCTTTCAGTTTTCTCATAACTCTCGTGTCTTCCTCGTTGGCGGAGGTTTTTCCTGTCAAAGACTCCGGTTCTCATGGCCTCTTCTGGACCAACACTATCGGTGTCTGAATCCGAAGAACTCACTGACGAACGTAATTTCGCCTCAACTCTTCCTCTTGTCAACAGACGTTGTCGACTCGATTGCCTTGCCGTTTTTCCGTGTGACTCTCTCCCGCTGTCCTCGGGAAGATAGCGGCTACGTAACTTTTCCGAAGTTTCCGAAAGCGAAACTTCCTCGCGTGTCTCTGTGTTACCTCGGCTCCGTGCCGGCTCTTCGATCTGCAGCTTCCCTCGGCGATCCATCTGGTAACCTGGGCCCGTAGGCTTCCCCGATGTCTCGCGTCGGTAAGACTTCGCATGCTGAGCAGCAGGAACAGACAGTTCTTCAAGTTTCGAACTCATCATTGCCACACTCTGTCGCAGGTAAGACATCTCCGCTTGCCAATCTACCTCATCGGTCACAGGTCTTGGGCGACCTTCTTCCATGTTGGTAAACGGTACTCGATTACCTTCGTTTCGCTGATGCGCCACGATGTCACCACTCGTTTTCTGCACTACGGCGTCACCCCGCGGTTTCAGGCCTGTCTCAATGTCTCTTGGCCTATCACAAGCCTGTCTCAACTGTACAGGTTGCCTGCCCCGTACAATACTAGGTACTTGAACCTGCACAAGGTTCCCCGATCTATTGTCGAACGTTCTCTCATGTATTATACGCGGAACTCTATTGTCGTCGAGTGGTTTGGACCTGTCAAACCTACTCTCACCAACGGTCTCTCGCCAGTGTGTGAATGTCTCGTTATTCACATCGTTCCGTACTACCCCAGTAGTCTTTGGAACGGTTATCAACCATCCGTTATCCTCATGGAAACCTCTTTCACGCCCACTGCGGGTTCCAGCTTCCGTTTCAAATGCACTGGTTTCGTCAGGTGCACCCGTTTCATCAAGCAACCTTCGTTTGCTTTTCCGTTTACGTAACTTTGGACGCGCGCCTCCGTGCTCACTATGGGGCACTTCATCCGACTCTCCCTCGGTATCTTCCTGACCTTGCCTGGTTCTGTGACAAGAAAACGCTAGAACCCCACTTCTGGTACCAGTTTGTGACGTTCGTCGCTCGAGATCAACTAACCCTTCATCAGACATGGTACCAATTTGTGTCGGTCTTACCCGAGACGCTGCTTCGTCGTCGGGCTGGGTTCGGCTCCCGCCAACTGACCTTCTGGAGTCACCCGGGTCACTATCCTGTCTACTTCTGATGTAGACGAGCGGTTCCCTGTCTCCGCTCTCAGTGCCCATTTCTCCAAGAGGAGGTTCCGAGGGTATCGCTTGTTTGCGAACAGTGTCGCTGTCAAGCTCCATCTCACTTTCGGACTCTGCCACTGCCGCGGTCGCCGGGTGGGCAACGTCCTCGTCCTCAGGATGGCCGTCCTTTAGAACAGGGTTCGCTCTCTTGCCGGCAGGAGTCCTCAGCTTCCTGTGAGATCTCTTAGTCAAAGACTTCCTCTTTTTCTCCACCTTAACCGAACCCTCACGTACCATTCTGCATCTCATGACTCTCGAGTTATCGTCAATAGGGGAAATCTCTGAACGTTCTCCTGTCCGAGAGGACAAGGTGTACATCTGACGAGTCGTCACGTCGTGCCGTCTCAAACACGCCAACATCTTGCGATAATATATGCACGTGTGATATTAACGCGGTGTACTGGTCTCACGACACTCTCTTCTGATAGGACAGGTTCTAGGTCTAAAACCTCCCTAACCGCACGCAGAACTGTGTTCCGACCGGCGCACGAGGTGGGCCCTACTTCGCCTTCGGTCAGTTCTCGGAACTACGTGTTTCGATCACCAAGTTATTTGCTCTGAATAACGATTGGTTTGAATACAAGATTTTCCTGACTCTATCGTTTTTCCTGGTCTTACCGCACTGTAATCAGTTGTCGGGCGGTCTTTTCCCGTACTGCGGTCTTTCGGTAACAGTGGTCTTTCCCAGTAACTATTTTTAGTTACCGGGCGATGGAGCCCCTCCAACGCCCCACCGGCGTGTCAGCCATCCAAGTGTCACAATCCAAATGTAACGCTGACCCCGTAAGGTTACCAGAATGTCCTGAATTTTGTTCCCAAGAATTTCCGAATTTTGGTTCCCTAACGAAGGTCACACTTACTCCCACAGGTAACCGGACAAGCTCCGATCGCGGAGTTCTTCAAAACCCAAGAGGGAATTTCCTGCCTGTCGCCAAATTTACCCTTATTATCGTTTTTGTACTAAATTGGTTTTTTCAGGTATCCCGACGGTCACTTCACCGAGTGCCGAAGTCGCGTAAAACTCTCCCAGCCGAAGACGCCGAAGTCGCGTAAAACTCTCCCGGCCGAGTACGCCGAAAGCGCGTAGAACTTCCCCTGTGTCGAGTACGCCGAAATCGCGTAAAACTCTTCTCAGTGGATAAAACCAAACACTGTCGGATCTTGGAGTTCTTCGAACTCCAAGAGGGATTTCCTTGCCCGACGCCAAATTCACCCTGGTTTTTGATCTCACACTGAATTGGTTTTCCTGTGTATCAACGGTATCCTTCCCCGAGTATTACTCAGCCGTAGATTTCCCACAATCGGGATCTAGACCGCTTCGCGATCAACTGAGGGATCCAACCCGCCGGATCGGCGCTGTCGGCCCGTCTCCCAACAGTGAACTTCTTTAGCTGTACTCGGGATCGCCTGATTATATTATTCGGACGCCCCTTTCGTCCGTAAATATATTTGTACTAACCGGAAACTCGAACTCTGACTCTGTCGTAACCAAAATCACTCGCCTACCACACTGAGTGCAGTATATTTGAATCGGTAACTGAATCGCTAACCAACAACGCTGTTTAACAGTATTGCTATGTATGAAGAGTCGAACCAACTCTTCACGTATAAAGCAGCACACCGTGAGGCAGGGTATGGTCAACCGGATCACCTATACTTTGGCTTAAAATATATAATCGATCTTCCCTATCACGGTCGTTGCTGGACAGTCGCCTATTGAAATTAAATAAAAATTAAATGATCGATACTGGGCCTTCGCATGTAAAATTAAGAGAAACGATGCTGTTCCCTTCGCATGTAAACTTAAAGAAAACGATGCTATTCGCATAAAATAAATCCTCCCACATACGCACTGTGACCTTGACCGCCACAACACTATCTGCAACATGCCGTTCTACCAGCAGCGCGGCTCTTGTCAGCTACTCCTCTCCTCTCGAGTATAATATAATCTTTTTTTACTCCATCACAGGTGAAGTCTCGATCATCCTTCCATCTAAACTCTTTCAGCCCTAGGATCTACATTCTTATTCTTCTTATTTAACTTATTTACTTTTTATAACTTTCCAGCTCTTTGCATTGTTCGAATATTCAAATTTCCTATCCTCAGATGATATTGACTTTGGAAAGAGGTTTCGCTGGTTGACCACTGAAGACGCCTCTTTAACTCTGCTGCCGAAGCAAGTCAACTTCTTAGAAGAAAATTAGTGAAAGAATTCCTGGAATTGTGCCTTGCCATTATTACTAACTACTCACTCAACTGCAATTGGAGATCATCTGTTCTATTGTAATACACCGTAAACATTAATGAAATTACGTTCTATATTTGGAAGCATGTTAAATATTTGAGGTTTACTGTTCTTTTTAGCAAGAATATGAAGAAAATTAGCAACATTCTGTTGGAGCTTCAAAATGCAGTTGCAACGCAAGGTCTTTATCTCATTAATCTTGATTCAGAACAACACAGTGGATTTATTTGACTACAACTTTCGCTATAGTCAAACCGAACAATAGTATAAACATTTGCTATTATACAAAGGATGGATATCTTCAGCATTTCATAGCAGGTTTTCTGTGTGACTAATTCTTCCTTTACTAAAAAAACCCATCTTGTAGCCATCTGAAATGTAAGCTTTAATGAAATCAACGATATTGCGAAAAACTGGACGCTGCTTGTGTTGGAAAGGCTACGACAACAACAATTGCAGAGTTTTACAGAGGCAATTACTTTGAAGTTCATCTCACAGCTCATGCTCATCAAAAGCCGTACAAATCCCAACTTTGTTTACAGTCTGTTGATTGTAGAAGCACACGCAAATGACGTTTAAGAAAATCCACTCAGATGTCAATTATTTGAGAAACTTTATACTCAAAGTGATCATCTCACAAAGAAACTACATTGCCCATATTGAAGAAAACAGTGAAAATATCAATTAAGCGAGTAACCTAACAGGAAATACGAGAACCCGTACGGGAGAAAAGCAGTATCACTGCATCGGTGCCATACATGTTAGAAGCCATTTTATCAGGGTAGTACTCTGAAAAAGCACATGAGAACCCATAATAGAGAGAAACCATACAAAATTGAGTTTACTGAGAACTCATATACTGATATAGGTGGCATGATGGCACATATGAGAACCCATACTGGCGAAAAACCACATAGGTGTCATTTATGTCAGAAGTCATTTAGTAAAGGTAGTAATCTGAAAACGCACGTGAGAACCCATACTGGTGAAAAACCATATAGGTGCAATTTATGTCAGAAATCATTTAATCAAGGCATTTTTCTTAAAAACCACACGAGAATCCATACTGGCAAAAAACCATTCAGGTGTGAGCTATGTCAGAAATCATTTACTGTGAGTGGTTCTCTGAAAAAGCACATGAGAACCCATACTGGCGAAAAACCATACAGGTGTGAGCTATGTCAGAAATCATTTACTGAGAGTGGTTCTCTGAAAAAGCACACGAGAACCCATACTGGCGAAAGGCCATACAGATGCCAGCTATGTCATAAGTCATTTACTGAAGTTAGTACTCTGAAAACGCACATGAGAACTCATACTGGTGAAAAACCATATTGCTGCCAGTTATGTCAGAAATCATTTTTTAACGGTAGTTATCTGAAAACGCACATGAAAACCCATACTGGCGAAAAACCCTACAAGTGCCAGCTATGTCAGAAATCATTTGCTCAAGGTAGTCATCTGAAAACGCACTCGAGAACCCATACTGACGAAAAACCATATAGGTGCCAGCTATGTATGAAGTCATGTTCTACAGGTGGTTCTCTGAAAACGCACATGAGAACCCATACTGGTGAAAAACCATACATGTGCCAGCTATGTATGAAGTCATGTTCTACAGGTAGTTCTCTGAAAACACACATGAGAACTCATACTGGTGAAAAACCATACATGTGCCAGTTATGTCAAAAATCATTTGGTATCCATAGTAATCTCAAAATGCACATGAGAAGCCACACTGGAGAAAAACCATACAAGTGCGAGCTATGTCAGAAATCATATTCTGGAGGTAGTACTCTGAAAACGCACATGAGAACCCACACTGGTGAAAAACCATACAGGTGCCATTTGTGTCTGAAATCATTTATTGGAGGCAGTATTCTGAAAACGCACATGATTAACCATACTGGCGAAAAACCATACATGTGCCAGTTACGTCAGAAACCATTTGCCTGTCATAGTAAACTCGAAACGCACATGAGAATCCATACTGGAGAAATGCCATTCATATGTGAGGTTTGTAATAAAGGATTCACACAATTTGGAAATCTAAAGAAGCATATTAGAACTCATGCAAGTGAGAAGGAAGAAACGCGCATTAAACGTAATATAAAGAGCAGTTCTTCATCAAAGTCTTTAAAATTCTATGCAGGAACACAGCCACAGAATTTTAAAATTGAAAGTGAAGTAATTGCTAGCCTGTCTGATCATTTCATCACTTTTAGCAGTGCAGGCGTTATTGATAAACCAAAGAGCATGTATCCGGATACTAATGGAACTGCAGGTCCTTTACAGAAAAGTAGAGATGGGGGATGTCTGTATGTTAGAAATTTCAAATCTTCTGTGGATGGAAAAGCGTTTTTGTCAAAATCCTTTGGATGTGTTATATGTGACAAATTGTTTGTAATAGAGAAAGTATTTCTAGAGCATTGCTCTATTCATCGATTTTCTCCACCTGATGACTTAGTTGCTGACCTTGTTGAATGATGATTCCACATACTGTACTTACAGATTATAACACTTGCAATTTGAGCTAAGAAAATGCTATAGAAGTGCTGGAATGCATGCACACATATTTGTACCACTTTTAGTTCAGTATACTTAGCAGTGCATATTTTAAGGAATTTAGACTACTGGGACAAAATTTTGGAACTCGTCTCTGAAAAACTTTGATGACCTTCTTCTGGGAATTCATCTCCCCGAAAAAGTTGATGACCTTTTTTTAGGAAGTCAGAAGTCATCTCCCAAAAAATTCACCTCCCGAAAACCGTCGATGACCTTTTCTTCGGAATTCTTCTCCCAAAAAAGTTGATGACCTTTTTTTAGGAGGTCGTCTCCTGAAAAAGTCATCTCCCGAAAACACTTGATGACTTTTCTTTAGGTATACACCTCCAGAAAAAGTTGACGACCTTTTTTTAGGAAGTCATCTCCAGAAAAAGTCACCTCCAGAAAACAGTTCATGACCTTTTCTTAGGAATTCATCTCCAGAAAAAGTTCATCACCTTTTTGGGAATTTACTACTGGGGCAAATCTTAAAACTTTAACCATACATTGCCTGGGACAAATCAGCCTAACTACTGGGACAAATCCTAACACTACTGGGACATTTGTCCCACTAGTTATACAGTTAAAATATGCCCTGATACTTAGACAGTAGGCTTTCTGATGTAGAGCATGCAGATGTTATTCTTTATTGACACCACATATCTAAGTTGTTACTTCTTCTCATATAATTACTGTAAGAATGTAGAATTGTTGTAGGTCATCAAAATGACATTTTATGCTACTGAGCTACTATAGATGCAGTCAAGCTTTTCGTTTTGAGTTCCACTACATCACAGCTTTATTGTTAAATATTAGGAAAATTCAGCTGCACAACTCCTTCTGCTGGACTAAATATTTAACAGAACGTTTTGCTCTATTTTGTTTTGTGAGACTATTTTAGACTATTGTTACCTAGCGTATTGTAACATTCATGGTGTATTAAGTAATAAAAGTAATTAGCTTATTCTACTTCGATTAATTGTCTGACATTATGTTTTGTCATTACAAAAGATTTATGTGTAATCAAGATTGTCTTGTGTGCTGAATATTTGTTGGTTTGTTGTCTTTGGTGATTTTATAATACACTTAATTCTGTTCTTAGCCTTTAAATAAATAAGCTGCATGTCATAAATTGCAGATAGCCTACTTATATCTCTATGAATTGATTACATTTATTTAATATTCTGAAATTTTATACTTCACCTTGATCTTTTTGATCTAATTTTGAGTGTATTATAATCATTGTGCGAATTAACTTAACCTTACTGTAGAGGAAACCTAAAATAATAAATGATGAATATAGCGCACATTCACATGGTTACCAAATCAAAAGCGCATTGACTATGATCCCGATGTTTATGCGTAATTCGCTAGCAGCCTCTGCTCCATTTTATCTCAAGGAGTTACTTTGTTTCTTAGTTTCTTTCATCTCTTGTGGCAGATTTCTCCTATAGTCCAAGTATTGGACGTTCAAAGTGATTTTTTATTATGCACTCATAAGTGCTACAATGATAATTTATTCTAGAATTTGTAGAGGGACTAACGCTGAATATAATCTGATATTGTGGCATTTGAATATTTGTAGGAAATAGTTTAAAATAAAGCCGTGTAGAATTGGGCTATGGCTTGCAAGCTACGTTAAGAACGTTCCTGATGGGGGAGACCGGTGTTGGATGCAAGAGGTGTTGGTTGCAACACCCTCACCAGTTAAGCGCTATATAATAGCAGCATGAAATTACCTCGCGTCCTTGTACATAATAGCTTTTCTGTCAATGTGACCTAATATAACGTATCTTTGCAGGAAGTTGATAATGCTACAGAAAATAATTAAAAGTTTTTTTGCAATGAAAGTAACTTTTCCGGCTTTGTTTAACGTAGCTTGCAAGCCATAGCCCAATTCTACACGGCTTTATTTTAAACTATTTCCTACAAATATTCAAATGCCACAATATCAGATTATATTCAGCGTTAGTCCCTCTACAAATTCTAGAATAAATTATCATTGTAGCACTTATGAATGCATAATAAAAAATCACTTTGAACGTCCAATACTTGGACTATAGGAGAAATCTGCCACAAGAGATGAAAGAAACTAAGAAACAAAGTAACTCCTTGAGATAAAATGGAGCAGAGGCTGCTAGCGAATTACGCATAAACATCGGGATCATAGTCAATGCGCTTTTGATTTGGTAACCATGTGAATGTGCGCTATATTCATCATTTATTATTTTAGGTTTCCTCTACAGTAAGGTTAAGTTAATTCGCACAATGATTATAATACACTCAAAATTAGATCAAAAAGATCAAGGTGAAGTATAAAATTTCAGAATATTAAATAAATGTAATCAATTCATAGAGATATAAGTAGGCTATCTGCAATTTATGACATGCAGCTTATTTATTTAAAGGCTAAGAACAGAATTAAGTGTATTATAAAATCACCAAAGACAACAAACCAACAAATATTCAGCACACAAGACAATCTTGATTACACATAAATCTTTTGTAATGACAAAACATAATGTCAGACAATTAATCGAAGTAGAATAAGCTAATTACTTTTATTACTTAATACACCATGAATGTTACAATACGCTAGGTAACAATAGTCTAAAATAGTCTCACAAAACAAAATAGAGCAAAACGTTCTGTTAAATATTTAGTCCAGCAGAAGGAGTTGTGCAGCTGAATTTTCCTAATATTTAACAATAAAGCTGTGATGTAGTGGAACTCAAAACGAAAAGCTTGACTGCATCTATAGTAGCTCAGTAGCATAAAATGTCATTTTGATGACCTACAACAATTCTACATTCTTACAGTAATTATATGAGAAGAAGTAACAACTTAGATATGTGGTGTCAATAAAGAATAACATCTGCATGCTCTACATCAGAAAGCCTACTGTCTAAGTATCAGGGCATATTTTAACTGTATAACTAGTGGGACAAATGTCCCAGTAGTGTTAGGATTTGTCCCAGTAGTTAGGCTGATTTGTCCCAGGCAATGTATGGTTAAAGTTTTAAGATTTGCCCCAGTAGTAAATTCCCAAAAAGGTGATGAACTTTTTCTGGAGATGAATTCCTAAGAAAAGGTCATGAACTGTTTTCTGGAGGTGACTTTTTCTGGAGATGACTTCCTAAAAAAAGGTCGTCAACTTTTTCTGGAGGTGTATACCTAAAGAAAAGTCATCAAGTGTTTTCGGGAGATGACTTTTTCAGGAGACGACCTCCTAAAAAAAGGTCATCAACTTTTTTGGGAGAAGAATTCCGAAGAAAAGGTCATCGACGGTTTTCGGGAGGTGAATTTTTTGGGAGATGACTTCTGACTTCCTAAAAAAAGGTCATCAACTTTTTCGGGGAGATGAATTCCCAGAAGAAGGTCATCAAAGTTTTTCAGAGACGAGTTCCAAAATTTTGTCCCAGTAGTCTAAATTCCTTAAAATATGCACTGCTAAGTATACTGAACTAAAAGTGGTACAAATATGTGTGCATGCATTCCAGCACTTCTATAGCATTTTCTTAGCTCAAATTGCAAGTGTTATAATCTGTAAGTACAGTATGTGGAATCATCATTCAACAAGGTCAGCAACTAAGTCATCAGGTGGAGAAAATCGATGAATAGAGCAATGCTCTAGAAATACTTTCTCTATTACAAACAATTTGTCACATATAACACATCCAAAGGATTTTGACAAAAACGCTTTTCCATCCACAGAAGATTTGAAATTTCTAACATACAGACATCCCCCATCTCTACTTTTCTGTAAAGGACCTGCAGTTCCATTAGTATCCGGATACATGCTCTTTGGTTTATCAATAACGCCTGCACTGCTAAAAGTGATGAAATGATCAGACAGGCTAGTAATTACTTCACTTTCAATTTTAAAATTCTGTGGCTGTGTTCCTGCATAGAATTTTAAAGACTTTGATGAAGAACTGCTCTTTATATTACGTTTAATGCGCGTTTCTTCCTTCTCACTTGCATGAGTTCTAATATGCTTCTTTAGATTTCCAAATTGTGTGAATCCTTTATTACAAACCTCACATATGAATGGCATTTCTCCAGTATGGATTCTCATGTGCGTTTCGAGTTTACTATGACAGGCAAATGGTTTCTGACGTAACTGGCACATGTATGGTTTTTCGCCAGTATGGTTAATCATGTGCGTTTTCAGAATACTGCCTCCAATAAATGATTTCAGACACAAATGGCACCTGTAGGGTTTTTCACCAGTGTGGGTTCTCATGTGCGTTTTCAGAGTACTACCTCCAGAATATGATTTCTGACATAGCTCGCACTTGTATGGTTTTTCTCCAGTGTGGCTTCTCATGTGCATTTTGAGATTACTATGGATACCAAATGATTTTTGACATAACTGGCACATGTATGGTTTTTCACCAGTATGAGTTCTCATGTGCGTTTTCAGAGAACTACCTGTAGAACATGACTTCATACATAGCTGGCACATGTATGGTTTTTCACCAGTATGGGTTCTCATGTGCGTTTTCAGAGAACCACCTGTAGAACATGACTTCATACATAGCTGGCACCTATATGGTTTTTCGTCAGTATGGGTTCTCGAGTGCGTTTTCAGATGACTACCTTGAGCAAATGATTTCTGACATAGCTGGCACTTGTAGGGTTTTTCGCCAGTATGGGTTTTCATGTGCGTTTTCAGATAACTACCGTTAAAAAATGATTTCTGACATAACTGGCAGCAATATGGTTTTTCACCAGTATGAGTTCTCATGTGCGTTTTCAGAGTACTACCTTCAGTAAATGACTTATGACATAGCTGGCATCTGTATGGCCTTTCGCCAGTATGGGTTCTCGTGTGCTTTTTCAGAGAACCACTCTCAGTAAATGATTTCTGACATAGCTCACACCTGTATGGTTTTTCGCCAGTATGGGTTCTCATGTGCTTTTTCAGAGAACCACTCACAGTAAATGATTTCTGACATAGCTCACACCTGAATGGTTTTTTGCCAGTATGGATTCTCGTGTGGTTTTTAAGAAAAATGCCTTGATTAAATGATTTCTGACATAAATTGCACCTATATGGTTTTTCACCAGTATGGGTTCTCACGTGCGTTTTCAGATTACTACCTTTACTAAATGACTTCTGACATAAATGACACCTATGTGGTTTTTCGCCAGTATGGGTTCTCATATGTGCCATCATGCCACCTATATCAGTATATGAGTTCTCAGTAAACTCAATTTTGTATGGTTTCTCTCTATTATGGGTTCTCATGTGCTTTTTCAGAGTACTACCCTGATAAAATGGCTTCTAACATGTATGGCACCGATGCAGTGATACTGCTTTTCTCCCGTACGGGTTCTCGTATTTCCTGTTAGGTTACTCGCTTAATTGATATTTTCACTGTTTTCTTCAATATGGGCAATGTAGTTTCTTTGTGAGATGATCACTTTGAGTATAAAGTTTCTCAAATAATTGACATCTGAGTGGATTTTCTTAAACGTCATTTGCGTGTGCTTCTACAATCAACAGACTGTAAACAAAGTTGGGATTTGTACGGCTTTTGATGAGCATGAGCTGTGAGATGAACTTCAAAGTAATTGCCTCTGTAAAACTCTGCAATTGTTGTTGTCGTAGCCTTTCCAACACAAGCAGCGTCCAGTTTTTCGCAATATCGTTGATTTCATTAAAGCTTACATTTCAGATGGCTACAAGATGGGTTTTTTTAGTAAAGGAAGAATTAGTCACACAGAAAACCTGCTATGAAATGCTGAAGATATCCATCCTTTGTATAATAGCAAATGTTTATACTATTGTTCGGTTTGACTATAGCGAAAGTTGTAGTCAAATAAATCCACTGTGTTGTTCTGAATCAAGATTAATGAGATAAAGACCTTGCGTTGCAACTGCATTTTGAAGCTCCAACAGAATGTTGCTAATTTTCTTCATATTCTTGCTAAAAAGAACAGTAAACCTCAAATATTTAACATGCTTCCAAATATAGAACGTAATTTCATTAATGTTTACGGTGTATTACAATAGAACAGATGATCTCCAATTGCAGTTGAGTGAGTAGTTAGTAATAATGGCAAGGCACAATTCCAGGAATTCTTTCACTAATTTTCTTCTAAGAAGTTGACTTGCTTCGGCAGCAGAGTTAAAGAGGCGTCTTCAGTGGTCAACCAGCGAAACCTCTTTCCAAAGTCAATATCATCTGAGGATAGGAAATTTGAATATTCGAACAATGCAAAGAGCTGGAAAGTTATAAAAAGTAAATAAGTTAAATAAGAAGAATAAGAATGTAGATCCTAGGGCTGAAAGAGTTTAGATGGAAGGATGATCGAGACTTCACCTGTGATGGAGTAAAAAAAGATTATATTATACTCGAGAGGAGAGGAGTAGCTGACAAGAGCCGCGCTGCTGGTAGAACGGCATGTTGCAGATAGTGTCACCAGCATCGAAAGACACGGATACAGAATTATGGTGGTTAGATTAAGGGCAGAAAAAGTTAAAGACCTGCTCAGAGGTAGCAAAAGGTGCTGGTCTGGCGAGTCTGTATGGTGTCCCGGAGAATTGCCATAATGGTTAAATGACAAGTGGTTCATCGACAAATGGTTCACTACCTTTCACGACCTTCTAACTTCTAGTTTGAATTTTTCTATGACATGTTTTCATCGCTGAAGCAGCGTAAATAATATGAAATAATTTCCGCTGAAACCTGGGTTTATGAAAAAAAGAGTTCAAACTAGAAGTTGGATGGCAGATGAAACTTTAGCTCAAAATGAATGCGGAAGAAATTTCTTAAGAACAGCAGATCCACAGAAGTTTTGTGAACATGTAGAAAGGATTTATACAGAAAGAAATTAATAGCGTTGACACCGGGAAATTTAAAGAAAATCATTTTGTTTGAAGAAGCAAAGAAAGAGAGAGAAAAAACATGTTTATACTTTATTAAGGCTCACTATGTGCGAATGCAACGATTCCTACAAGAGGATGATGCATCATTCACGAAAACAACCACAACAATAATTATACACCTGGAGGATACTTACTAGAACCTACAAGCGAAAAACATTTACCATTAAAACCACTGATCCATCACATCATCGGCGAACATGTACAATCGAGGTGCCTAATCCTAGCCCTGAATTTTGAAATCCAGCTTCCACTTGCAGGTATAGTTTTTTCGTCACACAAGTACATATTAAATAGGAACCCCGATTGTACATGTTCGCCACGTCATCTGGCGGGGATTATAAATTTGAGCTATATAAAATTCTAATTACGACATAACACAGGACTGGAGAGATAAAATGATCAAAATGCCAGTTACAGTCTGAACTGTTCAACTGATTTAGCCTATTGTAGAAAGAGCGTAATACGCCTTAATATACCTAACAAACGCCTCTTTAAATTAGAATACGCCGAACCTAAAACAGACGTCTCGAAGTAATACGCCTTAATGCACAGACGGCAATTTTATTGTTTGAAAATAACTGACGGTGTAATAATGAAAAGCGTGATTCTAGTTTCCTTTATCCTGCACTTAAAATGGCTGTAACTAAAACAAATCTCCTTCAACTAAAAGTGTGATTACCAAGTATTCTGACATCTAGCGAATAAATAACTTCCAATTGCTAAGGCCAATTCAAACTTATTATAGGGAAATGATAGAATTGTTAAATTAGTGGTGCAAATTATTTTTTTTATAATTAATTTAGAACATTCTTTTAATACCGATGCGAAAATCTAGAGTATGTGTGTATATAGTGTAATTTGTGGCGAGTGGTGACTCAGTGGTAAGTTCGGCGCCTTGTGACCGGAGGGTTGCAGGTTCTAATCCCACTCTATCAGCTGCGTACGGACCTTGGGCAAGTCCTTCACTCGCAATTGCTCGTGGCGCTTCGGCGTGAAAATTCCGGCACAGTATCAAATGCTGTAGTCGGGAGTGCCTCTGAGTAGTAGTAGACTTCGAGAGGCGCTATAGAAATATCCGGAATAAATAAATTAATATATGTATGCATGCATGAATAGGCACCAAGTTGACCCAGAAAGTGTGAGTGCGGAAAGAGAGTGAAAGGATTTTTCGCGCGTAAGCGCGAGACATTTTTCTTGGACCTTTGTGCTACAATGTTACAATGCTACAAAATACCATGGTTCTCTCCAATCTCAATTCTCAGTTCCTTTGTTTTAGCCTATAATTATGATGGGAAATTACAAATGCCGTGGCTTCTCTCGTCCAATGTCATTTCTTAATATTTTTAATATTTGACATTTTCTATATCTTTGTTTCGTTGGATTTGGTTAAGACACGTGCACTTATTTGAATTATCCCTTTCACAGTAGAATCTGCACTGCAATCTACACAGAGATGCCGATCTTGTTGGACAGGTAGGGAGACACTACGACGTCTTTTGAACCTTCTAGTTTGACCTTTATTTTCATCGTTCTTCCAGCTTCTAGTTTTAGTTCATTTTCATCGCTCTTCCACCTTCCAGTTTGACCTCTATTTTTTATCGCTCTTCCAGCTTCCAGTGTTAGTTCATTATGCTGCCAAATGTCTGTTAACGTTTCGTCTGTAGACGAAACGTCATAATGGGCGAAATGTCGATCGGTGAAATGTCTGTAGATGAATTGTCGTAGAGGGTTTGTGTTCACGTGTTGAGTTAGTTAGTCAGGGTTAGCTTTTGAGTGATAGTTGTTGTTCTGTTGAGAGATGCTTCAAGGTTTAGTTATGATGATGTGCAGAAATGTAAGGTAGTTTTGAGATCCGATTTTTATACGGAGTTGAGTTGACGTGATTCTCGAGAGTTATTGACGGTTAATTACTGAAAGAGCTACAGACTCAGCTAGTTAGGACGGATGATTGCCGACTGTTGTTCATCGACGATTGGTCGTTGATTGTTATTACTGCGGTAGTTGCTGTAAGAGCTTTAGGCCTAACTCAGCACCAAGTTAGTAAGTAAGTAAGTATATCCTTAACGGATATGGTACCTCTTAAGGTTTGTATTATTTGAGTTACATTGGGATACGGAAATTTGGCCCCCGGGAAGAATCGCCCCCGGAAGATTCGCCCCGACATTTGGCCCCCGGGAAGATTCGCCTCCCCCCGGATGAAAATGTAACTAAGAATAGAAGCGGGATCTAGGATGAAACTGTTACCAAGGCTAATACAGTTCAAACCAGAAGCTGGATCTATGATGAAAATGTAACTAAGACTAGAAGCTGGATTAACGATGAATCTTCCGGGGACGAAAGTTCCGTGGGGCGAAATGCCGGGGGCGAATCTTCCGGGGGCGAGTCTTCCAGGGGCGAAAAGTCCTAGAACCGTTTTTTTTCATTGAAGCAGATGGATCGGAGTAGTAGGCATTAACGGCTATAGGTTTCCACATAGATTTAAGAAGGATACGAAATGATCTTCGAATTTAGTTTTGTAATATTGAAGATAAACGAGCTGGAATCTGTATTATGCCAAAGATTTGCCATTGTGGTGATTTTTGTTGAATTGACGATTTCGATTTATGTTTATCTGGAAACAGCTAGATGTTTCTTCTCCTGATACTCATTTTACGTTGTGAATTGAACGAGGTTGGCAAACAAGAAACGTTCAGAGTTATCTTGGTCTTCAGTCTTCTTTAATTTGTTGAGCAATTTCAGACGATCAGCAACCCCTAAGCCCGCCGGATATAATGAGGGTGAGACCCCGAGCCAGAGAACAGAGGTACAAACCGGCGAATCCTGCCCCTGAAAGTTAGGCATCCTGGTAGAAACCGGGGCTGGGAGGTTTGCGACAGTACTTACACATCTGTGGGAGTAATAGACATTCGTTTCATCTGCAAAAAGTATAAACTGCAAGTGGAAAGAGACGACGGGGAGGTCATTTATGCATATAAGGAATACTAGAGTTCGATCCTTGGGGAACCCCATAGTCGACCGGGGATTTTACTTTCTTTTTATGTCCTCTTGTGCTAGAACGGTGTCACGACAAATGGTTCACAGACAAATGAATGGTTCACAGACAAATGCATGGTTCACAACAAATGGTTCATGGACAAATGGTTCACGATCTTCCAGTTTCTAGTCTGGGCAATGTTTTCATCGAAAATCCAGCTACTAGTTTTAGTTAAATACATTTATCGATAAGCCAGCTTCTAGTTTGAGCTCTATTTTCATCGCTGATCCAACTTCTAGTTTAAGCTCTAGTTTTATCGCTCTTCCAGCCTCTAGTTTTAGTTATATATTCATAAACTCGGGTTTAAGCAGAAATTATTTCGTATTATTTACACTGCTTCAGCGATAAAGAAAACATGTAAAATAGCAAAATTCAAACTAGAAGTTGGATGATCGATGCAAATATGGCTCAAGCTAGAAGCTTGAAGATCGCGAAAGCTGGTGAACCATTTGTCGTGAACCATATGACCATGAACCATTTGTCGTGGAACCACATGAACACAGTTGTGTGTATCTGATGTATTTTTGGCTGCTGATCATGAAAACCAACTTCAAATTCTTATATCATGCAGGCCCTACCACTGATTTGGAAGTGCCTATTGTTGTGATTTCTCTCACATAATAGCATATTTAAATTGGTTACAAATTTCAGATACTCTAATAAAAGACTGCTATCTTGGTGATTTATAACTCCCCTTGATGAAATTTACATTTAACTTCCAACATCCACCAATGATAAGGATAATGTGACAATTGCAATATGGAAAAAATTGCTCCGACAAAAGCAGAAAAAAATGTCAAATGGATACGACATTAATCAATCAATCAAACCTTTTATTGAAGCCATTTTTTGAAGTACAAGGAAAATACAACATAAAGTCTGAACTTTGGCAACAAGAGGAGACCCAAAAGGGATCTTGATCCTGCTTAGCAGGGCCACCTAGTTAACATTTATTGTAATACAAGTAAATGGGAGCACAATCAATACTTTGAACAGTAAACATCGATCAAGTTATATGACCAACAGGTAAAAAAAATAATAGAAGTCTTAACTAAAGAACTTAACTGTCAGTACACATTCCAACTAAGGTATAAAGATCAATTTTCATTAGTTAAAAAGAGACGAAAGAAACAACAGTGCTTATGCAAATAAACACATAATGTACATTGAAAACGATATTGAAAATGTCAGTCATCAAGTAAGCACAATAGTTATGCAATTATGATTATAATGTAAATTAGACTTTCTTATCAAAATATATCCATCCATCATTTCTTATCAAAATATATTCATCTTCCATGATTTCCACCTATTATTTCAACTTAAAATCATATTCGTGAAGTAAAGCATTTCGCTTGATAATGCGCAAACAGTTCGGCAAAGACATCCTCCATTTGAGAATAACACACATGGAAACAGTGATCCATAAATTCCTTTTCTATTTGAAACATTCCATTGCATGTTGCACATCCAAATGGTTTCACCAGGAAAGACTCAATGTCAGAAACAGATGATGTCTCATTTCCAAACACTTCCAGATTTTGATTTTCTCTTGCAACAGTTTTCACACGGTCAGTCAAAATAAAAGTCTGCTCACACTGTTTCCCATCGAATTTGACTATGTATGGCTTTTCTCGGCTGTGTGTTTCAGAACACTTATTCTGGTAACTCTTTAGTGCAACTTGTTCAAATCGTTTATCACATAATTTGTCTTTGTACTGTTTATCTCCATGATTGGTCTTTGAGTGGTTTTGCAGGTGATCCTTCCGAGTAAAGGCCTTAGGACATAATTCACACGTAAATGATTTCTCTCCAGTATGGGTTCTCATATGGCTATTCAAATGACTACTGCTTGTAAATGATTTTGGGCAGAGCTGACATTTGTATGGTTTATATCCAGTGTGGGTTCTTATATGAACATTCAAATAAGCTCTCTTTATAAATGATTTCTGACATAAGTGACATTTGTGTGATCTATCTCCATCGTGGATTTTAGAATGGCGACCCAGTTCACCCTTCAACATGAAAGCCTTGTGGCAAACTTCACACTTAAAAGGTCTCTCTCCAGTGTGCCTTTTCATATGTATATGTAACCAATGAATTCGTGCAAACCGTTTATGACAGAACTTGCATTTGTGTGGTTTTTCTCCAGTGTGGGTTCTTGTGTGGCACTTTAGTGCATCGCTTCTTGTAAATGATTTTCCACATAGATTACATTTGTATGGTTTTTCTCCAGTGTGGGTTTTTGTGTGGTCAAATAGTTGACGCTTTCGTGTATATGCTATTCCACATAGTTCACACTTGTATGGTCTTTCTCCAGTGTGGATCCTCTCATGGCAATTCAGAGAACTACTCCGTGAAAATGATTTGCAACATACTTGACATTTGTATGGCTTTTCTCCTGTATGCGTTCGTTTATGTACCTTCAGCTCAAAAGAAGTTCTAAATGCTTTGTCACATAACTCACATTTGTGTGGCTTTTCTCCTGTATGCCTTCGTCTATGTTTCATCAGGTAAGAAGAATTTTTAAATGCTTTGTCACATAACTCGCATTTGTGTGGCTTTTCCATAGTGTGAGCATTTGTAAGGTAGTTTAGTGGGTGCTCAATAGTGTAGTGGTTAGCACACTGGACTGTCAATTTAGAGTTTGGGGTTCAAATCCCCGCCATGGCAGAAATTTTGTTCGATATTTCTGTTCTACCTGCGCCCTTAGCCAACTCAGCTATCATAGGTACATTGGCCAAACACCGTCGGTGGGAAGATCATATGGCATGGGAGAGGACTGACCACCACCCCAAATGACGTGGATAAGAAAATGAGGTCGCTAACACTTCATACCCATGGCAACCTCAGAGCTAGTTTAAGAAACTGCTGTTCTTCGGAGTTGATCACTTCTTTTAAATACTATTCCACATAGTTCACAACTGTATGGTTTCACTCCATTGTGTGTTATTTTAATAGTTTTCAGAGTATTGAATTTGGAGAGTCTTTCTCCAGTGTATATTCTGATGTGCCTTCTCAGATCATCGCTCTTCACAAATGGTTTGTCACATAAATTGCATGTGTTGTTTTTCTCCAGCGTATGTACATTTACAAGTTTCGAGTGTACATTATTTACCAAAGCTTTGTCGCATAAACTGCACATATAGTGTCTTTCTCAAGAGTTCTTACTTGAATTCTGAAGTCGCAACTATCTCCAAATGTTTCTTTATAAAATTGATGTTGCTCTAGTTTTTTTTATCATCGTAGGTTCTCACTTGCATCTCGAGATCTAATAAAATGGAAAACACATTACAAAACAATTTTTTGTCATCGAGCTATATTGTCTGAAAGAGGAGGAAGAATAAAATTACTCTGATCTAGCCATAGAAGCAGCTATGGGCGAAAAGTGCTAACAACTTCATCCTTCTTAGGCATAACATAGGAGGATGGATGGCCAATTGTTTCCCTCACTTTACCACATTCCCGACAGAGTTGATTTGGTTGTAGTAGACACCTGAGATGCAGAAATCTCAAAACAAATTCTGTGCTGATGGGATTTGAATCCCAAACCTCACGACCTAAAGTCCAATGCGCTAACTACTAGACTCGCACAACTTCTGGTGTCTGAAATGGGGAAGGAATTTCTTAACAGAGCAGCAGATGCATACGAGTTTTTCTTAGAGAGCATGAGTTTTGTGAACATGTAGAAATGAATAGCCTTCACACTGGCAGATTTAAAGAAAATCATTTGTTTGAGTAAGCTAAGAGGAAGCAAAGAAAGAAAGCTCATTATATGCGAATGCGACGAGTCCTACATCATTCAGGACATAACCACAATTATACACCAAAATACTAACGAAAACCTAAGAGTGGAAAATCGTAACACTGGAACCACTGACCCATCAGGTCATCTGATGGGGATTATAGATTTGCGCTATATAAAATTCTAATTACGATACAACACAGAACTGGAGAGATGCAATAATCAAAATGCTAGCTTAAGCTACAGTCTGAACTGGTCAAATGATTTTATTGTAGAAAGTGCCCTGCTACTCATACCAGTCCTCACCAACGCCTCCTTGCATTAGAACACGCAGGGCCTAAAACAGCCATGTCAAAGTAATACACTTTAATATCCGAAACATTGAGATGATTTAAAAAACGTCAAACCTGCAGGCGGCAATTTTATGATTTGAATATAACTGACGCTCTATTAATGAAAAGCGTGATTCTCAAAGTTTCTTTTATCCTGCACTAAAAATGGCTTTAACTAGAAAGAACCCGCCTCGGCGTAATTGCAGTAAAAGTGTGATTAGCGAGTATTCTGACATCTAGTGAATTAATAAAAATGCCCATTGCAAAGACAATTTTAATTCATAATGTAGGAAAGTAAGAGAACTCGTGCAGAAGAAGTGCTAATAATTTATTAATAATTAATTTTCAATATTCTCTTGAATATCGATGCAGACTCTAGAGTGTGTGTGTTTATCCCTCGAATGCCCAAAGGGGTCCGACCGGACCCCAGACCCGCTTTTCCAGGGATAACTTCAGAACGGCAGCGAAATTGTAAAAATGGTTTTAGGACATCCTAAAGCCTTCAATTGGGCTTCGTATGATATACTTTGCGTGATTATTCTACCACCCTGTAGCCCACAGCCATAGCATATACCAAGGACACCCCCAAGATATGCTGCTCATGGTCATACTGGCACATGGTTTACCAGCCCAGAAATAAATTGTTTAACGCATGCTATTGTGAAATACAATATTAGGCCTATCAGTCGATTGCAAATTGAATTTGGATTATAACAAGCCAAGTCCCGTTAAAATATTCCATTCCTGTAGCCCACAACCATAGCATATATCAAGGACACCCCAAGATATGCGGCTGATGGTCATACTGGCATATGGTTTAACAGCCCAGAAATAAATTTTTAACGCAGGTTATTGTGAAATACCATTTTTATATCAGTCGATTGCAAATTGAATTTGGATTATAACAAGCCAAATCCCGTTAAAATATTCCAATCCTTTACCCCACAACCAAGCAACAACTACGTGCGTACAATTGAATACCTGCGAAAAATCCCGAAATTGCAAAACACTACATACGAGTATTAAAGTTAAAATAAAGTTTCACCAGATGGCGCTATTGTGAAATACCATATATCAGTCGATTGCAAATTGAATTGGATTATAACAAGCCAAATCCCGTCACTCTGCTACTTTTTATACTAATTTGAAGACTGCTCTCTTTAGCCGTGGCTGAACTGGGAGCGCTCATGAGTAGACAGCCTTGAAGGGGCGCTATATAAATGTTCCTTAAATGAAATGAAATGAAATGAAAATATTCCAACTACGTGCGTACAATTGAATACCTGCGAAAAATCCCAAAATTGCAAAACACTAAATACCAGTATTAACACATATTTTAACATGGTGTTAAAATAAAGTTTCACCAGATGGCGCTATTGTGAAATACCATATATCAGTCGATTGCAAATTGAATTTGGATTATAACAAGCCAAATCCCGTTAAAATATTTCAATTACGTGCGTACAATTGAATACCTGCGAAAAATCCCGAAATTGCAAAACACTACATACGAGTATTAAAGTTAAAATAAAGTTTCACCAGATGGCGCTATTGTGAAATACCATAATATATTATGAAGCCTTCATCGGAAGAACAACTAGAGTCCATTTCTGACATTTTTGAGCTAACTGTGCCCTGTGATACTTAATGCTATAGAGCATGTATTTACAAGTGTGTTTTTAAGAAAACTCACGTCAGTCCATTGTTACAATGGGAAGAAAATATAGTGTTCATGTAAAAACAACTAGAGTCCTTTGACTTAGGCCTATATAAGTGATTCTTGCATGAATCGTGAACTGCAAACACACAAGGCAGAAATTTTTTACATTTAATTTTAATACTAATTTTAGCTTATAAACAGCAGTTATTATGAATAATTTGTTACTGTTGAACAAATTTGCAATTATTCAATGAATACTGTCTATTCACGGCGAAAAAATGAAGTTGTACATAAGAAGTTGCAGTACGCAGCAAACTTAAACCTTTAAAATGTGGCGCCACCTACCTGTTAAATCAATATCTTTTTTACATGTTATAGAGACATAACACATCCGTGCGAGTGCCAAATTTCTTTTCGATATGTTCATAAATAAAATACTTGTAGACTTTCAAAGTTTCTTTTGTGAATATCTCAAAATGCTAAAAATGGACTCTATTGGTTCTTCCGATGAAGGCTTCATATATCAGTCGATTGCAAATTGAATTTGGATTATAACAAGCCAAATCTCGTTAAAATATTCCAATCCGTTATATATATATATATATATATATATATATATATATATATATATATATATATATATATATATATATATATATATATACATATATATATATATATATATATATATATATATATAACGGTTTGCCGATGTCGGGTGTACTAACATCGGGCCAACATTGACCCAATGTGTGTGTGCTGGCTGGGTTATAAAGCGCCTCTCACAGTGCGAGGGTGAGAAAGGAGAGGGGATATATCCCCTCTCCTTTCTCACCCCCTCGAGCTATCCTCCCTGTCCCTGTCCCTGTCCCTCTCTCTCTCTCTCCCTCGCACTGCGAGAGGCGCTTTATAACCCAGCCAGCACACACACATTGGGTCAATGTTGGCCCGATGTTAGTACACCCGACATCGGCAAACGGTTTTTTTTAAACCAGGCCCAATGTTCGACCAATGACATTGGCCCAACGTCGTGGTTACCATCGGCGAATGGTCGTACATCCGATGTCGGCCCAATGTGTTTTTGAAATTCGGTCCAACGTTCGCCCAATAACATCGGCCAAACGTAGCTTGACCCTCCAATTTAAAACCGATTGCCAACGTCGACCCGCTGTTTTACCGACTTATATACGACATTGGGTCAATGATGGCCCGACGTCGTGGTTACCATTGGCGAATGGTCGTACATACGATATCGGCCCAATGTTCTTTTGAAATCCGGTCCAACGTTCGCCCAATAACATCGGCCAAACGTAGCTTGACCCTCCAATTTAAACCGATTGCCAACGTCGACCCGCTGTTTAACCAACTTATATACGACATTGGGTCAATGATGGCCCGACGTCGTGGTTACCATTGGCGAATGGTCATACATACGATATCGGCCCAATGTTCTTTTGAAATCCGGTCCAACGTTCGCCCAATAACATCGGCCCAACGTAGCTTGACCATCCAATTTAAAACCGATTGCCAACGTCGACCCGCTGTTTTACCAACTTATATACGACATTGGGTCAATGATGGCCCGACGTCGTGGTTACCATTGGCGAATGGTCGTACATACGATATCGGCCCAATGTTCTTTTGAAATCCGGTCCAACGTTCGCCCAATAACATCGGCCAAACGTAGCTTGACCCTCCAATTTAAACCGATTGCCAACGTCGACCCGCTGTTTAACCAACTTATATACGACATTGGGTCAATGATGGCCCGACGTCGTGGTTACCATTGGCGAATGGTCATACATACGATATCGGCCCAATGTTCTTTTGAAATCCGGTCCAACGTTCGCCCAATAACATCGGCCCAACGTAGCTTGACCATCCAATTTAAAACCGATTGCCAACGTCGACCCGCTGTTTTACCAACTTATATACGACATTGGGTCAATGATGGCCCGACGTCGTGGTTACCATTGGCGAATGGTCGTACATACGATATCGGCCCAATGTTCTTTTGAAATCCGGTCCAACGTTCGCCCAATAACATCGGCCCATCGTAGCTTGACCCTCCAATTTAAAACCGATTGCCAACGTCGACCCGCTGTTTTACCGACTTATATACGACATGGGGTTAATGTTGGCCCGACGTCGTGGTTACCATTGGTGAATGGTCGTACATACGATATTGGCCCAATGTTCTTTTGAAATCCGGTCCAACGTTCGCCCAATAACAACGGCCCAATGTAGCTTTACCCTTCAATTTACCACCGATTGCCAACGCCGAACCACTCGTTTACCAACTTCTATACATTGGGTCAATGTTGGCCCTTAGCAGTGGTTACCATCGGCAAATGGTTGTGCAGCCTTTACCGACTACTTTCCAAGTTCTCTGCCCCGGTCAGGTTCAAACGTCCAGTGGCGCCACTCCTCTCGATGCTGGTCTTCCTACAGTTTACTGTATCCACTCACTATCATCCAGTCCAGCAGCATCCATCTATAGGACATCCTCTCATTCTCATTTCCCTTCATTTCCAGCAACTTATTGGCAAAACTGACTTTCCGTTACAGACTAAGAGTACATTTAGTTGATATTCACATTTATCACAGTACAAAACAATACTTATAAATCGTTATTAAAAACTATACATATTCTGAAGAGAAGACTGTGCAATCCTTGAATTTTATCTTTAATCACTTCAGTCAATCAGTAAGAACAAATCGTTTAGTTGTAACTTGTACACAATCAAATAACTTCAAAAAGTAGGCTACGTTCTTCACAGAACTGAATCATAAACACAATCAATATCCCGTAAAATGACCTTACGTTACAGATTAATAGTACACTTAGTTGATATTCACATTTATCACAGTACATAACAATACTTATTAATTGTTATAAAAACTATACATATTCTGAAGAGAAGACTGTGCAATCCTTGGATTTTATCATTAATCACTTCAGTCAATCAGTAAGAACAAATCGTTTAGTTGTAACTTGAACACAATCAAGTAGCTTCAAAAAGTAGGCTACCTTCATCACAGAACTGAATCATAAACACAATCAATATCCTGTAAAATGACCTTATGTTACAGATTAATAGTACACTTAGTCGATAATCACATTTATCACAGTACATAACGATACTTATTAATTGTTATTAAAACTGTACATATTCTGAAGAGAAGACTGTGCAATCCTTGAATTTTATCATTAATCACTTCAGTCAATCAGTAAGAACAAATCGTTTAGTTGTAACTTGTACACAATCAAATAGACAGCTTCAAAACGTAGGCTACGTTCTTCACAGAACTGAATCATAAACACAATCAATATCCCGTAAAATGACCTTACGTTACAGATTAATAGTACACTTAGTTGATATTCACATTTATCACAGTACATAACGATACTTATTAATTGTTATTAAAAACTGTACATATTCTGAAGAGAAGACTGTGCAATCCTTGAATTTTATCATTAATCACTTCAGCGAATCAGTAAGAACAAATCGTTTAGTTGTAACTTGAACACAATCAAATAGCTTCAAAAAGTAGGTTACATTCTTCACAGAACTGAATCATAAACACAATCAATATCCTGTAAAATGACCTTATGTTACAGATTAATAGTACACTTAGTCGATAATCACATTTATCACAGTACATAACGATACTTATTAATTGTTATTAAAACTGTACATATTCTGAAGAGAAGACTGTGCAATTCTTGAATTTTATCATTAATCACTTCAGCGAATCAGTAAGAACAAATCGTTTAGTTGTAACTTGTACACAATCAAATAGCTTCACAAAGTAGGCTACGTTCTTCACAGAACTGAATCATAAACACAATCAATATCCCGTAAAATGACCTTACGTTACAGATTAATAGTACACTTAGTTGATATTCACATTTATCACAGTACATAACGATACTTATTGGTATTAAAAACTGTACATATTCTGAAGAGAAGACTGTGTAATCCTTGAAATTTAACGTTAATCACTCCAGTCAATCAGTAAGAACAAACTGTCTAGTTGTACAAGATCAAATAGACAGCTTCAAATGTCGGCTACATTCGTCACAGAACTTGTTGATATTTACATTTATCACAGGACATAACAGTAATGATTACCAATATTTCTCAGAGTTCTTCCAAGGCTGCATAGTGCATACTATACAATCGTATCGTATCTAGTAATTTATACGGCGCCTCTCGCAGTATAAACTATTCAGAAGCGCCCTCAGTGCATGAGCCCCGTGGAAACAGAAACGCCTTGAGCAAGCGAGTAGATGCAGGGGAGATTCCCATCATGAGTTTAGTTCGAAGTCGAGATGGAAGACCATTCCAGGCAGAGGTACCTGTTACAGCAAAAGCTCGACGTTGGGCCAGAGTGGTCCTAGTACGAGGGACAGAGAACAAGACGGCCAGTAGAGCGCAAAGGACGAGCAGAAGTTGCAGAGAGAATATATAGAATACCACTTTAATTTGACATCCCACCTTACAAAGTTCAGACGCACAACTGAACAATGGGTAAGCTGACAGTAAACACGGAACATGACACAATAATCATACAACAAATGTACAAAAGTGTAAATTTTATGTGATGGACCACATGGTTCTATAACTTACACTGCAAGCATTTTTCTATGACATCTAAATGCATAAACATCTTGTTGTATACTGGCTACTAGTAGCCAGGGGCGTCTACCCCCCACCCCATAAGTCATTGGAGCAACTACCCCTTCCGTCTTTTTTTCCCTCCTCCCTCTTCCTCTCCCCTAAAATGGTGGCACATACACTGACAGATCTTTCCCATTATTTCTTGGGTGGAGCATTTGCTCCACGGTTTCTATGGTGTAGACGCCCCTGCTAGTATCGCACATCGCCGAATTTACACAACTAACTGTAACACCAAAGGTTTTAGTGCAGTACATGCATCAATCATTTATTACTTGGTAGTTATGTTATAAAAAATTTGCAGTCCAACAACAGTGTCATTGCACAAAACTAAACTTCCAATAACATACTTTCATCTCCATCACAGTAAATGTTAACAACACTCTTAACTATAAAATGAAGTCAGTCAGTAATATTGATCAGGACACTTAATATAGCACTTGCCCACAAAAACCAAAGCTGTTAAAATCCTAAACCTAATTAATTAGCTTCATAGCCAATTCTAAGTAATTAAATACAAAACCTTAATTACCCATCACTGCTTTGCTTGTATTTGTTTATTTTGTTAACACAAATGTTTGGTGAGGATGTTTATAAGACACTAATAAAATTCACAGACAGATTCATAACGTGCAGTCAGGCCCTTAGCCAGAAATAAAGAGTAGGGTGTCCAAAAGCATTCGAAGTCCCCCGATGCCTCGACCTTACGAGTCCGACTGCAAAAGTCTGCAATGTCCCTACAGTGAATGCCTTTTGGGTTTTGATCACAATTTAACAGTTTTGTTTACATATAATGATACAAACAACAATCTATTAACTTCAGATTGTAACTTTTAATTCCCTTATTTGATTATGGTAGCCTTGGGAACAGACATTGATCATGACTGTGTCCCTTTACTTGTTACCAATCCAAGCCCCTATAATTATTCATAAGGTCAAGGTATTTATATAGTCAAATCAGTTACCAATTACCCTGAAACATCCTCATCTAATCAGCACTTAATTACATGTGTATTGTATTTATATAGTCAAATCAGTTACCAATTACCATGAAACAACCTCATCTAATTGGCACTTAATTACATGAGTATCTTGTGTGGGAAAAGGAACATCGTTACACAGATGAAGGGGAATCGATTATATACATAATATCACATTTAGGACATGGCGTCCAGGCACAATTTATGCCCCTCCAAAATGATTTTCAGGCATCCAAAGGACGGCTGGCTGGCTAAGGGCGTGCGTGCAGTCACAATAAATTAAAAATAGTTGCAATGTCTGACTTAACCATAACAAGTATTGAAATTATCACCATGTAACACTTGTCAGAATATATACATGACTTTTCACAAAGCACAGAAAATTAAATATGTAGCATTGGCTCATCAAAATTTCATGCTTTATTGATGTACAGCACAAAAGGTGTAATATGAATTGCCTATAACTAACAATCTACGATGAGACCAACACAGAACTACCTTGAGCCACTATTGGCTCTGTCGAATACTTCAGGCTGATGGTCTGACTTGCTTTAACAGCTCCCTTTTCTTTGGCCTCAGCTATGCTACGGCGCTATATAAATCATCTTATTATAATTATTAATGCCATACAGATACGTTAACTAATAAGATTTCTATGAAATGCAAAGTAGGTCTTCACAATGGCTCTTCCTCGGCAGTAAACTAATCTTTCGCCACATCAGATTCATCCTATGCCAGTCTCCTCTTCGACCTATGCGTAGCATAACCAAAGTTCAACTGTCATTTCAGCTCCAGCACTGTGACATTTGACAGCAGTCTGTTTCAGCACACAGGTCCTGAAACAAATTGTCAGCAACATATTAACTAAGGAATCTGTAATATACTATGCAGAATGTGAAGGGCTGAATATGGAGTGACAGAAGAGTCAAAGCGACTGCACGTTGGAACAAAGGGTACGCTCTTGTGTAATTGTAATCCTACAGTCATAAAGCACCACTTCAAGAAAAAAGCTCATCAGTGGTGCATTGTATGATTGTAACATAATGTCCTTCTATTCAAATATTCATGACTACTTATTACCTATCACTGCTACCACTACCACACCATGCTATCAATACTACTACTAATAAGAACACCATTATTGTACTTGTATTAAATCAGAATTTAAATGCATTTCTCAACTGATCTTACAAAACGTTTGTGAAATTGATTATATGGAAAGATAGATAATGTAGTATGTACGAATGAGCTTTAGTGGGTCATCCGAGTTAACTATGGTCAGAAATTTTGAAAAAATGTAAGCTAATCAACCAAACTGTCTGTGATGGTAGTTCTCAACTTATATCAGACAACTGCAAAGAGCGAAACATTTTGTCTAAATCAAAAGGGTCAGGCATCTATCTATAACCTTGATAATAATAATGATGATGACAATGGTGATAATTTCAAAATATGCGCAATGTGAATGTATTGAAAGAATATGTCACTGACAAGTGAAAAGGGACGTAACTACCAGTTTTGTTGTCCTCGAGACCAAGGTCTTGGTCTCAAGTGCACTCGAGTTTGTTTTTAAAAGTTTTGGTCTTGGTCTTGAGACCAAAAGTCTTGTTCTTGGGGTTCAAAGTCTTGGTCTTGCAAGACCAAGACCAAAACTGTTGTCAATATGAACAGTGATTTAACAAAACGCATGAATTTTAAAAATGTATCCAATAATTACTAATACAATTGTATTTACACAGTGTGAATGAGGGCTTTACTGTTGTTTTGGACAATTAATTTGACTTCCAGTTATTTACAATGGGATGAATTTAAAAAGACTCACGATTTGTACATCCAGTGCTTGTACATAGTGCTTGAAATGCTGCTGTGTGTGCCAGCGATTTCAGCACCTATAGAACATATTTTTTCACATGGCAGAATTTTATGAGACCCCACAGGACACGTCTTGGTCAGAAAATTCTGAGCGAATTGGCTTTTATAAAAAGCAACATGCATTTAGAATAACATTTTGCACGAAGGACTTTTGTAAACACGATTTTGGAATTCTCTGCAGTCTGCATTTAGAGTTGTTTTGCTTTAATAAAATAAAAGACCCATGTTTTCATTAAAATAGCGAGTAGTCCAACTTAACAGTTTTTTTTAGTAAGGAATAGAAGTCTGGATATGATTGTAATTTTTGGGGTCTCGGTCTCGAGGTTCAGTCTTGGTCTTGAGGTTCAAAGTCTTGGTCTTGAGTGTCAAAGTCTTGGTCTTGAGAACAAGACTGGTAACTACACACATCAGTCAATGATATGACATGCAGTTTTCTGCACCGCATCTACCAACTTTGAAAAAATATTCGGCAAACTTGTACTATCGGGGTCCCTAACTGCCTATATAATAGGCTACATGTATATATTTCGAATTTCACGGTGACTAAGTATAACAAGAGGTCTCGCCGTAACACCAAGTTATCAAAAAATATTCATGCACGAATGTTTACTTGTGCATCAATGACGCTAATAAAACTAGTTAAAAATTTAAGGTAAATTTGAAGCTGAAATTTTCAAGTTAAATGTTCAAAGGAAACTCAACTCATCCTTGCAAATCTCGTTCAACTCAAGCAGGTTCATATTATAGTAAGGTGTAAAACAAAGCTTAATTGTTTTAAAACTGTGTACGTTTAGAGCCTTTATGGGTGCTTAAATAGTCCATTGTGGCAAAAACTAGCCTTATTGGTGTCATTGGCGCTAACTAGTTTCATTATATTAGCGTCATTGATGTACTAGCCTTTGTGATCTCTTGTAATACATAGTCTCACTGAATTAGCGTCGGTCAATAACATTCGATAGGGACCCCATACATTTTTGGCGTGATCGTAATCTTCGTCGCTAATATCTGAGTCGTTTAGCCTCGAATAAAATGCGGACTTGGGAGGTAGTTCGGTTTCGTTAAATCTATCGACGGAAGTAACGTAATCGTACGGGTAAATTCCTTTTTTAAGTAAAAGATCGAGCTGTTTCCCAGAATATAATGCACCAAGATTTTTACATTGTTCTTTCGTCAGATTCTTCGATAAAGCGTCAAGACTCGAGGCCATGAATCTATAACTGTCGATGAATCGCAATTCACGTTTAACGTTAATTTCTTTCCCTTCATTGTTTAGAAACTTATCGACGATCACTTCTCTGCTAAACGATATGTACTTCTCTTCGTTATTAGGAATGCATTTAATTTTCTCATTCTGATCACCTCGCAATTTTTTTACGAACAGATGGCTATCGTATCCGGACAGATTATGAAATACTACTGGAAAAAACTTCGGAACTTTATAGTCTAGATTACAACCATTATGAGCGGCCCCTCTAAAAATACCGCTCAAATGACAGTGGTCTCTAACCCGATCTGTACCCAACGTCCCTCCACAGATATGACATAAAGTAGTTTCCTTAAACTTTTTTCGGTCATCTGGAGTAAATATCATCTTCTTCGGAAATTTAAACTGATTATATATTCGTTTTATAGTCTCTTCGAGACTCTCTACGAATATTTGACCGATATCATCGTCTTCGCTTTCGGCCGTGTACGTTACAGGATCTTGTTGATATAATATATCATCGAAGCATTTTACGTAATAACAAAACGAGCTAGGCGTGTGTTTTTGGTATTTCTCGGTGTAAGACACGCGAGGATCTGGCTGGCATGTGGCTATAGGTTTGATGAAAGATTCGAAATCTGCATAAACGATAAAGGGAACTCTCATCGACCTATTATATTTTTAAAACCTATCGTAGTTCCCGGTTCTGGGACTTCTATTTTTTGAGCGGCGTTTTGCAAACAGTACTCGGAATGTTTATTAAACGCTTCTATTTTTGTATAACCGTTTAAACATCTTCTACAATAGTGCATTGAAGTAGTTGACTTTTCCGTTCGTGATGCCATCAATCTGTTGAAATTCTTTATCCAACAATAATGTTTCTTATCTCCGTCGGAAATAAGCAATAGTTCCACGATAGAAACTTTATCGTCTCGTTGATTCGACACATAAATTGGGAATACTATCTTATTTTCATAACCGAATACGTCAACGCTGATATTATTATTTCTCTCAAACTTGCTTATTATATTAGCATCGGCAGCAACCGGAAATTCGATACCGCTCCAATCGAGTTGCTTCGGTTGTTTGATTAATTCTTTCGTAATTCTTTCGGGATGATTGTCAGTTGGATTTAATGCTCTAGTAATGCACCACTTGAAACATTGCTCGTCATTATTCTTCATATTGATTATAGCCTTTTTGCTAGATAGTTCTGTAGGCAACGGAATGTAAGAACTGCCTTTCAGTGGTTTATAAACAGCAGTATTGACATCTAACTTTACAACATTCACGAATCTCCAATTACTTCCCCGCATCTGAAAACTTGCCATAGTCTCTGGGATCTTATTTATCGCATTATTGTATATTTCGTTAATATCGGTAGCATCTAAAATAACTTCAGTCTTGGAGACGAATGGAACATTCGCGGATTCTTCTTCTCCAGATTTCATATCAACGCGCTCCATGGTACATGTAAGAACGAGTTGAACCTTAACCTGACGATTTCTTGACAACAGACTAACGACCTGCGGTCTAACGGCGTTAAGAAAAGACACGGCATCGATTCCAGAAGAGCCATCGATCGTGTATTGTTTAGTGAATCCTTTAATAGCCGATGCAGTTTTTCGAATTTCAAACTTCTTTGTATTGATTTTAGCAAAGAGACTCTTTATTTTCGATTTAAACGATTCCAATCTTTCGTTCACAGGTTTCTTCACTTTAGGAGGTATGTAACTAACTAACCAATCCGCAAAAGAATTAATATTCGACCTAACCTTAGTTTTCAACTCACTGAGAACTTTATTTGGCTTGGAAACGAACTTGGTCGGAGTAAGAATTGGGGTTCGAATATTGGGAACTGGAGAGTCGAGCAAGTTTCCTCCTCCATTAAAATCGTTGCTCATAGCAGCAATCAGATCCGCTTTTCGCAGTTTCCAATATCCGACCAAGCCGCTCCGTTTTGCCATGACTCTCAATTCTTTTACAGTTTTCAACTTGTAGTCCATTCCTTTATATATACATATATATATTCATTTCTTTAAGTGTTGTTTAAGAAAAACACAAATATTTATTTATGTTTAATTTTTTATTTATTTTTTTCCCCAAAATCTCACAGCTCATTCACAACGGATTCGATAGTTTTGTTGTTAATGCTATCGTACACCTTAATTTTGTATCTATTTCTCCATACTTTTCCATTATACCATTGTATTATTGGTGCGTTTTGCCCGTGCGCCTTAGCTGCTTTGTACATCGACGGATACACGACAACATCACCGGTTTCTAGGTCTAAGATTTCTACTTTTCTCGGCTGATTTCTGATATACCTCGTTCTATCATACGCGCCTTCCTGGTAGTTTCTTTTAAGTATTCGTTCTTTCCGATATTCTTTCCAGTATCCTTTCTGATATTCTATCTGATATGCTTTCCGATATTCTTTCTGCTGCTCTTTCTGCAGTTCTTGCCTTTGTCGTCTCTCTAGTTTCTCTAGTTTCTCTTTTTCTGAGACATCGCGAGCAAGAATCTCCATTGCGCTCAATAGAGCTATAAGCTCGGGCTTGTTGAGATGAGCACAACCCTTAACGTTGTGCTGGACCAGTAAGCTTCTCAGCTCTGGAAGTTTCATCTTCTTATTACTAATATAAGTAAACATCTCTTTATGTATGTTTAAGAAAAAAAAGAAATTTTATTCATAGCCTTCACCCTTAGCATTTAGCATTTAAATCGCGGCGATTTAAGACGAGCTTCTACCGTAGACGACGCTTAGCTTCTGTCCGTCCGATTGAAACTCCAGCAACTTGTCCGAAATTACGATAGCATAAGCTTCGGTTTCGGCCGGCACTGCCGTATTAAATATAGCTTTGATCTGAATATCGACGACAGACGATTTTAACCGTTCAGATTGTTTGGTGACGTCGAAAATCATTAGCGGATATAGTTCTTTATAATCACTCGGTGTTATATTACTCTGCGTTATCAACTGATCCATTCCGTAGAATTTTTCGCTAAACGTTGCCGCGGCTCGGTACGCTCTCGAGAATTGTTGATTAGGAAACGATAGGTTGTAGTCTACAGCCGGGTATCTTTCCTGATTCATCATTACGTACATGTTCTTAAGATCGCAATGGTCGAAGATCGACGGATTATGTTCTTGATTACCGTCACGACTTGTCTGAAATCCTACGATTATATACCTCGGTTTTTCCGGAGATGTCTTGACACTAAGTCTCCAACTGAAAGTAGTCGACTGAGGAACAGTTATGGTGTCGGATTGACGAGCGCGATAGGCTACGGCCAACGATGCTTTCGATTCGATCGTTTTATATAACTGCATTTTTTCCATATCGGATGGAATAACGTGAGGCATAAACCACGATATCTTTTCTATTGCAACTTTTCCAGCCGCTGCATCGTGACCTCTAAAAATAGCATCGTCGTCGGCTTTACGCACTAACGTTAGCGTATGTTTCAAACCGTAAACAATCTTGTCGTAATCATCGCAAAAACCGAAGATATGCTTTAATGCAACTATAAAGCTGAACGTTCCCTTAGCAGTTGGTTTTCGAATAAGATACTGTTGTCTGACCGCAAACCCCGTGTTATCGGCGAGAACATCCGTTGCACCACTGTCTTTATACCACAGCTGATTTAAACCTTGTGCCAGTTGAAAATCGTTTGGGTATTTTAGCAATCCAAGCATCGTGGTAGCTTGACCCGGGTGAAATAACGTTTCTATTTCTTGATTCGATAGAGAATACGATATTTGGCTAAATAGATGCATTAGCCCGTTATTCGTAACAGCCACTGCATCGGCATTAACGTATGCGGTGTTATCCGCTTTAGTAAGTCTTCCTTCGAATAGCAAATAGGATTCTGAAGGGTGGCTGAACAAGTCTTGGAGCTCGATATTGATACGAATCTCACCCGTTGTGTTTAGATTCGTTCTCGCAGTAGGTTCGTACTCGTGAAATTCGTATCGTTCGATACTCTCGTCCGTCAAAGGTTGTTCCGTGAATCTTAGTATATCTGATTGCATTTTTTTTTATTAATAATATATGATTTTATTTTATTTAAATATAAATCACCTATGCAACTTTCAATCCAGCTCCGTTTAAACGTCTAACGAGATCTTGAATTCTAATAGCGCTCTTTGCATTGGAATTCATACCGTGCCCCATCATTAAATTATTTATATTTGTATTCTTCGAACGCGTTCCGTCGTTAATAAGTCTAGTTAGCACGTCTTTACTTTCTTGAGTTAGCAAGTCCTTACCTTCGTTCAGCTGCGGTTGGAACGCTGAAAGCGCTGGAACCGCTGAAAGCGCTGAAAGCGTTTGTGAACTTGTAGTCGGTAAATTTTTGGGACTCATAATTTTAGCAATCGCTTTATCGACTAATCGTTTCCCAGCGTCAGCAGCGACAGTTTTACCAACATCCAGCGCTTTTTGCCCGATGTCGTTAGCTGCGTCTTTTCCTACGCTGAGAGCGGTTGACGCTATTTGTTTAGCCGCATTTGACGTAAATAGATTCTTGAAAAAACCCGCAACGACATCGAATATTCCCGCCCCTCCGATAACATATTGTTTCTTATACCTTCTTTTAGCAACTACTAACATTTTTATATTAATAGCATTATATTTTTATATTCATTTTTATTTATCGCTCCTTGTCTTAGTAACTCGTCGCATATACCAACTATCTCATTTCTCACAACCGTATTGCCCGCCTCGAAGCTGGCCATTCGCAGAGATAACATTTCTATTAATGCATTAGGATCTTGAGGAATAACGATACGCTGTAGGCCTATTCCTTTACCTTGCGCCTTTGACGTCATCGCGTCCCATATCGGTTTAATAATATTTTTATATTTTAAGCTCCTAGAGGATTTTGGTTTACTTGGATTTTTCGGCTGGCTCATAGCATTCGTTACCTTCAGAATCTCGGCATATTCTTCCCGATCGTTTGCATTGAAAATCGACTCGTCCGGTTTGGCCATCGTTAATAATTCCCAAAGTCCTGGAGTTCCTTCGTATATCTTAGGCCTATCGCCTACCGTCACGTTATTGCCGTCGATCGATATAGGACTGTCGCCTATATAAAATTGGCCGTCTTTAGAGTTTATACCGAACGTTGTGTCTACCGTCTTTTTATCGGACGCGTATTGTTGCAGGTACTTCACCGCAATATCTCCTAGTTCTAAGGTTTTTATATCTTCTAGGCCTACCGGGTCTTCTCCGTAAGCCTGTATCGAAGGGTATTGAGGAAACTGAATGGCTTTTAACGATGTCGAAATAGAAGCGGGAAGCGCTTTTAAAGCGTTAGCTGTCTCTGCAGAGTTTTCTTTTATAGTAGATAACAAAGCCTTTTGTTCTTTTGAAATTGTTGATTGCGAGTCGACTATTGGTTTGTACAATCTCGTTAATTCTCGTTGTAGTCCGATGTCTCCTAATCTCTCGGATAAAAAGTTTTGTCGAATATTCTTCTTCGATTTCAGAAACTCCTCAACGATAAAATCTCTTTTTGCGGGATCGGTTATCTTTAGAAACGACATTATATTTTACTTATATAAGCTTATAGCTATATTTTTTAAACGTAAATTCGAACGTAAATTCGAACGTAATTACGAACGTTGATTTCGAACGTTTAATTTACGTTCCAGTTAAAACGTTCTCGTTAAACGTTAATTTTTCTGTGCTAACTTTGGTTTTATTTTTAATTTTTTCTTTCATATCGTTGAATTTCACAAACTCACTTAGAATTAGCGAATATTCAACGTCTGAAATATTGTCGTCCACAAGAGCTTTTGAAATAAGGCTACTGATTGTGTTTTGTTTTGCTTCGGCTAACGTTTTAATCTTTTCGTGCTTTGTCAATTTCAGTGCAAGCTTCTTACTAACTTGTCCTCCGACAATAATTAACAATCCTACACCTACTGCCGTACCTGTTGCTATCGCTATGGACGGAGTTGCAATAACAGTAGCCAGAGCGGCCAGTCCCGAGCTGCTGAGCCCCATCACAGTTACTATCAGAGCGTTGTCGATAATGCTAATCATTCTTATATTCCTACGATACTTTGTACTTAAGGCGGTCCTTTTATCGCGTTCTTGTTCGATTTATTTTTGAATTTCGTTAATTTTTTTAAAACGATACGATTGCGCTGAATTTTCCATTTGTTTATATTCCATTATTATTATTATTATTAAGATTTTTTAAATTTAAACGTGGTAATTAATGTAGCATAGCGAATCGTTTTCGTTAATGATAACTACAGAATCGGAATTGCTTTGAATTGTAATTACAATGTCTGCTACATCTTCGCAAATGGTTGAGTCTTGCAAGCTACATTTCTTTTCTTTAATCGCCTGTCTAAGCGAGACTAGACACACTCCTCTAGTTAGTCGAACACCAAATCCTAGCTCTTGCGAGGCCGACGATCTGGGTTGAATTGTGATCACTCCTTGTGCGAAAATCTCCAAACGCTGTGAGCCCGGTTGTCTTATAGCCCGATGCGTTACTTCTTTAGACAACCAAAATACTGATTCTGGTCGAGTTCTATCTCTGCTCGGAGAATTGCGTTTTGTTATAAATTTGTGCATTGGCATACCGTATCGCGACATTATATATATATATATATATATATATATATATATATATATATATATATATATATATATATATATATATATATATATATATATATATATATATATATATATATATATATATATATATATATTAAAACCTTTACAGAATCATTCCAAGAAGCGGACCAAGGATTGGGATGTTAGAAAGTACTTTTGAAATAGGATTGTCGTTTCCAAGAATCAATCCTGAACCATTGACAAATCCAGAACCTCTGCGCATGTACAGTCCTTCTCCTACACCGTCTAATCCCGACCCTGACCATGGTTTCAGGTAAAGACCTGCTGCGTGCGGAACCATCTTGTAGCTTCTTCCTCCTTTCTTTATGTACAAAGCACTTCCATTGACACCAGATCCCATTAACTTACTTACACCTGTACTCGCTAATCCACTTAAAGCTCCAGTTGCAAGACTTGGCAGAACACTAGAAAGAAGGAATTTTCCAGCTGTAGCTAGAAGTGGTAATAACGCTGGAAGAAAACCACCTTCGACTTTCATATTATGGTGTATTTGCGTTTTACTCATTTTGAGCATAGTACCCGTTCCATTCTGATATGCTTTCGCCATTTTATTAATTTGTGCTCGTGTAAGAGCTAAGACGTGTTCCCCGGATAGATCTGCGTGAGTTAGTCTTATACTCGTTCCTGTCCCTGCTTCAACTGCGCGTTTAATTTTGTCTTTTTGTCCATCCGAAACATTAACTTTTGTATTCGTATATCGACTCATTTTATATATATAATTGAAATTAAAAACTTTAATACCACGATAATTAATTCTCACACTTCTCTAATTTTAAACCTGATCGACAGCTCCTCTCCTCGAAGGTTGATTAGTTTTCCATTTTGATCTGTGAGTTTTGTTTCCATAGCTGAAATCGTAAATAGCGTAATAGGAAGATATACTAAATTAACGGGCACTTCTATAATCTTGTATCCGGGGCCTACATTCGGGAAAAAGGAATATATAATGTTTTCCGTTGTTCCGTTAGAGTACGAAGATCCTATTACGTCACTGGTTACTCTCAAACTATTTACGTTCATAATATTTACTATGTTCTCCGATTCGTTATATCCTTCTGAATACACTCGGCTATTAAATCCTAAAACAGTTCTAATCGAGTTCTCGATTGTCATATTGACCTGATAGTTAGCACCGATATCTAACACCGACTTCAAAGTATTGTTGTTCGCTTGTAACGTTATACAGTACGCATCTCCCGTTTCGTCATAATGTCCTGATTGTTTCATGATTCTCTGAATGTGTTCGTTTATATCTACGATTTCGTAACTTCCTTCTGGGATTTCTATAGTAAACCACGTTTTACCATTATCCGGCGAATACACAAACTTGTTGTTTCCAGAATATATATTCGGAAAGGAAAAATAAGTCTCTAAATTAACAAGACACATTTCATACTTTTTGTTTTTGTCAAGTTGAACCAGAGGATTAAATTTAGTTCTAATTTGCGTGCTCCTTTCGCTCACCAAAATGCTGAATGACTCTTTAGGCTCCGTGTTTCGAGCGATCTTTTCTGTGTTGAGAACTATCTTTTCCAATCGCGCTTCCATTTTATATATATATAATATATATAATATATAACTTATGAAGAAGCTGAAGGCTTATGCTGAAGGCATATAAAATGTATCCAACGCACTCCTATACTTACCGTTGTTTTTTTTACTGGTTAAATCTATCACTACAAATCCGTGCGGACGCTCCCACGCAGTTTTGCACAGTTTTACAAATTCGTATTTAGGCATATCATCTACGCCTACGTGATCGTTGTATATATTATTAATATTTTTAAGGTCTTGACGAAATAAACAGATAAAGTTTGAATTCTCTCTGATGGTCTGTCTAGGCAGTTTGAAGTAGTTTTGGGCTAGGTAAAATGAGTCAACATTACTATGTCTTCCTCTGATGTAATACGATTCACATTTATTTTGTTTTTCTAATTGTAAATCGTCGAAAATCATCAGGTTCTTTTTATGCTGATACAAGTCTCTCGGATCGGGCACTTCTTCCGAAGTTTCAAAGAATCGACAGTTCATATCGGATTTTTTAACTGTGCATTTAGCCATTTCTTCAACGACTAATGCTGGCGATACATTTAACCTTGATATCTCGTCTTGACAACCAAACAAATTGACAATTGCTTCTTTCGATAACTTTTCTTCGAATGCTTTTTTAAGTATTTTATATTCTGGTTGAAAGAGAGATCTGCCAAATACCTGTAAGCTGTCGTAATCTAACCATCCTGGATTCAAAAGTAAATTTAATAATAGCGTAGTCTTACCGCATCCAGACTTCCCTACGATCAGACCTCTTATACTTCTAGGTAATAACGGGTTATTAAATCTTTTAGATGTCTCGTCGTTCCAAGATAAATCTTTAACTTCCATTTCTTTTTTAATTATAAAAATAGTTTTATATTAAAATGTATATGGAACAGATGTATTGCGTAAAGTGCAAGAGAGACACCGAAATGACAGATACTCAAAATTTCATCAGTAAAAATAAAAGACCTATGATTAGAGCCGTATGTTCCGACTGCGGAAAAACTAAAACTCGATTTGTTTCCGCTGCCAAAACAGGAGGCGATCTAGTTGGGTCTTTAAATTCAGCTACGAAAAATATAAAACTGCCGTGGTCAAAATTTCCTGGAGAATTGCATCTTCCAGGACATTCGTTTACTGGGCCTGGAACTAGATTAGATTTAAGATTGAATCCTGACGGCTCCCCCAAAGATTGGAGTAAACCAGTTGACAGAGTCGATAGAGCAGCATACTCTCATGATTTAGCTTATGACCAGTATTCGGATACCGCGGCTAGAAATGCCGCCGACAGAGTAATGGTAAATGAATTAAATAATATATCTAATCCTACATTACGTGAGCGCGTCGAAAGAGCGATAATTAAACCTATTTTGTCTGCTAAAGCCAATCTTGGTTTAGGTCTAGGTACTTCCGATTCAAAGCCAGCTGTTAAACCGTCTCAAAAATGGACGGATCAACTTGCTGACGAATTACATAAACCGGTAATACGACATTTTACAAAAAGGAAGGTTTACGTTAATGGTGTTGACGACACTTGGGCTGCAGACCTCATAGACATGGAATCTTTCGCGAAATATAACAATGGCGTTAAATATTTATTAAGTGTTATCGATATATTTTCAAAATACGGGTGGCTTGTCCCGATAAAAGATAAGAGCGGAAAATCTGTGTTCGATGCTTTCACCAAAATATTTTCCAGTAGCGGACGAAAACCTGAGAAACTCTGGGTCGTTAAGGTAAAGAGTTTTATAACAAAGACGTGAAATCAATTGGAATCCAGTTATATTCTATTGAAAATGAAGAAAAGTCATCCGTTATCGAACGTTGGAATAGAACGATGAAAGAGAAAATGTTCAAATATTTCACAGCTAATTCGACTAGGAAATATATCGATGTTTTAGAAAATATGGTTTCTCGTTATAACAACACTAGACATTCTTCCATAAAATGACTCCAATAAAAGCGAGTATAAAGATAAATGAGACCACTGTATGGAAAAATTTATATGGCGGATTGAATCCAAAACCGCCTAATAAACCGAAATTTTCAATAGGCGACAGAGTCCGAATTTCTAAAAAGAAGAAATTCTTTGAGGCGGGCTTTACGCCTAGATGGACGGAAGAGGTGTTTACTGTGACAAAAATTCAATACACCGATCCTCCAACCTATAAGATAACAGATTTAAACGGAGAACAGATTCAAGGGTCATTTTACGAGCAAGAATTACAGAAAACGACTCAGGAAGTCTATAGGATCGAAAAAATCATAAAAAGACGTGGAAACAAATCCTTTGTTAAATGGGTGGGATATCCCGAAAGTTTCAATAGCTGGCTTGATAATGAAAGTTTGTTAAATCTACATTAGAGCTATGCTGAGCGCATTAGACGTTATTTTACTCTGGCAAAAGGAGGCTGTTGTCCAAAAAGTTAGCATGATATAGCCTATTTTAGACTTAAAATGATAAACAATAATTTCTGTTTTAAATGTTGAAAAAATTATTATTCTATCTTTATTAGTTCCAGAGATATGAATTTTAGAATGTATTGCTACCCGGTGATCAAAGGTTTTTATCTTAATACAAACTCAACATAAATTGCAAAGTTTCAGTGTTTTTAACCTTAAACGTATGGAAATCACTATGTAAAACCCACCAAATGATGCTATTTTTAGGAAGTCGAATGCACAAGCTTCCAAATGAGGTATTACACATGGTAGGCCTAACAGATTGAAGGCCATAAAACAATCTCAGTGAATATACACCAGCGTTCTATGCCAAATGACAAATAAACTGGCTGAGGAAGATCGCAGGGATTTCAAGACTGCAAAAAATAAGAAACGACGACATAAGACAATCATTAGGCATCAAAACAACTCTGATAGACAAAGTCGCTCAGCGAAGACTCCGATGATTTGGACATGTAGAGAGAATGCCAGTTGACCGAATCCCACATAGGCCTATTGCACCTCGATGACCTTCTTTCTACCTGCAGTTCTAAAGACTGGGTATGATCTGCGCCCACGTTCTCATAATCTGGTTTTCCCTAGATTTGACTCCCTTACCCGAAAGTTTCCTGGGTAGGATGCTGTTCAGTTAGGCTCTGTTGCTATTATTTCATTTTAGATCTAACGTTATTATAGGAGTTCTAAGAAGAATTAGGCATTGCCTGCCCACAGCTATCTTACTAAATTTGTAGGCCTACTATACATTAATTTTTTCCCTATATCGCTTACTGCAATATCTCTTGGGGGTCAAATTATATGACTGTTCTTCACCCTCTAAGTAAACTACAAAAAACTGCCATACGAATGGCATTTAACACTTATTGGAGAGCAAGCACTAAGCAAATATTCGTTGATAAACAAATTCTGACCGCTAACCAAATAAATATATTTCAAGTTAGTCTTTTCATGTACCGTTATCATAATAATTTGCTGCCTTTGTCTTTTGTTTCTTATTTCGGGAGGAGCGCAAACATCCATCACCACCAGACGCGTACCGCCCTGAATTACCGCCCTGAGTTTGCCCGTATCAATGTAAAAAGGTTCTCCATCAAATGCCGGGGCCTCAAAATATGGAACTCCCTACCTGCTGTAGGCCTACTAACCACAATTCGGGCTATTAGCCGATTTAAAACACTGCTAAGGTCCTATATTATAAGCAACATGACCTCATAAATTGCCGACATAATATACTCTGGTTCATTGTTGTGATCTGTTTGATTGTAATTATTACTACCATTCATTGAATGATTAATCACTTAAGGTTTTAAGATAGTAAAACAGCTACATCTTGGATATGAATATGTCTACTTTCAGTTGTTGGCTGATTAGCCAATGCTTGCTTTATTTTAGTTTAAATTTTTTTCTTACTATTAGTTAAGATATATAAATTTTCAACCAGATACGCATCTATACTGTCCGTTTCAGCCTGTGACCCCCCAGGGTGTCCCATCTTAGCGGGACTCGTCCCTTAGGAGCATCCTTTTATAACACTCAACTGGTAAACTCTTTGTTTGTTTTCTGTCACTGTTAATCTGCAGTTTGTGTGTTTAATAAAAACGGATTTGATTTAGCGTTTATTAATTAAAGAATGTACTTACTTACTTAAATCTTTATCTAAGACAGATCCCCTATAGAAACTTCTAAATCTTGATTACGGCCTACTGATTAATTCTGCATTATTTTCTTTAAAAATATTTGTGTAGTCTCCTAAAGTCCCGGTAATATATACTCTCATGTTTACACGAGGCTGGCAGTTATATAGAAAAAACATCGCTTTCTATCAAGTTTTCTATCTTCTATCTTCTATCTTGGGTCTTCTATCTAGTCTTCTAAGCCCAACGTCAGTCTGTCGGTTAAACTTAGAAAACTATTTTACAACAGTAGGCCTATTAATCGGCGATGTTCGTTTCGACTTACACTTTCGATATTAACCTATTTTTAGAAACAAGGACGTTCAGCGGTGATTTCCACTGATAATGTTATAAGCTTCAATTAGACCTCTGCTCGTCATTCTCTCCGATAACTCAAATCCTTACGCTTAAGCGTAATTAACCCATATCAACCCATGACAGAAATTAATGGTTTCTTTCACATATTTGTGCTTGCCTAGACCCAAAACCATTGTAATCACCAAGATTTTCAAAAATTTTTGCACACATTAGAAGTTGTAGTCAAAAAACTGACTGTCAGTTTAAACTGACGCTAGCCACAGCAGGGTACATTCACGAACCTTGACTACTAAACAGAAGCACATTTTATTTACCCTGAACACTTAAATAACTTTATGAAATGTTTTAAAAAAAACAGTTTACATTTTAACATTGCTTGTATTAGTCACATGTTGACACGGACTTGTAATTTGTAATCGAGAATTTATATAGCGCCACTCAAAATCAAAGGCGCTCCCGATACGGGTCAGTGTCTTCACTGAAAGAAATGTTTTCAGGCGCTTGCGAAACTGGACAGGAGAGAGAGAGAGAAGAGGACATGCCTAATGCCCTGAGGGAGGCTGTTCCAGCTGGAAGAGCCCACAACCGCAAAACTACGAGACTGGGCAGTAGCAGTGCGCATCCAAGGAACTACCAAGTGGCCACGGGCAGGTGACCGGAGAAAGGCCCGACCAGGCAAACTGGAAACCGGGATGCAGTAAGCCCTGAGATACAGCGGTGCTGAGCCAACAAGACAGTTACGCATGAGAGAAAGGGGAAAGGACTTTAAACTGGATGCATTGGTGAATGGGAAGCCAGTGAAGGAAGTCCCGGATGTAAGAAGAGATGTGGTCAAACTTAATGATCCCCCCTATGAGGCGAGCAGCAGCCTGTAGGCCTGAGTTAATTCTAATTAGACCTATATGCATTATAAATGTTCTGACAGTTATATACAAGTGCCCACTACTCCAATGACATAGTCCAAATTAACACCAACAACATTGTTTGAACTGTTCTTCACACCTGAGCTAATGAATCACATTTGCAAAGAGAGCAATGAGTATGCTGCTCAACAGGGCCAAGTGAACTTTGATTTAGACGTTCCAACACTCAAGCTATTGATATCCATACTTCTCATAAGCGGATATGCTCCTTTATCCCGCTACCCAATGTATTGGGAAGCCAGTGGTGATGTTCACAACACGATGGTCTCTGGAGCAATGTCTCGCAATCGGTTCAATTCCATCATGAGCAATATTCACTTTGCCAACAACTACGCCTTGGATCCAAAGGACAATTTTCAAAAGTCCACCCTCTGTTGGATCTCATCAATGCTGCATACTTCGCCAACTTTCAACCGGAACAGACACTTAGTGTTGATGAAAGCATGGTGGCCTATTATGGTCGCCATGGTGCCAAGCAAGTACATACACTGCAAGCACTTCAAGTTTGGCTACAAGATGTGGGTGGCTACAAGATGTGGGTGTTAGCTACGTGTCTGGGCTACGTCGTGAAGTTCTTTCCATACCAAGGTGCTGGTACTACTGACAAAGACCTTGGTCTCGGTGGCTCAGTAGAAGATCTACCAATGCTTCCTGGTGGTTCATATCACATTATCTTTGATAACCTGTTCACCAGCCCCCGATTGTTTCGTTTACTTGCAGACAAAGGCAGGGCTGCAACCGGCACTCTCCTCCGCAACCGCAATGAAGGATCTCCCTTGCAAAGCATTGAAGATATGAAGAAAAAGCCTCATGGTTCTTACGATGTGGTATTAGACCGCAAAGCGGCAGTCTGTGTGGTTCGTTGGACTGACAACAAGGTTGTTAGGGTTGCCTCAACATATGCGGGAATTGAGCCAATCCAGAAAGCAAAGAGATTTTCCAGAGCACACAAGCAAAGAATTGACATCCCCCAACCTAAAGTAGTCCAGCTCTACAACCATGTCATGAGTGGCGTTGATCGTCTCGATGAAAACCTGTCTTGCTACATGATAGAACATCGCTCGAAAAATTGTATTGGTCCATCTTTAGATTTTGCGTCGATTTGGCAGTTCAAAAGACTTTCCACCTGTATCATCTGCAAGAGAACATTCTTGGAGTTCCGGCGCATGATTTGCTTTCGTTCCACCGAGAAATTGTTCAAGTTTACATGCAAACCTTGTCGCCTCAAAAAGGCTGTGGAACAGCTTTTCTTCCTGCTCGACTTCCTGCTGATCGTCATGTCCACCACGAAGTCCGCACCGACGCTACTGGTCACTGGATCATTCAAGGTTCGCAACGACGAGGCGTTGCACCCGGGTGCAAAGGCACATCTGCATCCGGGTTACTTCAAGGCTTTTCACATTCCTTTCACATTCCTTTTTAACTTCTTTTCAAACAGACGTCCAGCAGGAGGATTGATTTCAGCACTATCGCTACAATCCGATTCTTCCTCCAGACCAAGTATAACGTATCCATCCGGCCTTTGCACTTGGACGCATGTTACTGCTAAAAGTTTATTGCGGTTGAGGTTGTTAGGGTCTCCACTGGCAACAAACTCGTAACCAGAATCCGCATCTGTTTCGTTACCGGAGTTGGCAGGAGGAAGTATTGAGATGTCAGCACCCAGAAAACTTTCGTCGCCCGAATCCTCCAACATTTGAAGGACTTCATGCAGCTTGTACCTACAGCAAATACTGCTACTGTTAAAGTAAATAATTAATATATAATGCCCTGCTTTCGATGTTTCATAATGTAACTTCACCGTGGGGTTAAATATAACACGCTTTAATGCTGGAAAAACCCAAGACTAAGAACGCCAGGGCTGAAAAAACCCCAACCCTCCTGTGGCTGGCGTCAGTTTAAACTGACGGGACGAAATTTCGGATATTGTTCAATATAGAAATTGTTTTTTTAAATAATCACCATCACTACCTCTGGGAGGCTTGTAGCAAAGTTTTTTATTCACATACTAGTAAAATATCATTTATTGTTTCTTACGTTTTCTTTGTTGAACGATGCATATTCAAAACTGTCAGATGACCGAGATCAAAATATTCTTGGCGCGTACGCAAACATAGTTCAACTGAAATAAATCTGCATAGATCTTCACACAAGCACTAGAGTTTCACCTAAAATAAGTAAGAATTGAAAATGTAACGATACTGCCTAAAAACCGCCATTTTCTGCGTGTAAGTTTAAACTGACGCTAGCCACATATGGGTTAATTATGTTTAGGATTTGGAGAAAATGCGTGAATAGTGTATATAATTATTTCATCCAGTTTCTCATTTGTACTATGTTTGAACTATACAGCTGTAAGCTGCAAATGCAACGACCGGATGAATCAATGGGAAAATGGCACGGAGTGCAATAAGTTTATCCACCATAATATCCACCTAATATATATTATGTAAAAATACGCTTTTACCAAGATTTTCCATTTTCCATTTTGAAATACGTTAACGTCTGTCGCGAAAAACAGTTGTTCATAATTTATTTTGTAGTTTATTCCAAAGACTTGCGATTTACTTACTTACTTGCCTACTTACTTACATGCCTTACTCCACCCAGTGAATTTAGCGAAATTGGCTGAAAGGTCAAAATGATGGGTTCATTTCCGATTCTCCCGAACGAGACTTAATTGGAGCGAATAGTGAATTTTTAATTACTTCATGACCTACATTTTTGCTCCCTAAGCCTCAAATTGCAGACTGCATGAATATTGCGTCCATTGCACAACCAAATAAATTATGGTGCAATGCTGTGATGGACCAATAGAAACGCGCGTTGCAAAATGCTGCAGATATCCTGCCGTATCTATAGATTGGAGACATAAACATACATCATTTGGATGTTTTTTGCTTGCTTGATAAAATGAGTGCTATTACTGCTAATAATTTTTGCGTAGCGACGTTGGATAAGTTACGACGCTATGGTGTGGCGATGTGTTCTGTGCCTTTAGACCGGGTGGTCGGAGGTTCAAGTCTACGTCAAGTCGCAGCGTAGCGACGTTGGATAAGTTATGACGCGGTGATATAGCGACATATTCTGTGCCTTGTGACCCGAGGGTTGCAGGTTCAAGTCTACGTCAAGTCGCAGCGTAGCGACGTTGGAAAGCCATATCAAGCAAGCGAATACCGCCGACAGATGCATGAGACTGAAGAGACTGAAACCCATACACATCCATCCATCCACCTTCCAATCTATCCATCCTTCAATCTAACATCCATTCGTCCACTAATCCTATAATTCAATAATTCATCCATCCATCCAATGCATCCATTCACTCGTCCACCCAACCAACCACCCTCCAATCCACCCCATCCAACTACCCACCAATCCATACTCCCACAAGCCATCCAACAATCCTATAATAATATTCATCCCAACCGTTCGTTCATTCATTCATTCATTACAAACGCACCTGATAACCTTAATCTTGACCCGTGAAAGACACTTAGGCCTATTGCACACACACACACACACACACACACACACACACACACACACACACACACACACACACACACACACACACACACACACACACACACACACACACACACACACACACACACACACACACACACACACACACACACACACACACACACACACACACACACACACACACACACACACACACACACACACACACACACACACACACACACACACACACACACACACACACACACACACACACACACACACACACAGAGCACAAGCACACGTCACCAAATTACTCTGGCCCAGATACCAGATCATAACTCCCTGTTGCATGAACAGTTGTTAATTAAGTGGAAGTCGTTCATCCCAACCATTCATTCATTCATTCATTCAAACATTCATACTCCCATTCATTCATTCATTCATTCATTACCAACGCACCGGATGATCTTGACCCGTGAAAGATATGCCTACTTAGGCCTATTGCACACATACACACACTGTGTGTGCATACATGTATGTACACAGTCTGTATGTATACATGTATGGTCTTACTAAGTAAAACCTGAAGCGGATGCTGCAGCTGCTAATCCAGCTGCTCCTGCTCCTGCTGCTGAAGCTCCTGAAGCTCCTGAACGAAGCATGTGATGGCCATTTCCACTGTTTATTAATTAATTAGTGGCCTATTAATTAATTACCTATTAATTAACCTAATTGGCCTAGTTTGCTCCCTGGTCTACTACTCATGTTTAATTTATCTGATAGACAAGGACAATAGACAACATTATTGAATGTAATGAGTAAGAAATCTTGAATTAAAATGATGACGGGTTCCAATATGGCTGTCTAAAGCGAAAGTAGTAATAAATTGTGAGTCAATGCTACCATGCTACCAGTTTCAGATACTATTCACTGAAGCCAAATGCTGTGTCGTAGTGTTGATTGAAATAACTAACTGCAAGCAATAACAAGCGGCTGTGCAGTGCTGTAATAGTCAGTAACTAATGACGTTTACAAAATTTCACTTGACAAAACTGACAAAATAGAAACATTCGGTGACAAGAACACCGGTAATAGTTTACTACAGTTTCAATGGGCATCTTATGCATTCGTATGATATACGTTTTTGTCCATGCTTTCCGCATACAAAGTGATTACATTTGGTACAGCGGTGTTCGACTTTGTGATCAATCTGTCGAGGGCAACTCTGGCAGCGACCTCTTTTCTTAGTAGCGGTTGGAACTGGATCAACCGCTGGCTCAACTCCAATTGCTAACAGTGCTCGAGAGACTGATGGCTGATGACATATGTCCGCCGTTACGGAACGGTGCGTGATAAGCAGTCTGATTAGCTCATGACCAACTTCCAGCAGGAACACACGGCGCTTGTCCAAACGTACTGAAGTTGCAGAACGTAATACAACAAACTACACTGAAGAAAACTGTGACATGAAAAACCTTTAGAAATTCTCACCTATTTCTTTCGATAGTTTTATGCAAAAGTACGTAAACTAAAATAAAAATATAATCCAACAGGAAATGGAAATCACACAGCAAAGAATGACTAATTCATATGCAAAAATACAACAACCATATATCTCCAACAATTCAGTTCTATCAACTACTATGTTTACAAATACATAGTGCAGAAATGTATACCGGAATATAAAACCTTATTCTTAGTAGATTGGATACGGGGCTTTGAAATCATGCGCTACAAAAAGCCGCTTGATATAAAGACTATCTCTACAGAAAAAGCGTCCACAGAGCCCTACAGGACCCACTGACCCTTATCAACGATCGGTTTCCAAGCAGTGTCTGTGGCTATCGTGGCTTAGAAGTCTTTTGAATCATGGTGTTAAGTGGATCTTTAAAACAGGCTCAATGGAAGTGATTTGATATAAAGGCCGTCTCTAAGCCAATTCAGCCAAAGCCAAAAAATAAGGATCACGGATTGCCTTAACACATCAAACCGCAAGAGTGTCGTTTGCTGCCGGTCTACCGGCCTAGTACATAAATGATAAAACTGCATTTATGTAGCCCAAACGACTGTCCTATAATTTACATGGATAATTCAGGTTTATGACGGCAAGAGCTTTCCATACTGTTTGTGCTAACGCTGCATTAGGCTTAGCCTATGCCTCGTTTATAGATCCGGTTTCGACTGGCTTTTGGTTCAGAGGCTAATATGGCTTATAGCTTATAGCTTATAGCTTCATTTATTTACTTCGAAACATTATCAACAATGCTTCGGTAAAAGATTAAATTTTCAACGTTTTTCTCGTAAGAGGCAAAGGATTTTCTCAGGATAGAGGAGACGGTGGCAAAGAGCTATAGTGAAGGTAAGTCTTTGTTCAGTTATCTACAGGGCATTATGCGTTGGATGAAAGGAAAACAGTTTGAACTAATGAATGTGTGGATGGATGGATGGATGGATGGATGGATGGATGGATGGCTAGATGGATGGATGGATGGATGGATGGATGGATGGATGGATGGATGGATGGATGGATGGATGGATGGATGGGTGGATGGATGGATGGATGGATGGATGGATGGATGGCTAGATGGATGGATGGATGGATGGATGGATGGATGGATGGCTAGATGGCTAGATGGATGCATGGATGCATTGATGCATTAGTCGATAGGTCGAAATTCAAATTCCTGTCAGGTTTTTTAAAAAATGTTTTGAGATTTTCTGCCCACCTGCGTAATGATTACACTGCTTGTAAACTGTCGGTGGGAAGATGAGACGGCGAGGGAGAGTATCCACCATCATATACGGAGGCTAAGAAAATGAAGTCGCTAACACTTGATATCCATGCTACCTTAAGGCTGGCTTTTCTATATTCGATTAAGGCCTATATGTTTACTTGCAAACTTAACCATGCTGGAGTAAATTTATTGAAACCGTTATTAGGATCACAGATTACATAGTCTTTACAAGTCAACTAATGTTTCATTTTTACAGCAGTGCTTGCGTTTTGGTGTAAAAACCGCTCTATACAATAAACGGCTTTCAATACAATATTATTATTGTTTTTCACTTCAGGCCGCCTCGCACCGCTGGGCTGAAAGCATCGGCTTTAGCAAATGAGACACGCCCAGCTGTGAGCGGATGGATGGATGGCGTCAGGCGCTGCGTACAGCCGAGAGCTGTAGGCTGTGTTTACTGCGGCTCTGCGCAGAATAGGGTGGCCCAGAAATATTGCGTATTTTTCATATAGCCTATTGGCTTTGTTAAACTGATTTTTCTCCCGAAGCAGCAGATATTTTTTAGGCCACCCTAACGTTTTGCATAACCATCTTCTGCGAACTCTGCCTACAGCCTACAACCATTGATTAAGCGTATTGCTTTGTTTAAGTCAGTGTTATTGGTTTTTTCAGGTTTTCCAGGTTCTGGACACATCAAGCCTGTGTTTCAAACGTGTTAATTTTTTAAATTAAGACTGAGTAATACAAAATAGAATTTATTTAGCACCAGGGCGAGTCTTGACCCAGACATTCAAGTTTAACTATTGGGCAGACTCGAATATATGGCTTCACGAAAACAAAGACCATGAAAAATATTTATAGTACAATGACGTCACATCTATAAATAACCCTAGCGTTTCGTGTCTCCCTCTGACATTCCAATGTAACATCGAGTTTTACTTATGAATGCTGCCTCGTTGAACAGCCCCAGAAAAGATCATTATAATACAACGACGTCACATCTATAAATAACCCTGACGTATCGTGTCTCCCTCTGACATTCCAAAGTAAAGTTGAGATTTACATTGGAAGGTGGTTTCGTAGCAAGCTGTTTTCAGAAACGTGTTACGTTTAAACTAAGACTGTTTTTTTACAGCCGGTCTTTACTAGAGGGAATTTATACAGCACCATGGTAAATTTTATATGGCTGTCAGCTTTCTATAGATAAAAGATACATTGGTCAAGCCGCTCTGTTGAACTTCTATAGCACCAAAAGTGATCGCAAAAAACCCCCCAGCTTATTCACAGGTGCTTAGTCCAATCAGTTCAATCAGTCATACGGTTCAGTGTAATAGTACTCTGGAGATTTCTATAGCGCACAAAAGGCGAAGTCGTGCAGCCTATTCACAAGCGCTCAGTCAAATCATAATCGATAGGTGGGGATCAAAAAATCCAAATGCTTCAATGAGTCGGACAGTTTTAAGGGAAGAGGAAGAATCGAAATCGAGACATCGTTTTGGCCAATCCATAAATGAAAAATATATGCTTTAAAAATAAAGGCTAGCCAGCTGAGCCGCTGTAGGCCGTTTTTACTGCCAACCTAAACCCTTTGGATATTAATCTATTGCTTTGACTAACTATTTGATAAACCAATTAGATAAAGTTTTATATTGGGTATATATAATTATCTATCAAAAATGAAGGGCAGAAATCTTTGTGCGTGGTTGGTAATTGGGACAAGAGACATATGTGGTAATAGCTGCCTAGGAGTTTATTGCAAACTTCACTTATTAAGACTGAGAAAGGGTGGTGGTACGCAGCCGTGTATAGGATGTGGAAAGGCGGTGAAAAATAAAATAGGTCTTTGCCTGGGTTGTGGCTACAAGGCTGCTAGACTTAAAAAGTTGCGAGATGAAAGCATCTTTCAAGACGAATGTAAGCGTCTGACTGTAATTGAATATCAGGTATAAAAATAAATAAATAATTAAAATTCACGAATTTTTTAAAAATGTTAGTATAAATAACTTCTGATTATAGTAGTGGTATAAATAACTTCTGACTATAGTATTGTCTGCAGTTGAAGACGCCTGGCCATAATTGAATATAGTATTATCTGCGGTTGGAGACGCCAGACCATAATTTAATATCAGGTATAAATAAATAATTAAAATTAACAAATTTTTTAAATGTATTAGTATAAATAACTTCCGACTATAGTATTAGTAGTAATAACTTCTGAGGTATACTATTGACAATGGATGAGACTGATATTACCATGGATTAGTATCAAACAATTTATAACTATGGCATTGTCTACGAATGAAAAAATTGAACAATTGTTAGACGAACCTATCCCTGATGCAGTCAAAAGGCGCTTACTACAGCCACTGCTACCAAGGCCAATTCCTCCAGTGCGTAAGCGCAGAGGGTTAAAACGTAAGGCCCTTCTGGCACAATTCGACCCACTCCTACTTAAGAAGGATAGAGGTGGACCACCACCCTTTCTAGTGTACAGAGAGCTCGCCAATCAGCATCTGAGAGACTTCCGTGCAGAAGTACCTCTTAACCACAGGCTGGAAGGAGATGCGTTGGCTTTCTTGAGTGCAATGGAGCAGAATATTGAGGCGCAACTCAACGAAGAGCTCTTGAAAAATGGCGGTTTTAAATACTCTCAAGTGTTGACTGTTGATTTGGAAAAGTTGGCACCGACCGTTGATAATGTGTATGGTGGCAACACGCCCCCCGGCATCATTACCAATACCGCCTACTTTCGAAGCACAGCAGCACCAATTACCAATGCAGGTAAAGTCCAAGGGGCTATACGGAAGGCCAAGGCCGAAGTACTACAACTCCTCGAGGAGTATACCAATGAGGGATCGGGGTGGAGAGTGAAGCGGGTCGTGGCGCTAGACCTCAGTGTTGCAAGATATAAGCCTTTCCGAGGTAAGAGCTACTTTCCCACACCAAAGTACATACCTCCACGCACAGTCATAAACGTGCAAAACAAAGACAACCGCTGCTTCGAGTGGGCCATACTAAGCGCAATGTACCCAGCAGATCAAAATCCGAATCGCCCCTATAAGTATCAGGCCCACCTGCAGGAGCTAAACTTTGACGGTATAGAATTTCCAGTGAAGGTCACAGATATCGGCAAGTTCGAACGTCAGAACCCTATGGTGTCCGTTTCGGTCTTCGGATGGAATGGAGGGCTGTATCCAATCCATGTCTCAACCGAGACTAGAGTTCACAATATTGATCTTCTACTGTTGGCCAGCGACGTAAACGCAAACGCAAATGAAATTCATTTGCAGGCTCATTTGCAGACTTTTCCTTTACAGAATTATCACTATGTCTGGATCAAGGACTTGGCCCGAATGCTGTACAAAAACAGCGATCATAAAGAGCGGAAGCACCCATGTCGCCGCTGCCTACACATATTTGGTAGACAAGACTTGCTGGATGCCCATATCAAAGATTGTCAGGGCATTAGTCAGAAGCCTCAGCGGATTGAGATGCCAAAAGAGGATGAAAATATCCTCAAATTCCAGAACCATCACAAACAGATGCGCACTCCGTATATCGTTTACGCAGACTTCGAGGCGTTGAACGTGCCAGTCATCAATGCGGCCATGAACCCTAACGAGAGCAATACAAGACAGATAGCTGAGCAGAAACCATGTAGTTTTTGTTATATAGTAGTTCGATGCGATGGCCGCACCAAGAAACCAGTTCTATATCGTGGAGAGAACGCCGTGCCAGAGTTCCTGCAACGACTACAAGGCGAGCTAGCCACTATCAAGCAAAGGCTGGCCACCCCAGCTAAGATGGTTATGTCAGCAGCTGATCGTCAATCCTTCCGCGAGGCTATCGAATGTCACATCTGTGGAAATGCACTCGAAGCGGATAGAGTTCGCGACCACTGTCACATTACCGGTAAGTATCGAGGTGCTGCTCATAACGCCTGCAACCTCAAACTTAGAATATATCCAGATAAGTGTAAGGTACCAGTGGTCTTCCACAATCTACGAGGTTACGACAGCCACCTCATAATGCAAGCGATAGGTAGCTGTGAGGCCGCACAGGATGAGGAAACTGATATTAACTGCATCCCAAACAATATGGAGAAATACATGACATTCAACATAGGACAACTGCAGTTCATCGATAGTCTCCAGTTTCTAAACAGCTCGTTGGATAAATTATCAGGAAATCTGTCGCTAGAGGATCTGAAAGTCACAACGGCATATATAAAGGAAAGTTTCGTTCACAATGATAGGACAAAACTAGATCTTTTGAGGCGAAAGGGCGTATATTGTTACGAGCACATTGACGATTACCACCGCTTCGAAGAAGACCGACTTCCACCCAAAGAAGCGTTCTACAGCAGGCTGTCCCGAGAGAACATCTCTGATGAGGATTATCAACACGCCCAAAGAGTATGGAATGAATTCGACTGTAAAACTCTGGGCGACTATCACGACCTGTATCTCCGCACGGATGTACTTCTACTCGCAGATGTCTTCGAGACCTTCAGAAACACATCGATGAAACACTACAGTTTAGATCCGGCAAATTACTTCAGCCTGCCAGGAATGGCCTGGGACGCTTTGCTGAAAAAGACGAAAATCGAGCTCGAACTTCTCACCGATATAGACATGCATTTGTTCGTAGAGAAAGGTCTCCGAGGTGGAATCTCGATGGTATCTAAGCGCTTCGCAAAAGCCAACAACCCGCAATGCCCCGACTACGATACTACGAAGCCAGACAACTGGATCATGTATCTCGACGCGAATAATCTTTACGGCTGGGCGATGCAACAATCACTACCAGTTGGAGGATTTAGCTGGGAAAGTCCAACTCTCGACGAAGTGTTGGAAACTCCAGACGACGCGCCTGAAGGCTTCCTACTTGAAGTCGATCTCGGGTACCCGGAGCACCTACACGAATCACATAGCGACTATCCCTTAGCACCGGAGACCCTGACAGTCCAAGAGGAGTGGTTGAGTGACTATCAGAATGTGCTTATGAACGAGTTGGGAGGCAAGTTCACAAAGCATGTGAAGTTAGTACCAAGCCTACGACCTAAGGAGCGGTATGTGGTCCATTATAGAAATCTTAAACTCTACCACTCGTTAGGGCTACGAGTTTCTAAAATTCATCGTGTCATTAAGTTTAGACAGGAGGCATGGATGGCTCCATACATCGAGATGAATACGAAATTGAGAGCGAAGGCAACGTCGGAGTTTGAGAAGGATTTCTTCAAACTGGCTAATAATGCGGTCTTTGGAAAGACCATGGAAAATCTTAGAAAAAGAATCAGAGTTAACCTGGTTCCGACCTCAAAAGTTGACAAACTTCGTAAACTAATTGCCGACCCGGCCTACATATCACACAAAATCTTCAACGACCAACTCGCCGCGATTCACAGTTTGAAGAACAAGCTCAAGTTAAACAGACCTGTATATGTCAGCCAGGCTGTCCTCGACCTCAGCAAGCATCTGATGTACGACTTCTGGTACAACGATGTGAAAAACGAGTACGGTGAAAGAGCCCAGTTGCTATATACAGACACAGATAGCCTCTTATTTCAGGTGGAGACTCCGAACGCCTACGCCGATATGTGGAACAAAAAACACCTATTCGACCTCTCCGAGTTTCCTAGAGACAGCCCATACTACGACGTCGAGAACAAGAAAGTCGTGGGCAAGTTCAAGGATGAATGTAACGGAGTTGCCATAGCCGAATTCGTGGGACTGCGTCCGAAGATGTACTCGATCTTAAAATCGGGCGGTTCAGAGATCAGGAAAGCAAAAGGCGTTCAGAGAGCAGTTGTGAAGAAGGATCTGCACCACGAGCTATACAAGGAATGCCTGTTCGAACGAGAAGAAATGCGGCACACACAAGTCGTGATTCGAAGCCACGACCACCAGATCGGAGTGTACGAGCAGAATAAGATCAGCCTCTCTCCATTAGACACAAAAAAGTGGATATCTCCGGACGGAATAACAACGCTGGCATACGGGCACTACAAAATCAACGACGGTTGAGTATTCTATCGGGTGGTAGCTCAGTGCCCATAGGAACCAGAAGCAGCTCCTCACGTACAAACCCGCGGGCAGGACCGTCTACCAGATGGTATAAAGCCGGTTGGCCAGCCCGCCGAACAACATCCAAAATAGCGTGGATGGTGAGCGACCAGTTAGGATCGGTGGCACGTTTGCTTCCACCTTCGAGCTCGCCTGGAGCGTATAAATATCGGACGAGAACGTCGTGCCCGAGAACAGGCTCATCCATTCCCCACAAACGAGTTTTAGCTTGTGAATGAGAGGGCTTCTGTGTCACTTTAGCAGCTTTCATCGCTTCAACCGGCTTCATGTCGAGCAAACGCGTCGGCTCATTGTTTAATGCAGCCACAACTTCAGGCAATCGTCGAACCCATTCCACTGACCGTTCGGATGACCCCCTTGCAGCCAGGAGCAATTCCTGAGCGTACTGGGCACCGAAAAGTCGCTCAGCTAGAGTACGGTTAAAGCGTTCAACGATGCCCTGTTGACGATGATTTGCGGCCTGTCCGCGTCTTACAAGAACGTCGTGCTTCGTCAGCAACGGTGTAAAATCACCCATAAATTCGCGTCCAGGATCGACCTGAAAGAGTCGAGGCCAAGTTAATGGGCCCCTCTTATAGATCCGGCTTAAAGCGGCGGCGACTTCGGTCGCACTTTTGTTGATCAACGGTTCAGCTTCTTTGTATCGTGAGGCAACATCAACAACAGTGAGAGCGTATTTATAAGTCTTTCGACCTACTTTATCGTGAGGTAAAAACAAGAGATCGGCTTGGTGTACCGCGTTTGGTCGATTTTCATCGAACTTTGGACGCGGTATGCGATGTGGAACGGGTAGATAAATCTGCCACACAGCCTGTTTCTTCAACCAATCACGAGCCTCCGCCTCGGAAACTTTGGCGGCTGAGGCTAGTTTCTTCACCGCAGCCTTACCTCGCCAGTAACCTCTAGGGCTGTAATAGACGGCTGAAAGGTGCTTAGACATTTCAGTAATACTATATATTACAAACAGGTAAACACATACACAAATGAACGCAAATGAAAAATTCATTCGCGTTTGCGTTTTCATAAATGAAACTCATTTATGGCCCTTTGTTCTGACACCCATCCCCAGCCTCGACTTCGCTGACATAATGGCCGATACCAGCCGCGCATCCTTCTTCTCATAATCCGGAGTTTCATCGGTGAGTGCGATCTTCGACGCGGCTGCAGCGAGGATGTCATCTGCGTGGTTACGCCCCGGAGTATCTTTATGAACTGCGTAAGCCACATCGTGGTGGAGGCACGCACGGTCGAGCTGATTAACACCGTGATATCGCTGTGACAGCCGTTTGTCGAGTTTTGTGAATGGTCCACAGTAAGAGTACTTTCCCGTATTCTGAAAAGAACCTCCCGGATTATCTTCCGAAGACATACCGGATGGAAGACTCATATGCATCTCAGGCAGAGGAAGAGCGTTGAGGGCCCTATTCAGTAGCGAGCCTCCATAAGTCTCACGAGACTTATGCTTTCGCTCTTTAGAAGGCAAAATTTGGCTCTTCTTTGCACCGCAGACGGCACAGGTTCCCTTCTTGGCTGGCCGACCGTTTCGTAACTCGACGATTGTTTCATTTGAAGTCTCAGTATGTTTCTTACATCGTAGGCAATACATTGTTTTCGTTGAATACAATCATAACTCGTTGTCTCTATATGGAAATAACAAATTTCGATCTCGAAGCCGGCGATGGGAAAAAACACCACCATTGGTTGTTGCCATCAAGCATACGATGCATAATCTGTGGGCCTAGCGGATGTGGAAAAACAAACCTACTACTCAACCTCCTTCTGAAAAAGGGGTATCTACGTTTTGACCGGCTATACCTCTACTCAAAGTCTCTGGGACAGGAAAAATATCAGTTTCTTCGGGACTGGATAACAGAACTCGAAAAAGTTGCCGGGAAGGAAGTGGCTTCCTTTCACTCTTGCTCAGATGAAATAGTTCCAGTTGAATCATTAAATAAGAATGCCAGAAGCCTTCTAGTTTTCGATGACGTCATGCTTGAAAAACAGTCGCCCATCGAAAGGTATTTCACTATGGGTCGACACGGTGGCGCGGACTGCTTCTACTTAACGCAGAATTATTTTCGAATTCCGAAGCAAGCGATCCGTGACAATGCTAATCTTATCGTCCTCTTCAACCAAGACAGTAAAAATTTACGAGCCATTCACGATACGTTCGTAGGCGGCGACATGTCTTTCGATGAGTTCCGTACGTTCTTCAGCGAGTGTGCTGCCCAGCCATATGGATTTGCAGTCATAGATTTAACGTCTAAAGTGTACGACGGAAAATATCGTTGCGGCTTCGATCGCTTCTATAAGCCGAAGGCAAGTATTTAAAGACATGATATAGGCAACATATAGTCGACATACAACGCGATGTGGACAAAAGTTTCGTCTAAACAGGAGCGAGACGCCTTGACTCAGGATTATTTAGCTCGCAGAAATCGATTGAGACAGCGTTTCGTGGATGAGAAGCTCGGTGAAGCCAACCTTCAGTACGATGCGGCAAAGCTTTTTAAACCAATAGCCACAGCCACGGCTGAATCCCAGGTGGCTACGTCTAAGGAGCTGCAGAAAGTTACCAGCGCTTTACAGGATTTGCCGGCGCAGATTTCAGAGTCTGCTAATTTTAACCCGATAGCAGCTTTGTTCGGTGAAACCGCAGGAACAGCAGCTCCAACGGCTGCTCCAGCCCTTCCAGCGCTTCCAACATCCCGAATCCCCCACGCATTGTTAGTAGATCCAAACAAATATCTCAACGTCGCGGCAATCACACGACACGGTTTCAAACCTCCGAGCGAGCTCGATCTAGCCGACATTGCAGGTGCTGAAAAGATAATCGGTGAGGTAAATCACTATAATCGCCACACCCTGGGCAAAGAGAAAAAGAATGCTAAAAAGGAAAAAGACGAAGAAAAGGTAGATGAGGTGACTGCAGATATTGAAGCCCTAAGGGAATATAAAAAGCGAATCCATACACTGCTAGCGGGCCACAGCCTCATCAAAAAGGGAAAGGGTTTCAGTGTTCCAACCGTTCCTCTGAAATTACAAGGTAACGCCTTGGGTGAGCTCTCCGTTGACCCCGTCGCGTTGTCTGCCGGTAGACTGAGAGTGTTTAAAGGTGGTAACCTCGTTCTCGAATCTCCGGCCGATGAGTCGTTGTTCAGCCTGTTAACGAAACGCTTCGTTAAGACTAAGCAATATTCGCCTCAGGCAATTGAAACTTTCAAAAAGCTCGTACAGATGTCTGGTCTGCCCATTCATGGCCGGAAAAGTAAAAAGTTCCAGCTGATTCGAGGCGGCGCGGTGCAATTTTACAACGATCCAAACGCCCTGGTAGAGAGGTTGCAGCTTTTGGTGGCCTCTAGGGCCGCGGGAAACACAGGTCTCGGCAACGAAATCTCCGCCATTCTTGATGAGTTACTGCGTTCCGGTGCGATCTCCAAAGAGCTGGCACTCGAATTGAATAGAAACATGCTCATAAAATAAAATACACAAGATGGAACGCTCGGAGAAACTACTCGAAGAAATTCGAGACCTTTTGCAGCCTAAGGAGAATTTTAGTATAGTTGTTTCCTCAGATACTACAGGGTGGACCACGGCTTTCTCACCACCGCTGTACCTGGATCCAAAAAGACGCTTTGAGCTTGCTTTGGTCAATCTTGAAACCTATAATTCGATTCCGAACATTGACAGTTCAAATAACAAGTTCGTCTACAGCTCCACCAATGGACAGACGTGGAAGACGATCATTTTGCCCGACGGAAGCTACGAGATCGCACAGATTAATGATGAAATCAGCCGGCAGATAGAAAAGCAAAATCTGCCGCCGACAGGTGTTCCTCAGCTCGGCTTTAATTCTCCTATTACTATAGGAGCCAACGCATCTACCCTACGCGCCTTCGTAAAGATAATGAATGCCCAATATAAGGTAAATATGGCCGCATCTACCATCAGGAAAATGCTCGGTTTTAACCCTCTGACGCTTGGTATTGGTTATAAAGAGGGAGAAAATCCAGTCGATATTCTCCGGGTGGACACAATCCTGGTAAATTGTGACATTATCTCTGGATCGTATCGAAATGGTAGCCAGCTGCCAGTAATCTACAGTTTTTTCCCGGATGTGTCGCCCGGCTACAAGGTAATCGAGTCTCCGAAAAATCTGGTGTACCTACCAGTTGCACCGGCTGGTAACGTACAGGGCATTCGTGTGTGGCTGACCGACCAGAATGGTGAACAATTAAACCTCCGCGGTGAGACAGTAACTATAAGGTTTCACATCCGCAGTGCGTAGATTTTCACACTTAAATATTCTCATGTTTGTTCTTGGAATTAAAAAGCGGCGTCGTGTCGTGGGTGGTGGACTTTTCGACTGGATACCCAAAATCGCGGGTTTCCTTGGCCGTGCAGGCTCCTTCATTTCGGCGAATAGAGGCACAATCACAAACGTTGCCAAGGCGGTTGGTAATGTCGCGAAAGCCGGCGCCACAACAGCATCTGCCGTCAGGCAAATTGTTGATGCCGTGAAAGTGAGACGCGCTGCGGCCGTAAATGAAGCTCATTTACGAAATGAAAATTCATCTGCCGCGCCTGTTGTTCCCGCACCTTTGGAGAAGGCGCTCAGCGACAAGAGCATTGAATACTTAAAACAACTGGCTGTGAGTCCGCCACCCGTTGTTCCGACAATGGCCGACTTAAACAGCCGCATTGCTGGATCCGGTTTCAAAACTATAAAGCCGAGTCGTGGTGGCGCAAATGAAATTCATTCGCGGGGTCTGTTTCTTGCAAAATGAAATAAAAATATTCACAAAACGGAAAAAAAATGTTTAACCCACCACATATGAAATTAATTTGCAACATGATTAATAATTGAAGCTTGAACTTTTTTAGCTATAATAATGGCGGCATTTGACGTGCCGAGTGAAATGTTGGACATCGCTTCGGCGGTGCCCGATGACAATAGCATTGAATCGTTTGAATACCGCGAGTATGAATCGCAAAACCCTGCGGCTATTAATAACGGCCAGGCCATACAGATAGACATCCAGAACCAAGACATTTTCACGCAACCTTCCAAGAGCTACCTTCTTGTGGAGGGCAGGATTACATCAACTGGCGCGGCTTACATCGCAGACTCGTTGGTGTCATTCATCAACAATGCTATCCCGTACATGTTTTCTCAAATTCGATACCTGGCTAACAATACCGAGATAGAGAATGTCATGTCACCTGGGCAAGCCACGACGATGAAAGGCATGCTGGTATACGGCGATGATTTTTCCAAAGGCGAAGGTTTAAACATGTGTTGGCAGAAGGACACGAGTGCGGCGGCGGCGACCGCGAATATCGGCTTCGAGGCCCGTCGACTGATGATCATTGGAAAACCCGTCCCTATTGGAACGTTTTCATTCATCGTTCCCTTAAGACATCTATTCGGTTTTTGCGATGATTATCATAAGGTGGTATACGGGATTAAACACTCCTTACTGCTGAGCCGGCAGGGGGATGCAGACGCGATCTTCAAGGAAGCCGCTGCGGCCAATGGCCAGATCGCGCTGACTAAACTCTCCTGGTTCATGCCGCATATAATACCCGCTTTGGAGTATAAAAGCATGCTTATGAAGCAGATTGAAGCCAAGGTTAAGGTACCTGTAGCATTCCGCGCCATGCAATGCGACAACATTGCGGTGCCACGAGCGACGACTTTTTCCTGGCGTTTGAGCGTTAAGTCGGGCACGGAAAAGCCACGCTGGATTCTTGTTGCTTTTCAGACTGGAAAGAATGCACATCAAGGCCAGAATCCGGCACTGTTTGACCATGCACAGGTTCGCAACATATTCGCTATGCTCAACACCGATCGCTACCCCGTGGTTGACATGAATCTCGACTTCACCAAGAGGACAACCTCTCGCGCTTACAAGGCCCTACGTGACTTCAAGGAAGAATATTGCGGCATAGACGCGCGTGAATCGTCATGCCAACCGACACCAATCGAATTTGTAGATTTGTTTCCGATCTTCGTTCTGGACGTGCGGAGGCAATCTGAACGACTTAAAACCTCTGTACAGGACATACAAATCAAGGTGGACTTTAACGAAGGGGTACCAAATAATACGACAGCATATGCCGTCTTGATCAGTGACCGACTGCTGAGCTTTGAATCGGATGGCAGCAAATTTAACGTCGTTTACTAGAAATCGGTTTTTTCACATTTAGATATAAGGTCCTCTTTTTGATATATTTTTTCCAAAAATGAAAACTGAATATGTCGCGTTCGGTCTTTCACTGACCGAAGGGCAAAAAGAAACGTTGGCTAAAGCTGCGCGCGATGGCATTGGTGCCACGATCCGGCTGACTCATGGCCAGCTTCGCGGAGACGATAAGCTCGCGCTGACAAGCGTTCAAGCCGCCCGAATCCCGAAGAAGATTGCGGAAGGCGTTGGTATGGAGCTAAGATTCACCAAAACGCAACTGAAAAAGATGACAAAATCGGGCGGATTTCTTCCACTACTGGCTCTCCTCCCGCTGATTTTTGGCGGGTTAACCGCGGTGGGTGCCGCGGCTGGAGGGGCCGCCGAGGTGGCAAAGGCCGTGCACAACAAACAGGCCAGCGATGCAGAGGCTCTGCGCAAGAAACAGGCCAGCGATGCGGCCCAAGCCGAGAAAAAACGGATCGACGACGCGGCTTTAGCAGAGGCCGCCCGTCATAATCGCGAACTCGAAGCTCAGGTCCGCGGAACCGGTTTATATCTCGGGCGGGAGACTCATGGTGGCTGTTGCCCAATGTGTAAAGGATCGGGTCTCTACATCGGACAAAAAAACTAAAACCTCTTAGCAACTTCGATATAGAGAAAGTTGCCAGGGCGCTGCCGCATTTCCGCGGTGTTTTCATGCGAGATGGTCTGCCCGCCGTGGCTCGTGAAAAGGAGTGTGGAGTTGTTAATTTAGATTCCGGTTCCGGCGACGGTACTCACTGGGTCGCTTATTGGATAGATGGACCTACAGCCGTCTATTTTGACAGTTATGGGCTGGATCCACCTCTCGAAATTTCTCGATATTTAAAAAATCCTATAAGAACTCAAACGTTCCAGCTACAGGGGCCCGATGATGTGGTATGTGGTCATCTCTGTCTGCTCGTGCTAAGAGAGCTCGCTGCCGGAAAGAATTTTGAAGATATCGTGCTTGACCTATGTTAGACTTCCATCACCTTTTTGTATATAAAAATGCCGGTTGATAAATTTGGAAGAGACGGCGGAGGTGGGGTGGGAGGAGGGCAGATAAGCGCCGCTGGGCTCATCCACAAGGCTGGTGATACCATGCTGGGAATTCTTTCGGCTGGAGGTTTTCGGCTGACAAATGTGGGAACGCCGACGATGGAAACGGACGCCGCGACAAAGGCTTATGCAGACATCGTAGATCAGGACAACCTGCAACTCACCGGTGGAACGATGTCTGGCGTTCTAAAAATGGGCGGTCATAAATTGACTGGTTTGCCCACGGACACTCCGGGATCTGATAGCGAAGACGAGGGTTGGGATGAATTGGTGGGGGGTCCGACGTTGGGAGTTGGAAACAAATAACGGAGTACGCGAAAGAGCGGGCGCACCAAGCTGAGTTGTATGCAGACGGCTTAAGCTCCGAGGTAACTGGTCTCGTTAAACGTTACGCAGACGATAAGGACGCTCTGCTGGACACTGCCGTCAGGCTGTACGCGGACCAGAAGGCGGCTGCGGCCGAGAGCCATGCAGACCAGAAGCTTATCGATGCCAAGCAGTACACGGACGAGAAGAACGAGGTGCTGAGAGATTCCGTTAGGCAGTATGCGGACGAAAAGGATGTTATTGTTAAAACTTACGTCGACGAGCAAGATGTTATCGTCAAGAACGCGTGTGTGCTAAAATCTGGCAGTGTAATGACTGGAAGTTTAGTCATGGGTGGCCACCGAGTAACTGGACTTCCAACAGAGATTCCAGGATCTGATAGCGACGCAGCGAGTTGGAAACAAGTATCAACAGCGGTCGCCGGCGCTCTATTGAGCCTCGATAGAGTTCCCACGGAGTCGTTGCACGTGGTTAACAAACAATATGTTGATGTTCAACATATTGCTGCTAGACAGTACGCGGTCGATCAGGACACCGCGATTAATTCGGCCGTGAGGTTGTATACAGATCAAAAGACCGCCGCCGCAAGGGGGTACGCAGACCAGAAAGCCGAAGCTGCAAAAACTTACGCCGAAGAACAAGACGCTATGGTCAGGAGCGCTTGCGTGCTTAAAGTTGGCGACGCAATGACTGGAAATTTAGCTATGGGCGGTAAGAGGGTGACTGGGCTTTACACGGGGGCCTCAACAACTAATACCGACGCGGCGAGCATCGGGCAGGTGACAAGGATCGTAACCGGCAAAATGACAAAGTTAAATAAAATACCGACGGAGCCTTTGAACGTGGCGAATAAACAATATGTTGACACTCAGGCTGTTGTTATTAAAAGATATACAGACAGTAAAGAGACCGCTGTAAGACAGTACGTGAATAACCTCAAATTTCTCAACTATACAGGTCACATTCCACCGCTGTCCAAAAACATTTCCGAAACGGGTTTTATTGCCTCAGCTGGCACATCTCTCCCTGATTACCCGCCGTATATGGCATTCAACTCTGGAGTAACAGGTGAGTGGAGGACCAGGCCCGCTGTGGGTGATGATGATGATGATGTGAAAGCTTGGTTACAGATTGAATGCCCGACGCCTGTACGAATATGGAAGGTTAGTCTGGCTGGGGTGGCTGCTAGTCGTATCACGTCCTGGAAGATTTTTGCGAATATTCAAACAACCTCGTTAACCGTGATTGCAGAACTACTCAACTCCAATACCGCTTTGACTGATTCTATGCAGGAGTTTGCCATCAACACTGACACCGCATACAAAAAATTCGGCCTGGAGGCCTGTGCAATAGAACCATCATCATCAACTACTCTTGGTTTATCCCACTTTCAGATCTACACATATTTTAAAGTTGGAGACACATAAGACTTAATAATGGCCGACTCACACTACAAGATTCGTGGTTATCTCCGACAAAAAGGAGAAACAAATATGCACAAGTACAACCTCGATGATTTGGTTGGCCTTACCAACTGGGGATATACTATCCCTAAGCCCACTGCAGATATGTTAGACGCGGTTCCCCAAATCCACATCGATTTCGTGTCGGATGATTACCACAGCCGCGATATTTACACAGCAACCAAAACTGTGACTCTAAGTTCGTGGCAAACGCTTCCATTGACCGCGGCACGCTATCCCTGTATTACGTTGCAAACTAACAATGAGACGGTCTCTTTAGACCGCGGATTCTGGAGGCTTACAATGTTTGGTGTTAGTACCGGTGATGCGTCAGTTCGCGTTATAACAGTCGCGGGTAGCATTGATCGTACAATCGACGTTCTAAGTGGGCAATTTGATGCAGCTAGGGCAATATTCATTCCAGGACAAACGAGTTTTCGAATTGAAGGAAAAAAGAGAGGCGTTTTAAGTACTTCAACTATTGAGTTAAACGTAACGTTACTGATAGAGCAACTATAAAAAAAGTATGTCTTTGTACCCACCGCTGATGGAGTCAACAATTTCGTCAGACACGACGTCGCAAACATTTCGCTTGCAGAAGATCGGCGAAATAGAAGCATTCCTGAGGTCTGAGGCGATAAGTCGGGGACAACTGTGTAAAAAGTATAAGAGGGTTGTAGATGTGGCTAATGGGGCGTCGGCCGGCCTTGCTATAGTTAGTCTTGGAACTGGGGTGGGTGGGGCGGCTATGTTGGCCACTGGCATTGGTTTTATTCCTGGTATTGTTCTAGAGAGTTTAGCCATAGCGACGAGTCTTCTGGATATTATCGGGAATGTTGTAAGTAGAAGTTTCGTTGCTAAAGCTTCAAAACACGACGAAATTTGTATTTTGGCGGAAAGTAAGCTAAACACAGTTCATGACCATATTTCTCGGGCGTTAGAAGACACAGCTATAAGCGACGATGAATATAAACTTATTCTGGGAGAGGAGGAAAAATATAGAACGATGAAACGTGATATACAAAGCAAGAGCGGAAAAAAAGAGTTGCCGAGTCAAAGCAAAGACGACATGGTGGCGGAACTAATAAAGAAACTAACCAGCACTGGGACTTGTCCGCGAACCTCAAAATAAAAGTTTTCATCGTAGGTGGTTGGAGTAGTGAGTCTGTTATTCCTAGCGCACCACCACCATACGATTAGTGGGCTATAATTTTTACTATTACACTCGCAAATGAGTTTCATTTGCGTTTGAGCCGGCCTCGTGGGAGGGTCTCGGCCGGCAGCAAACGACACTCTTGCGGTTTGATGTGTTAAGGCAATCCATGATCCTTATTTTTTGGCTTTGGCCGAATTGGCTTAGAGTCGGTCTTTATATCAAAGGACTTCCATTGAGCCTGTTTTAAAGATCCACTTAACACCATGATTCAAAAGACTTCTAAGCCACGATAGCCACAGACACTGCTTGGAAACCGATCGTTGATAAGGGTCAGTGGGTCCTGTAGGGCTCTGTGGACGCTTTTTCTGTAGAGATAGTCTTTATATCAAGCGGCTTTTTGTAGCGCATGATTTCAAAGCCCCGTATCCAATCTACTTTCTTCATAGTAGTCTGCCGCTAGGTGGCAGCGCAATGTGGCACAGCTGAAAACGACATTGTGAAGAAAAAACATATCTAGGAAAAGTCACAAAAGCAAAAGTCTGTTTTGTTTTATTCAAAAGAAGCATACGAAAAAAAGTAGACTGGGGGTTATTTTTTTAGCCCCCGGTTACCTTATAAGGGCTAATACAATAGTTTTAGTTATAATTAGTAAATGGGCCAAAATAATAATAAGGGAGGACATCTGAGAGGTATGTGTCTTACACGGAAGGTGACGCCAATGTTCTCTTAGTTCCATGCTCGTTCCATACTCGTCGTTCGGGGGCAGGCGGATTCGTTTTCTCGCGTAGGTGAGTAAGCGTGAATGCGTGCAGTCCTAATCCATAGAATCCTTCGCATCGATCTGGCGTACACTCGTCAATAGGTTCGATAAGGGTTGCATCTTGCGGGATTACTCACAGGTTCCCAGCAGATCAGTAATTACGCCTTACTCAGCTCTCCTTGGTAGACTGAAGCGCTTTCACGAAGACTGCTGGCGCCTCCATGAGGTACGGTGAACTCGGGTTCTGGAGGGGGTAGATTCTCCAATCAACGTCCGTGGATTATTCCTCACAGACGAATGATTTCTCGGAAGCAAGACCGACTTCCTGGGCTAATATCCAGCGTGGCATGATTCCTCGTGTCGGTAGATTCTCGGATGCACCGGCAGATCTTCGGCTACATACGGAGTATGGACTTCCATCAGTCCCATCCAGGTTGCGGACTCGGAACGGTCGTCGGACTGGTCACACAACTGAGGCACAGGTCGTTGCATCTCCTTTTATGCTCTTCGCTTTCTACTTAATGGCTAGCTGACGTCAGACGTGCTGATGTGAGCGTCGTTTTGTGCTCTATGCTTGGCTAGCATTCTTCGATAGTGCGCAAACGATAGTTTTAATAGTGATATTATAATAATAATGAAATAATAATCTTGTGGTATAATTATATGATTCGCCACAAGATCTTGTGACTTATTCAATCATTGTCACGACAGAGTTCACAAAGAATGTTCCTGCGCTCGTGGTAACATGGGTTGCAACATTTGTTGCATTGCGCATTCGTCTTGCGATCAACCATACGCGGACAGATTACACAGCAATTCTTCCCGGATTGTGGTCCTGCTTGAAATTCTGATTGCTGGTCAAACCAGAGAGCTTTGAGGGCGAGCTTGACGCCGTCTTGAATCGCCTGCGGATTGCTCATTCGACAAAGTAGCCGGGCATGAACCACTCTCAGCCAATTCGGCCAAGGTTTTCCCTTATGATAACCGGATGCTTGCAGCACCAAACGACATAGGCGGCCATTGTTGCTGTATCAATTACGTTGAAGGAAACAGTCATTGACCAGCGACTAGTTTAACGCTTGCAGGTATACAGACCAACTATAAGTGGTCGAAGTTGTCAACTCCAGATTTTGTCGAATTGCAGCATGATATAATCTCGGGCTTGTTGTTATTATTAGAGTCAACTGTGTCATCGTGATGCATGCTGGAAAAAATATCACGGCCTTGCCCTGTTTCATATGTTGCTTGTCAGCGTCAACAGATTATCGAAGAAGAAGAAGAGCGATGAAAACTGATCTTTTGCTCGACTGGGAACAACTCCTTTGGTATTTCACGTCGATTCTTCTTCATTGTCCCGACTAAAGTGGTTCTCACAGTCAGCAAGTCAGAGGCTAGTTCGACGGAGGTAAAATAGTTGTTCATTGTAATGTTTCTTCCAGTATTGTACCATGGAAGTACACGTCATTTCACAAGATCCGTCACATTGTAACTGTTTGCTGCAGTGCTAGGTTGTTGACAAACGTATACTTCTCCCTTGTTAAAGCCTGGGGTCTGTTGGACCCAGGGTACGCTAACTACGCCCGAGGTGTCTATCTTATTTTTTACCATTGAACCAAGAACACTAAACTTTTCCAAGTTATCCACATATGTAGTGGGAGAATAGCTGAAGAATTAGAAATATATCAGATTTTTACTATTTGTATCAATGTAGCCATCAAGGAAGCGTCATCGCAGCGTCTTGTAGACCCAAGGTGTGCGTCATAAGGTTAAGTGCTCACTGTCTTCAGGAGTGAATTCACACAGAAGTGTGCAATTACAATAAAGTCACTGGTGATCACAAAGCATTCACAAGAGTCCTCTCTTCCGGAAACCAAAACGGTAGCTCCTTCGGATACGCCATGTTTCAGATTACTGGAGTGTAATACAACGTATGAAACTTTCATCATTCTTTTATTTAGGTTCAAATTGAACTTTCTTTGCACAAAGACGTTCTCATGTTCTCTGCATGACATCCACGTTCAATGGCTATAATGCTTCCAAGAGACTAGAACTTAAGAATTTATTATTTTTGCAACACTCGTTACAAAAGCAATGCGTTTGTCATTGTAGCTTTCCATTGGCAGAATTAAGCATAAAAAGTGTGAAAAATAACGCATAAGAAAAGAGTACTTTTGATCTAATAGGCCTATGTCTTTAAGATTCCTACTGATCTGTGCACCTACGGAAGGTACCATAAAAGTTGCAAATCAAAGAATTCCTGAAATGTGTTTTTCAGCGAATTTTCAGAGTAGTGATGATGACAATGCTCCATAAAATCCCTTTCAATTTCAAACATTTCGTCACACATTCCACAGCCATAAGTTCTGAAAATGAAATCAGTTACGTCAACAGTACTCATCGAATAATGAGCGTCCAATCGTTTTTCATCATGACTGGACTTGTTCTGCTTAGATAAAACTTCATGATTCCTTTCCACCATTGACAACTCTGAACCATTGTCATCGTATCCCTTGGTCATGTTCGTCATAATGCTTTGACAAACTTTACTCTTCATATGCTTCCTGAGATCATCAACAAGCTTAAATGCTTTTTCACATAAACTGCACTTGTATGGTTTTTCTCCAGCATGGGTTCTTTTACGGCTATCCAAAATGTATTTCTGTGCAAATCCTTTGTTACATAGCATGTATGGTTTCTCTCCAGTGTGGTTTCTGGTGTGAACATCAAGATGACTTTTCCGTGCAAATGCTTGTTCGCATAAATTGCACTGGTATGGTTTTTCACCAGCATGGGTTCTTTTATGACATTCCAAGTTGCTTTTCAGTGCAAATGCCTTGTTACATAAAATACACAGATACGGTTTCTCTCCACTGTGGATTCTTATGTGCAGATTCAGATAACATTTCTGTGCAAATGCTTTCTCACATAAATTGCAAAGGTATGGTTTCTCTCCAGTGTGGGTTTTTCTATGGCTTTCAAGATCACTTTTCAGTGCAAACGCCTTGCCACATAAAATGCAAATATATGGTTTCTCTCCAGTGTGGGTTCTTTTGTGGCGTTCCAAACTGGATTTCAGTGTAAATGCTCTGTTGCATAAATTGCAGATATGTGGTTTCTCTCCAGTGTGGGTTCTGCTGTGTTCATTCAGATGACTTTTTTGTGCAAATGCTTTGTCACATGAATTGCACTTGTATTATTTCTCTCCAGTGTGGGTTCTGCTGTGGTCATTCAGATAAATTTTCTGAGCAAATGCTTTATCACATAAATTGCACAGGTATGGTTTCTCTCCAGTGTGCATTACTATGTGGCGATTCAGATGACTTTTCTGTGTAAATGCTTTGTCACAAGAATTGCACTTGTATTGTTTCTCTCCAGTATGAGTTCTGGTATGGGAGTTCAGATTGCATTTTAATGAAAATGATTTGTCACACAAATTGCACTTGTATGGTTTCTCCCCAGTGTGGATTCTGCTGTGGCGATTCAGGTAAGCTTTTTGTGCAAATGCTTTGTCACAGAAAGTGCATATGTATGCTTTCTCTCCAGTGTGAGTTCTTCTGTTATTAAATCCGCATTCCTGTAGGTTTTTATCATTGCTGCTTCTTGCTTGCATCTTGAGATCTTATACAAAGTAAAACACATCATAGAACAGTTGTTTTATCATTGAGCTATAATGCTCCTAGATTCCATCTATTAGCTGTCTGAAAGGGGACGATGAATAAAAGTCCCTTAAGCTAGCTGAAGACGTAGCCCAGCTATGCGTGTATGTGTGAAGTGAGAGTGACTTCATCTTTCTTAACCTCATTATATTCCCCTAGCATTTGATTTAATTACAGGAAGTACAGGGAAAGCAGAAATCTTGTAGCAAATTCTGTCCTGGTAGGGATTTGAACTCCACACCTCAAGATTGAAAGTCTAGCATGCTAACCAATAGACTGCCGCACAACTGTGGGTGTCCGAAATGCTGAAAGGTATTTCCTCAAAAGTAGCACATGTATGCAAATGATAAAAGGTGTTTTGTGAACATATAGAAAGGAATTCAACAAAACAAATGCATACCATTGATTTGATAATGTGAGCTCTAAGAAATCATACTGTGTGCAGACGCAAAGACGAAGCAAAGAAAGAGAAAGACAAAAGCAATAGTTTATTGAAATTTGCCGATTATATGAGAATGTCACAATTCATTCAAGAGTGGTCATCATTCAAGACTTAACCATGGCTAGATCAAAATACTCAAGATAATCTAAACGTTTCGAGAGTGGAAAATCATAACATTAGAAGCAATGATACATCAGGTGTGTGTGCGTGCGTGCGTGTGTGCGCACTGTATAAAATTCTAATTAGTAGACAACACAGGACTTGAGATGCAACAATTAAAATGCTATGGGCCTATGAATCAAGTACTTCAGTCATAAAAAAATTAAAAAATAGTTATAGGGTCCCGAAAGAAATGAGTTAAACAAAATTTGGTAATACTGGGTTTTAGCGTCCGAAATTATTTACAATGCATGAGCGATGAAAACATTTCTTAGTCAAAGTTAAACTAGAAGTTGGAAAATTGATGAAAATATAGGCCCTAGCTCAAACTAGAAGCTGGGTGCTCGATAAAAATGTAACTGAAATTAGAAGTTGGATGATCGATGATTATTAATTGTATTAATATTTATTGTATTATAACCTTTCAACGAAAATAATTTCGGACGCTAAAACCCTGAATTACCCAAAATTTCTCAAAATTTTCGTGGAGTTTATTATTTAAACTGCAGTTATATAAGATGAGCAGCAATTTCAGATATATTGCTGAACTGTTTAGTTAATATTTATGTAAAGACTTAAACTACTCACACCTCACAAAAGTCTCTTCAAATTAGAAGGCGCAGAGCCTAAAATAGCCATTTCAAAGTAATAACCCTAAATATGCAAACTATTGAGATGATATTTTTAATTCAAACCTGTAGACGGCAATTTTGTGATTCGAATATAGCTAAAAGCTTAGTTCCGGTTTCCTTTATCCCCAGCCCTTAAAATGGCTTTCAGCAGAAAGAACACGCAACAACTGAACATAAGATTTCCGATTCTTCTGGCCTCTAGCGACTAGTTGTAACTTTCCAATCGTAATCTCCAAACTTATAAAGTGCCTCGAAGCCATGCAGACACTACCAGCCTATTAACGAGCGCTGCGTTAAATCAGCAGAGGATCTCCAACAAGTAGCTCAGGTGAAATCCGAGTCCGGTTACAATGGGGGCAGAATCTGATCAAGAGAGGAGGCAGAGCAGTCAATTGTTGTGGCGATGTCGTTTAGGACGAAAATTGCAAGGCGGAGTTTTTGAAAAAGGTAAGAGTTCAGTTTTGAGTAGAGAACCCGAGGACAATAGATGGAGGAACACGAGGAACAGGAAGGAGGCGGGTTGGAATGAATATGGAGGAACCGAGAATCTGCAGAACTTGAGGGAGATTGTTTCAAAGGCATACGTGGTACAGACTGCAATCTCAGCGGATAATGTATACGAAAGGGTAAAAAAAAGGGTTAAATATGACAAACATTTATGGGGCTTGCTTTTATACTGGTACGAAAGGCACTGGTGCAAAACAGGTACTAATTATTTATCAAACACTTTGGCTGCGTGCCAAATTATTACCATTACGCGGGAGCCTTGTAATCAATTATCGGTAATGTAAGGATATCGGAAAGCAACGGCCATTGTCACTTTAATTATTATCGACAGCAACTTTGAAAATGTAAAGAAAATGAATGAATGTACAAGTAAACTGCTTATTACTCTACTCTACAGTAACCTGACTAAAATTCTGCAGTTGAATGATAATTAATCCTTGAAGCGTGCAGGCTATACAAGCACATGTGCCGCACATATAACGTGATTCTCTGCTTTGTTCACGCTTGTTGCATACATCATCGAAAATATATTCATCGTCTCATCAATAGCCTGATGAGGAAAACATACACTACTAGGATGTTATTTGGGATAAAGACTGTTTAGAACATAATACATTACACGTAGGCCTACGTGTGTGTACATACATGGGGCCTATTATAATATTAGGACTTGTCGCTGGTAGCGGAAAGATGTATACGGTTGTAAACCAAAATTCGGATGGCAGTTGGTTGAAGAAAGAATATTCTGATCTTATTTTTATCACAAATCTGGTTATTTCTGGGGCTTGCTTTTATACTGGTACGAAAGGTGCTGGTGCAAAACAAGTACTAATTATATAAATTTTTATTAAGACTCAACGAGTAAACTAGTTATCTTTCGGATTTAAAACAATAGGGCTTATGAGTCGGGTGTTAAAAATTTCGGTCATCTTTCTTAGTGAGGACAGAGTTTTAGGGTCTATAGGTCGTAAATTATAGGGTTGTGCATAAAGCGCATGAAGAGTTTATGCAGCACATGGAATTGATTTGCAATAGGGCAACAACCCTTTGGTATGTCACGCCAATAATATTCTTCCTCATTGTCCCGACTACGTTGGTTCTCACAGTCAGCACGTCAGAGGTGAGTTCGACGGAGGTAAAATAGTTGTCCATCGTAGGCCTACTGTTTCTTCCAGCATTGTGGCATGGAAGAACAAGTCTTTTCACAAGATCCGTCACATTGTAACTGTTTGCTGCAGCGCAAGGTTCTCGACAAACGTATACTTCTCTCTTGTTAAAGCCTGGGGTCTGTTGGACCCCAGGTATGCTAAATATGCCCGAGGTGTCTATCTTATTTCTTATCATTGAACCAAGAACATTAAACTCTTCCAAGTTATCCACACATGTAGGGGTAGAATAGCTGAGGAATTAGAAATATATAAGATTTTTACTATTTGTATCAATGTAGCCATCAAGGAATTGTCATCGCTGGGTCCAGTAGACCACAAGTCCAGTAGACCACAAGTGTGCGTCATAAGGTTAAGTGCTCACTGTCTTCAGGAGTGAATTCCTACAGTTCTAAGTGCGACACTTAAAATAAAGTCACTGGTGATCACAATGAAACCACAAGCGTCCTCTCTTCCGGAACCCAAAACGGTATCTCCTTCGGATACGCCGTGTTTCAGATTACTAGAGTGTCATACCCCATATGAAACTTTCACCATTCTTTTATTTAGGTTCAAATTGAACTTTCTTTGCACAAAGACGTTCTCATGTTCCCTGAATGACATCAACGTTCAAGATACTAGAACTTAAGGATTTATTATTTTTGCAACACTCCATACAAAAGCAATGAGTTTAGCTTTCCATCTGCAAAATTAAGCTTAAAAAGTGTGAAAATTAACGCATAAGAAAAGAGCACTTTTGAATTAATATGTCTTTCAGATTCCTACTGCTCTAATGCTTAAGGAAGATAGCCTAAAAGACGCAAATCAAAGAATTCCATAAATGTGTTTTTCAGCGGATTTTCATAATTGTGGTGATGACAATGTTCCATAAAATCCCTTTCAATTTCAAACATTTCATCACAAAATCCACAACCATACGTTCTCAAAACGAAATCATTTACGTCGACAGTATTTATCGAATGATGAGCGTCCAATCGTTTTTCATCTGGACTGGACTTCTTGTTCTGCTTAGATAAAACTTCCTGATTCATTTCCAACATTGACAACTCTGAACCATCGTCGTCGTATCTCTTGGTCATGTTCGACACAATGCTTTGACAAACTTTACTCTTCATGTGCTTCCTGAGATCATCAACAAGCTTAAATGCTTTTTCACATAAATTGCACTTGTATGGTTTTTCACCAGTATGGGTTCTTTTATGACATTCCAAGTTGCATTTCAGTGCAAATGCCTTGTTACATAAAATACACAGATATGGTTTCTCTCCACTGTGGATTCTTAGGTGCTGATTCAGATCATTTTTCTGTGTAAATGATTTTTCACATAAATTGCACAGGTATGGTTTCTCTCCAGTGTGGGTTTTTCTATGGCTTTCAAGAACACATTTAAGCGCAAACGCCTTGTCACATAAAGTGCAAATATATGGCTTCTCTCCAGTGTGGGTTCTTTTGTGGCGTTCCAAGCTGGATTTCAGTGTAAATGCTCTGTTGCATAAATTGCAGATATATGGTTTCTCTCCAGTGTGCGTTCTGCTGTGGTCATTGAGTTGACTTTTTTGTGCAAATGCTCTGTCACATGACTTGCACTTGTATTGTTTCTCTCCAGTGTGGGTTTTTATATGGAGTTTCAGACTATATTTCAGTGCAAATGCTTTGTTACATAACATGCACAGGTACGGTTTCTCTCCAGTGTGTATTGTGCTGTGGCGAGTCAGATTATTTTTCTCTTTAAATGCTTTGTCACATATATTGCACGAGTATTGTTTCTCGCCAGTGTGGGCTTTTGTATGCCTTTTCAGTTCACTATTCATTGTAAATGCTTTGTCACATAAATTGCACAGGTATGGTTTCTCTCCAGTGTGGGTTCTTCTGTGGCGATTCAAATGACTTCTCTGTTTAAATGCTTTGTCACAAGAATTGCACTTGTATTGTTTCTCTCCAGTATGAGTTCTGGTATGGGAGTTCAGATTGCATTTTATTGAAAATGATTTTTTACATAAATTGCACTTGTATGGTTTTTCTCCATCATGGGTTCTTTTGTGGTGTTCCAAGGTGCATTTCATTGTAAATGCTTTGTCACATAAATTGCACACGTATGGTTTCTCTCCAGTGTGGATTCTGCTGTGGCAATTCAGATGAGCTTTTTGTGCAAATGCTTTGTCACAGAAAGTGCATATGTATGCTTTCTCTCCAGCGTGAGTTTTTCTGTTATTAAATCCACATTCCTGTAGGTTTTTATCATGTTGGGTTCTCGCTTGCATCTTGAGATCTTACACAAAGTAAAACACATTATAGAACAGTTGTTTTATCATTGAGCTATAATGCTCCTAGATTCCATCTATTAGTTGTCTGAAAGGGGACAAAGAATAAAAGTCCCTTAAGCTAGCCGAAGAGGTAGCTATGCGTGTATGTGTAAAGTGAGAGTGACTTCATCTTTCTTAACTTCATTATATTCCCCTAGCATTTGATTTAATTACAGGAAGTACAGGGAAAGCAGAAATCTTGTAGCAAATTCTGTCCTGGTACGGATTTGAACTCCACACCTCAATCTTATCTTATCTTATATGATTAATTGATTATTTATAAGCGCCTCTCACAGTATAGACTATTCAGAGGCTCTCCCAGCGTGTCAGCCCCGAGGGAAAAGAAAGGTCTTTAGGCAGCGGAGAGAAGAGGGCGAGGTCCCGAACAATATCTTGCTACGGAGAGAGGGGGCAGTTGAATCCATAGGGAAGGGCCAAGGATTTAAGCACGATGCTGGGCCATCGAAGTCCTTACGCGAGGGACAAGTAGATCAAGGCGGTCAGCAGACCGAAGAGGGCGGGAACAGAGAGAGCAGATAGAGGTTTACGCATTAGGTCACAGAGGTATTTAGGAGCTTTACCCAGTTGAGTCCTAGAGACCAGGAGAAGGACCTTGTAGTGGATGCGGGAAGCAACAGGAAGCCAGTGAAGTACATCAGTCATAAAGGTAGTTATGTGAGAGAAGCAAGGAAAACGGGCAATGAGCCTGGCAGCCGCATTCAGAACAGACTGCAGAGATGAAAGGCAATAGTCAATGCGGCAGCAAATGAAGGCATGGACCATAGTGGAAAACACTGAAGGGGAAACTTATCATCTTACAGCCCTCAAACGCCTCAGGTGATAGAAACAGGAACGTGTCAGGTGGGAGAAGATTGAAAGTCTACCATGCTAACCAATAGACTGCTGCGCAACAGTTACTGTGGGTGTCCGAAACGCTTGCAGGTATTTCCTCAAGAGTAGCACATGCAAATGATAAAAGGTGTTTTTTAACATATAGAAAGGATTTAAACAAAACAAATGCATACCATTGATTTGATAATATGAACTATAAGAAATTATATTGTGTGCAGAAGCAAAAACGAAGCAAAGAAAGAGAACGAGAAAAGCAATAGCTTATTCAAATTTGCCGATTATATGAGAATGTCACAATTCATTCCAGAGGGTTTCATCATTCACATAAGAAATGAGCTAAACAAAATTTCTCAAAATTTTCGTGGAGTTTATTATTTAAACTGCAGTTATATAAGATGAGCAGCAATTTAAGCTACAATCTGAACTGTTCAGTTAATATTTTATGTAAAGACCTAAACTACTAACACCTCACAAAAGTATCTTCAAATTAGAATACGCAGAGCCTAGAGTATTCCAAAGTAATAACCCTAAATATGCAAACTATTCAGATTATATTTTTAATTCAAACCTGTAGACGGCAATTTTGTGAATCGAATATAGCTAAAGCTTAGTTCCAGTTTCCTTTATCCCCAGCACTTAAAATGGCTTTCAGTAGAAAGAGCCCGCAACAACTGAAAATATGATTTCCGATTCTTCTGTCCTCTAGCGACTAGTTATAACTCTCCAATCGTAATCTCCAAACTTCTAAAGTGGCTCGGAACCATTCGTAAAGTACCAGCCTATTAATTAGCGCTGCGTTAAATCAGCAGGGAATTTCCAACCGGATGTTCAGATGAAACCCGAGTGCGATTACAATGGGGGCAGATCAAGAGAGGAGGCAGATCAATAGGTCGTGAATTATGGGGAGGCAGAGCAGTCAGTTGTTGAGGCGAGTGTCGTTTAGGACGAGAATTGCAAAGCGGAGGATCAGAGGAGTCAAGGTAGGAGTTCTTGAAATGGTGAGACTTCAGTTTTGAGTGGAGAGCCCGGGGACGATAGATAGAGGAACACGAGGCGCAGGAAAAAGGCGGGTTAATTGGAATGAAGATGGAGGATCCGATAATCTGGAGGACTTGAGGGAGATCGTTTCAAAGGCGTATGTGGTACAGACTCCAATCTCAGCGGATAATGTATTCGTACATGTTGGGGTTAAATATGATAAACATTTCTAGGGCTTGCTTAAAATCTACTGGTACGAAAGGTACTGGTGCAAAATTGTAATTGTAATTGTAATTGAACTTTATGTAGCGCCACTCAAATCAGCGGTGCTCTCGACCCGCATCACTGCCAAAACCGGCAAAAAGATAAGTTTTCAAGCGTCTACGGAGAGGAGAGAGAACAATAAGCTGTTGGTGAAGGGTCTGGGGTAGAGCCCTGCGCCGGCCGCGCCGCCGCCGCCGACATTTCGTGGGCGCCGCCGCCGCCGATTTTTGTTTGTCGGCGCGCCGCCGATGCCAGTTTGATATGCTTAATTGTTATTGTTGCATTTTTCATGTTTTGCTTGATATTGCAAAGATAAGCAAACTATTCTCAGAAATGGCACTTTGATTGGTAGGAACTCGTGTGTTAATGGAGAAGATGAAGAGTGAACATAACTGATTACAATGTTTGTGGTCTTTATCTTGATACCAAGAATGCATTGTCTTCCTGACTAAATTCGTTTTCCTTATACTTTGATGATCTTGTCTTTGTGCCATGATACACAGAGTCATTTAAAGCGATATCTTGTTACAAGTAACCATTGTTTTGATACACCTGTTCCTGTTGCCATTTCCTTAATACCTTGACAACAAAAGCAATATGCAATGCATGTCTTTGTATGTGTACTACAGTACTACAGCATTTCCTCATTCGTTACCTTCATGTTGAATAGCTTCTATAACTTATTGAATGTTATCTTTGATGTCTGTGGTCTTATTACAATGGTGTAAATATTTGGCTTAATGTTGTAAGATTAGAGAAGTTTGTGAGTGCTATTAATATCAAGTTATGTCATTTAAGTAATAATCCTGCAGAAGGGAAGGTATAATTGATTAATACTTTTGACTGGAATCTATTCAGGTAAACAGTATCAGTTGACACAGGTTTTGACTTAGTACATATAGTATCAGGAATGGTCTTTTTCAGTTAAGTCGGATGCAAACAATGGTCTATATGTGAAACTTTAAATGCCATGGCACTAATTCAAACGGGCAGCAGACCACCTGGTAAATTCATTGAAAAATTAAGAGGAGTGTGGCCACTCGGCCAATATATTACCATAGGAAAACGTATATATTTACATTTCACTTCATGGCTTCAGCAGTCTCTCTAACTGGGAGGATGCCGTAAGATTACACTGTATCAGTGCATATGCAAGTGTATTCATGCAATATGCAAATGCATGTTGCTTCATCTGATTACAATTTGCCAATAGCTATGCACATGTGCAGTGTAATTAAGGATGTTCATATTTGTAAGGCAAATGTCTGAAGGCGTCTTCTCTTTCAGTCCCTTTATATGTAGTTGAGCTTCAGTGTGATGGAGTGGCTTTAGAGAACTTGGCCCCTTGACTGGTCACAGGACCAACGGCTGTTCAACTCTTATAGTGACTCACATGGGCGTCCGGAGGAAGGGAAGGGGGATTTGCCCCCCTGGATTTCTGAATAGATTTTCCATGCAAAAACGTCATTTTACCGGAAAAAATTTTGCCCCTTAGAAAAATTTTGAGCCCCTCCGGAAAAATTCCTGCGGACGCCCATGGTGACTCATGTTTCTGACTAGGGCACGCCGCGCCGCGCCGACGCCGACATTTTGTGGGCGCCGCCGCCGCCGATCTTTGTTCGTCGGCGCGCCGCCGCCGCCGATCAAAAATGACCGGCGCGCCGCCGCCGACACTATGACGTCGGCGCAGGGCTCTAGTCTGGGGAAGACTGTTCCAAGCTGAAGGACCCACACAGGCAAAGCTCCTGGATTGGGCCGTGGATGAGTGCATGCATACGCGGAACAACCATGAGGGAAATCACACTTTATCACGTATTTTAACGGTATAACGGTTAATTACTTAACATTAACTTAAGTAGTTTTATATTTATCATGTAAATATAAATTACTTGTTTCAAATTACGTCATTCTCTTAATTTTCCACATAGATTTCTGCAGACGTTCCAGCACAGTCAAAGAATTTTGGGTAAAACCGTAGTTTACGTTGCTAAATTCAACATCTTTTCAGGCCCGTACTTAACGTTGCTCAATTAATGTCATGTCTTCACGTAGCTGATCATCCAACTTCTGGCGAACATGTACAATCGGGGTGCCTATGTATTATCTTTGCATCTTGAGGGTCGTTTAGGGTCAGGGTAAGCGTGGTGAGGGTCGGTTAGGGCGGGGAACGGACATTATCCCCCCGGACATTATCCCCCCGGACAAAAGCCCCCCGGACAGAATCCCCCCCGATTTTAGCTAGGACAAAATCCCCCGGACAAAATCCCCCCTCTGTGTGATAAGCCTATTTCTACATTTAATTGAGAAACTTTAATAGCCCTTTTGCCCTCGTGTCAGCTTGTTATTGTTGTAAACGTATAGACTAAAGACTTGTTAGTGTCATTCAGGTGTAAAAATAAGACTTGTTAGTCGCCTAGTTCTTAACTTAAGGCTTTTTAATGTCAGGATTCGCGAGGTTCGCTGCCCAAAAAGCGGGTCAGGCACAGCGCCAAGCAGCTAAAAGCCGTCTCCCGCACCCTTGTTAGCGTCACTATAGGTTAACGAATGAAAGGAACTTAACTGAACGAATTTAAGTTTGTGATGTGTAAATGCTAATCATTCTTCTTATTAAACAAACAGTAAATATATATTTCTTCTTATTAAAAAATTGAACTATATTCCGACTTATGTTGAGGTGTATGTATGTATTTATGTATGTATATATGTATGTATGTATATATGTATATTTGTATGTATATTTGTATATATGCATGTATAATGTGAGTATATATGTATGTTTGTATGTATATATGCATGTATATATGTATATATATATATATATATATATATATATATATATATATATATATATATATATATATATACGTATAATGTCCTACACTCGGTTAGGGTTAGGGTCAGTGTAGCCTATGTATTTGTGCAACTAAAAAGCTATACCTGCGAATGGAAGCTGGATTTTAAAATTCAGGGCTAGGGTTAGGCACCCCGATTGTACATTATCATCCAACTTCTAGTTTAACTCTTAATATGAAATATTTTCATCGTTCATCCGACTTCTAGTTGCAGTTATATGTTCATCAAAAATCCCGCTTCTAGTTTCAGTAACATTTTCATCAATAATCCAACTTGTAGTTTAACTATGAAACAATTTCCCTACTTGGTAATAGACCTAAAGTCAAGGGATTTAGCAACGTAAACTTCAGATTTTCAACCACTATCAAGTTAGCAACGTAAACTACGGTTTTGCCGAATTTTGACCCTTGTGTTGCGTTATGCTATTCCACCCATAGCTTACTGCCTGTTCGCATGGAAATTTATATTTTAAGATTGTGCCTAATAAAATGAATAAAAGGACTGCGACACAACGAGATTAGACGATGAGTGATTGTTAGCCTAATTTTCGCAAGATTCCCGGTAATAAAAGCGTTATGGGAATGAATAGTAGGAACGCTTTTATAGAAAAATAACGTTTAGAAGGAAGCGTGATAGAAATAATATTGTATGCATTAAATAGAAAATGACATTTTATATTTGATCAATTGATGAACTTTGATTCACTAAAGCTAATAATAGTAGAGTGACGACTTTCTTCTCAATGTCGGAAACTTTACAAAAGTGTCACTTGATTATTGAGATTGTGTTCAAAGTGCTTCAACCAAATTGGCTTTTTATTTCGAGACCACATTTCTGTATAGTCAAGAAAATGGCCGGTGTATCTTTTACCAGTCGTAAACAAAATAATGCTCATATTTAATCGACTACCAGACGTTCAATGTGATATTTGAAGCCCATTTGAAGTTAAAAAATGTAAAAATAGTTCATATTGAAAAATCATAGCCATGGAGTTTAAATAAAATTAGCAAATGTTTGAGAATTAAAATCTGTGCATTACTTTATATGGAATCGGTAAAATTATTTTAGGAATTATTTCAGTGAATTTCTACTTGTAGATAAAGAGAATTGATCATGCCATTTTAACAAAAAATAACTTTCATTGGAAGAAATAGAGGATTTACATAAAAAAGAATGTGAAAATTTATGCCCAAAGAAATTAAAGACAAAATCACAAGTAAAAGAATCGTGTGCAATAAAGTCTTTTGGACATGTAATAATTAACAACTGTACAGCACACCACTATCTCACTACTTCATGCTAGTGTGTGACTGAATAAAGAGCAAAGATTGCATCCGGATTGCAAATGAGAGAAGTTGGCAACAGACATAATAAAAAAAACACTCATGTGGAATTTACGTGGTAAACAATTTTCACGATGTTCTGAAGCAAACACCCACCCAACAATCCACGCTGGAGAAAAACCACACAAGTGGCAGAACATTCTGATCTGAATCTTAGAAGCTAAAGACAAATAAATGATCACAAACAGGAGAAAAGCCAAACAAATGCTCATATTTTGATAAAACATTATGTATTGAATAATCACATTTGAATACACACTGGACTGAAACCATACAGGTGTGAACTATGTCAAAAAGGATTATAAAAAAAGTGATCAACTAAGAATAAGAAGAGCAGTCCCTTAAGCTATCTCTGGGCAGCCAAGGATATGAAGTGTTTGCAACTCAATTTTCTTAGCCTCTTTCTGACACCTCAGATTTAGATAGATTCCTGCAGTAATATAGCTCATTGATAACATAAATGTTTTATAATGTGTTTTACTTTGTATTAGATCTCAAGATGCAAGTCAGAACCCACAAAGATTAATAATCTAGAGCGTGCATTTTATAAAGAAACATTTGGAGATAGTTGCAACTTCAGAATTCAAGTAAGACTCATGGTGGATAAGATACTACAGGTGCAGTTTACGTGACAAAACTTTGGAAAGAAATCTACTCTCAAGACTCATAAATGTTCACAGACTGGACAAAAACTAAACAACACAAGTGCAATTTATGTCACGAAACATTTGCAAAGAGCGATGATCTGTGAAGGGACATTAGAATACACACCGGAGAAAGATTCTACAAGTTCAATACTCTGAAAAACTAATAAAAGAAAACACACTGGAGTAAAACAGTACAAGGTCACATTATGTGAGCAAAACATTTCTGGAGGGTAGTGAACTCAGAGAGCTCATCGGAGCACACACTCAGGAAAAACTGTAGAAGTGTTCTTTATATGATAAAGCATTTGTAGATAAAGTTGCTCTTTAAAACCTACAAGAACCCACACTGAAGAAAAACGATACAAGTAGAATTCATGTCACAAAACAATTCCAATGAAAGGAATCTTTATTCCCATACAAAAACTCTTACTGGAGCGAAACCATACAAATGGAATTTGTGTGACAGAGCCTTTGCACAGAAAAGTTATTTCAATATCCACAGAAGAACCCACACTGGAGAGAAACCATACAAATGCAATTTATGTGACAAAGCATTTGCTGTGAATTGCTACTTGGAACGTCATAAAAGAAGCCATGCTGGAGAAAAACCATACAAGTGCAATTTCTGTTGCAAAACATTTTCACAGAAAAGTAATATGAATTCCCATACAAGAACCCACACTGGAGAGAAACCATACAAATGCAATTTATGTGACAAAGCATTTGCTGTGAATTGCTACTTGGAACGTCACAAGATAAGCCATGATAAAGAAAAACCATACAAGTGTAATTTCTGTTGAAAAACATTTTCACAGAAAAGTAATGTGAATTCCCATACAAAAACCCACACCGGAGAAAAATCATTTATGTGCAATTTATGTGACAAAGTATTTGCATTGAAACATAATCTGAAACGCCATGCAAAAACTCACTCTGGAGAGAAACCGTATATATGCAATATATGTGACAAACCATTTTCACATAAATTAACCTTGAATAACCATAAAATAATCCATACTGGAGAAAAACCATATGAGTGTAATTTATGTCACAAGTCATTTTCACACAACAGTAGTCTTTATAACCATAAAAAAACTCATACCGGAGAAAAAACATATACCTGCATTTTATGTGGCAAGGCATTTGCACTGAAATGCAACTTGGAATGCCATAAAAGAACCCATGCTGGAGAGAAACCATACAAGTGCAGTACAGTGGCGTAGCTAGGATTTTACCATAGGGGGTGCGTAATGCGAAGCACCAATCTTCAGAGAACCTATAAACAGGTACTGAAATAACAGGGCGATTGCGGGAGGCATAGAATTTGAGACAATAATGAAATGATGAAATCAACTTTCTCTACTACCGGTACTTTCTTATGTTAATAGATTCACAGCGTAACGTTTAGGCCTAATTAAGGTTTAAGTAAAAGGCATTAGTAATGTTTCACGAAGTGAAGCAGATTACTTATGTAATACCTGAAAAAGCAAAGCAACAACAACTACTATTTCTACATTTAGAAGTTCCTTACTACTTGTTGAGTTTTAGTTTTAGTTCTCTTGTTCAAGAGAGCTTTAGCCGTCGATTTTTACTTCCGAATCGATCAATAACGTCATCAACATTGATTGTCCTAGCTTTGTGGATGTAAGCCATAGCCAACTGCAGAAGTGCCCTGAAATTTCCTTCGTCTACGTTGATGTCAGCACATGTTGCTGGACATGATACTCTGCCACTATCATGGTGACCACACAACGGAATACCGCATCGTGCCAGAAAAATTATGCTTTCTATAACAGGAACTAGAATGCGGCGATTGCTATCAATCTGTCTTTGAATAAAACTATCAAGTTGAACTGTTAAATCTTTATTTGGATTACGCATCGCAGTAACGAAGGCTTCGGCTTTGACAGCTGTATCTGCATGGTAATCCCGATTTAGATGTTCGCTAACTTTACTGGACCAGTGGGTGTAGCGTGTAAACGGGGCATTTACAAAAAGCCCGGTAGAAACCTTGCTGCGACCGACTTCGTTTGGGGCAAACAGACAACAGTATACATGTGCAGAAAACACCATTCAGTTTAGGTGAATACGCAAAACATTTATGTTTCAAGATCTCTGATCTACGTAGCCGATATGTAATTACCTTTCCACGGTCGATGCGCGTAGTGCTAGACCAGGCATATATGATTCTGGTGGAGTATAGAATTCAGTCAGAAATCGAAATTGTCGGCATCAGTTAACTTTGCTCCAACAGCAAGTTCAAAATCATTCTGATGACCAACATCTGTTAATACGCTCGCCCCTAAATCCTCTGACTGAGCAACTGAGACCGTGTTAACTGTATACAGGCTCACACACAGCTGCTAAATCGTTTTCGTTAACAGACATTGAATTATCTGCAGTGCTAACCACTTCAGTTCCATTTACGCCATCACAGTCGTTACTGGCTTGCTTTTTTTAAGTAAAGAAGTTCATCAGATAAGTTTCTCTATAACACTTCATCGCCTGTTTATTTAATTGAGGCACTTAAACTTACAAATTTAATTAAAAGTCGTTTTTTAAGTAAACGAATGAAAATATCGACTGTATTCTGAACATGTACTACTATCACAGCAGGCCGAGTAACATGAAGAATGAAGACTGCAGTCCTATGCAGACAGAAAGTCTACAGGCCACTAGGCTCGTAGAGAGAGACAGACTGCGACAGAGACAGGAAACGAGAGACAGAGAGACAGAGAAAAAGACAGACAGAGAGAGAAAGAGAGAGAGATATACAGACAGACAGACAGACAGACGAACAAGGCAGAATATTATTTCAGGCATTGCTTTTCGCTGGAACTGAGTGATTTACCGTCACTGTGTATGCCTGCAGTGGTTGAACACCTGACACAGACAATCTGGCTGTATATTAGTGTGCGTGTGAATCACCAATCGTTTCTCCTGTGGTCGAAAAGGGTCAAATGCTCGGTCGAACAGGGTCAAATACTCCGACCAGGGTGACCTAGACCGAGGATCCGGAGTATAGAGGTCGCCTTCTATTCCCGGGCTCTTAGCCTAGACACCACACTGTCTTACATACGTCTGTGGTCCTGTGTATCGTGTTTCATCATATACATTATACAGGCCCTAGTTCAGACTGCAGGGAGCCTGACACTTACACGTGCCTTATTTTGGCACTTTTGAACACCATAGGCTTCGGATGGAACAATTGGCCACATTTAAAATTAGTGCGCTAGGCGGGAATGAAAAAATATGGCCATAAAGGTTAAAGCAGAATCTGACAGGGGGTGCGTACGCACCTTACGCACCTTGTATGGCTACGCCCCTGGTGCAGTATATGTGAAAAACAATTTCGACTTAGTGATGATCTCAGTAAGCATATGAAGAGTAAATTTTGTGGAAGCACTATGTCAAGCTTGACCAAGAGATACGACGATGATGGTTCAGAGTTGTCAACGATTGAAACGAATCAAGGAGTTTTATCCCAGCAGAATAAGAAGTCCAGTCCAGATGAAAAACGATTGAACGCTGAGTATTCGATAGGCCCTAAGTACTGCTGACGTAAATCGGGTCATTTTCAGAACTTCTGGTTGTGGAATGTGTGATAAAATGTTTGAAATTGAAAAGGAATTTATTGAACATTGTCATCATCACTATTCTGAAAATCCGCTGAAAAATACATTTATGGAACTATTTGATTTAAAGCTTTTGAGCTACCTTCCTTAGCAATAGAGAGCAGTAGGAATCTGAGAGATATTAGTTGAAATTTCTCTTTTCGAAATGCTAACTTTTATACATTTTGTGCTAAATTTGCATATACCAAGATCCAATGGCATACGTATGATGTAATGAATGCAGAAAAAGTCCATCATTTGAAGTATCTTGAAAGTGTATCTCGATAGCAGGCGAACGTGAATTTCATGCAGAGAACACCAAAACACTCTAGCAGTGACGAAATTGAAAGTTTAATCTGATCTTAAATAAAAGAATGATGAATGTTTCATGTGGGGCGTGACAATCTAGTAATCTTAAATGTGGCTTATCCGAAGGAGATGTTGTGTTCGGTTCAGGAAGAGAGAACACTGTTGATTTCTCTATTGTAACCACCACCATTCTGTCGGAATTAACTTCTAAAGACAATGCTTGAAGGATAGTGGAGAAAGCAATCATCAAAGAGAGAAAATGGCATCCATGGAAGGCAGAAGACTGAAGAAAATACTGTTTGAAATTCTTATATGCAGTGCTTCCCATTTGAGGCGAGTGATCGATCGCTCTCCTTGGTCGCTGGCCTTGCTCGATGAGTTTGAGTTAGACTCCAAGCTACTGTTGTTGTAGTAATTAATTATAGCCAAGTAGCACGCTTAATTTATTACAACTATGATGCGGGACGGATAACGGGATTAATAAAATTGGCCTAGTAGATAAGTAATATATGCAGCCATACGAATACATTACACAAAATACGCTGTAGGCCTACACAAAATCTCTCGAGATCGGTCGCAAATTGCGATTTTTAAACCGCCAACTTTTTCATATGCTACATGATGCTGAATAAGAAGTAAGTAAGTAAGTATATTCTTTATTACACCATTAGCAAACGCACAATGGGACAGAAGTTAGAAGCATTGATTGTAAAACATAGAAGTAATAATAAATCGAAATAAAAATGATAAAATAAGTAATAAAAAAATCAAGTGTTTTCTTATCATTTATGCAATAATCTAGCAATGTAACCCTTCCCCGTCAAAGGATCGCATCGTGGTATCTCGCGATTATGCCAGCGAGGTCGACATATGAGTGTATCGGTGAATACTCTGGTAATCTATCGTTTTAACGGATTTAATTATTTCTGATTTTGTCCATTATCGTTTTAACGTAATTAATTAAAATTGATATACTTACTTAAAATTTTAGTTGTATTTAAATCGCTGATTCCGCAACTAGTTCTAGTTATATTGTAATCGCTGATCCAGCTCCTAGTTTTAGTTATATTTTAATCGTTCCTCCAGCTTCCAGTTTTAATTATATTATCATCGCTGATTCCGCTTCTAACGTGATAGTGCAAGATATATAGGCCTACAATAATTAATATCTCTATTCCGATATGCGAATTGATAAAAACTAATTGCCCTCTCAGTGCATAGTAAATTGTAAATTCACGTGATATTCAGCCACGGTACGAATAGTAAAGGTTTATTCAGTGCCATCTAGGCCTATTGCTGATTGCTCATCAGATGGTTGAATTTAATCAAAAATTTGTTAGTTATAATAATGCACGTGTTTCGTTCACATCAGACGAAGACAGCAATGAATGGACGTTGTGTATGATGATGATGATGATGATGATGATGATGATGATGATGATGATGATGATGATGATGATGATGATGATGATGATGATGATGATGATGATGATGACGACGAAGATGATGATGATGATGATGATGATGATGATGATGATGATGATGATGATGATGATGATGATGATGATGATGATGATGATGATGATGATGATGATTTATATGGCGCAGTTACGCGGCCATACCGCGACAAGGGCGCCTCAATATCCAACTGTAAAATGGAATAAAGATAGGCCCCCTACTGTCAATTCACAACAGAAGATGAAAATCTCGAATGCAGAAAATGTTACAACGAGTGTATTCTTGGGTGGGTGCATTGGAAAAGTAAGTTGATTTTATTAGCTACATCATGTGACAACAGTTGTCGTGGTTATAATGATCACGTTAGGCCTACTGCAGAAAACAAGTGACGCGATTAGTTGGACAATCTGATAATACGCGGTTTGACTGAAGGCATCAACAATGCGACAATTGCTGGTGAGTCGGATATCTCTTCTAATCATGACCAATCGCAACAGCCTGCTGTAAGATCGGTTGTGAATCTGTGTCGCTCACAACTTGGTATTCAGGTTAGCGAATCCGACATTTCGTATGCTTATCGAATGCAACGTACCGGGAAAGGATATCAATCGCCCTATTTTAGTTAGATTAATTTTGTCAACAGAGGTGTCAGAAATAGAGTTTATGCTGCAGGGATTCCCTGCCAGGGAAGCTACTAAAGGATCAGAAACAGTCCAATCCTCCTACGATCTATATAAATGAACATCTAACGAGTAGGAATGCAATCATTTATGCCAACACTCGAGCTCTGGTAAAAGGCAAGAACCTACGTCGACATTGACTGTCAGTGGTTAGGCCTATGTCTTCACAAGATCCAGTGCTTCTTCGAATGAAAAACTCCAAAAAGTCCTCCAGCTACGGGATCTACCCCAGTCTTGTTGTCCTCGAGACCAAGGTCTTGGTCTCGAGTGGAGACCAAGGTCTTGGTCTCGAGTGCACTCGAGTTCGTTTCTAAAAGTCTTGGTCTTGGTCTTGAGGTTCAAGGTCTTGGTCTTGGTCTTGAGGTTCAAAGTCCTGGTCTTGGTCTCGCAAGACCAAGACCAAGCCCGGCTGTTAATATGAACAGTCATTTAACAGAACTCAAGAATTCTGTATCAAGCCTGCTTGCATCATATGACCAAAATCTATGGATGGATACAAGTCATGTCGGTCAGGAAAACCCATCGGCAGCAGCAACAGTTATTCTGTATCAGACGGTATGATAAACCATGGGAAGATTTCAAAAGGACTCACTATCTGTACATTTACATCCAGTGCTTGAAAAGCTACTCTGTGTGTGTCAGCGACTTCAGCACCTGTAGAACGTATTTTTTCACATGGCAGAATTTTTATGAGGCCCACCAGGCACGTCTTGGTCAGAAAATTCTAAGCGAATTGGTTTTTATAAAATGCAAAAGGCATTTGGTATAAGAGTTTGCATGAAGGACTTTTGAATACAAATTCGGATTTCTCTGCAGTTTGCATTTAAAGTTAATTTGCTTGAATAAAATAAAAGACTCATGTTTTCATTAAAATAGCGAATATTCCGACTTTACAATTTTTAGAAGTCTTGACCTGATTTCGATTTTTTGGGTCTTGGTCTTGGTCTCGAGGTTCAAGGCCTTGGTCTTGGTCTCGAGGTTCAAAGTCTTGGTCTTGGTCTCGAGGTTCAAAGTCTTGGTCTTGGTCTCGAGGTTCAAGGTCTTGGTCTTGAGGTTCAAGGTCTTGGTCTTGGTCTTGAGGTGTAAGGTCTTGACAACAAGACTGATCTACCATAAGCTGACAAACAGTATGAGAACTGTGTAAAAAAGACCTTGATTCATGTGGAGTTCGGGTGTGCAATTAAGACTTTACTATGGGGTCCTAACCTAATGTATGCCTCGCCGGCCTGGTGGGATATACCAGAGCAGCTGATCGCGACAGGATCGACCGTCATCGGAAGAATGAAGCGTCGCGGCCTTTTACATCCTTCGTCTCCTACCGCTGCAGAAATGGCTTCTGAGGCTGACGCTCGCCTTTTTCGGACAATTCTTACTAATGAAAGACATGTATTACGCCATCTATTCCCCCTAGCCGACCTAGTGGCCATGTCCTCCGACCTCGTCCTCATGACTTTTCACTCCCTGGCAAGGATGACTCTAACTTTATACCTAGAGTTTTATATACAAATATATATTGATTACTTAGGCCTACATCAACTACCGGTACCTTTATACAACTCATCTAATCCTTTATAACTCGTGCAGCAACCATTTTATTGTATTCAAGTTGCGTTCTGACAGCTTGTGTTAATAATAAACGAAAATTGATTGATTGATTGACAAGGGGGTTGAACCCCCCCCCAACAATTCTCACCCTGCTGACAACTGTGGCACGGTCCCAACACGGGGACTTAAATGGCGTGGCACCCATTGAAACGGACAAGCGGTGGTGAAGGATCTCACCCGATCAATTCATTGAAAAATGAGCAGGGTCGAGGCCATATACGGTCGCTATAGAAAATCGCGAACATTTACATTTACATAGATTTTCACCATAGTTAGGCCTATAGTTCATTCAACTCCAATGGAAGATGGGACTGTTACTTGTTAATCCATTTAAAGAAACTATCCGGAAATCTACTCTACCAGTTAAGATATGCAACAGTACTATACCTATCAATCATTGTCACGACAGAGTTCACAAACAATGTTTTTGTACTCCTGGCAACATGGGTTGCAACACTCACTGCACTGCGCATTCGTCTTGCGATCAACTGTACACAGCGCTTCTTCCCGGATTGTGGTGCTGCCTGAAATTTTGATTGCTGGTCAAACCCGAGAGCTTTGAGGGCGAGCTGGACGCCGCCTTGTATCGCCTGAGGACTGCTCATTCGACGAAGTAGCTGGGTTTGAACCAAACTCTCAGCCAATTCGACCAAGAAGAGCCGTTTATTACGTTTTTTCCCGGATGCTTGCAGCACCAAACGACATAGGCGGTCATTGCTGCTCTGTCAATAATGTTGAAGTAAATGTCATTGGCCAGCGACGAGTTTAACGCTTACAGGTTCACAGACCAACTAGGTGGTCGAAGTTGTCAACAGATTTTTGTCGAATTGTAGTATGATATAATGTCGGGTTTGTTGTTATTACCAGAGTCAACAGTGTCATCGTGATGCATGCTGGACAAAATATCACGGCCTTGCCCTTTTTCATACGTTGCTTGTCAGCGTCAGTAGATTATCGAAGCAGAAGAGCGATGAAAACTGATCTTTTGCTCGACTGGGCAACAGCTCCTTTGCTATCTCACGCCGATTCTCCCTCATTGTCCCGACTATGGTGGTTCTCACAGTCAGCAAGTCAGAGGCGAGTTAGATGGAGGTAAAATAGTTGTTCATCGTAACGTTTCTTCCAGTATTGTACCATGGAAGTACACGTCTTTTCACAAGATCCGTCACATTGTAGGCTAACTGTTTGCTGCAGTGCCAGGTTGTTGACAAACGTATACTTCTCCCTTGTTAAAGCCTGGGGTCTGTTGGACACCAGGTATGCTAAATATGCCAGAAGTGTCTTTCTTATTTTTTACAGTAGAACCAAGAACATTAAACTCTTCCAAGTTATCCACAAATGTAGCGGGAGAATAGCTGAGTAATTAGAAATATATCAAATTTTTACAATTTTTATCAATGTAGCCATCAAGGAAGTGTCATCGCTGGGTCCAGTAGACCCAAGGTGTGCGTCCTAAGGTTAAGTGCTCACTGTCTTCAGGATTGAATTCCCACAGAAGTGTGACAATTACAATGAAGTCACTGGTGACTACAGCTAAGAAATCACAAGCGTCCTCTCTCCGGAACCCAAAACGGTATCTCCTTCGGATACGCCATGTTTCAGATGACTAGAGTGTCATACTCCATATGAAACTTTCACCATTCTTGCACAAAGATGTTCTCATGTTCTCTGCATGACATCCACGTTCAATGGCTATAATGCTTCCAAGATATTAGAACTTAAGGATTTATTATTTTTGCAACACTCGTTACAAAAGCAATGCGTTTCTCAAATCTTGTTTCCATCTGAAAAAATCAGGCATAAAAGTGTGAAAATTAACGCATAAGAAACGATCACTTTTGAATTAATATGTCTTTCAGATTCCTACTGCTCCATATGCTTAAGGAAGATAGCTTAAAAGACACAAATCAAAGAACTCCATATATGTGTTTTTCAGCGGATTTTCGGAATTGTGATGATGACAATGTTCCCTAAAATCCCTTTTAATTTCAAACATTTCGTCACACATTCCACAACCATAAGTTCTCAAAATCAAATCATTTACGTAAATTAAAGCACAAGAAAAGAGCACTTTTGAAATAATATGTCTTTCAGATTCCTACTGCTCTAAATGCTTAAGGAAGATAGCCTAAAAGACGTAAATCAAAGAATTCCATATATGCGTTTTTCAGCTGATTTTCAGAATTGTGGTGATGACAATGTTCCATAAAATCCCTTTCAATTTCAAACATTTCATCACAAAATCCACAACCATACGTTCTCAAAACGAAATCATTTATGTCAACAGTATTTATCAAATGATGAGCGTCCAATCGTTTTTCATCTGGACTGAACTTCTTGTTCTGCTTAGATAAAACTTTCTGATTACTTTCCACCATTGACAAATCTGAACCATCATCATCGTATCCCTTGGTCATGTTCGACACAATGCTTTGACAAACTTTACTCTTCGTATGCTTCCTGAGCTCATCATCAAGCTTAAATGCTTTTTCACATAAATTACACTTGTATGGTTTCTCGCCAGTGTGGATTCTTATGTGCCGATTCAGATCACTTTTCTTTCTAAATGCTTTTTGACATAAATTGCACTTGTATGTCTTCTCTCCAGTGTGGGTTTTTCTATGGCTTTCAAGACCACATTTCAGTGCAAACGCCTTGTCACATAAAATGCAAATATATGGTTTCTCTCCAGTGTGGGTTCTGCTGTGGTCCTTCAGATTACTTTTCTGTGCAAATGCTTTTTCGCATAAATTGCATTTGTATGGTTTTTCACCAGTATGGGTTCTTTTATGGGATTCCAAGTTGCATTTGACAGCAAATGCTTTGTCACATAAAATGCACAAGTATGGTTTCTCGCCAGTGTGGGTTTTTGTATGGAGTTCTAGCTTTTGTCTAAATGCAAATGCCTTGTCACATAAAATGCACTGGTATTGTTTCTCTCCACTGTGGATTCTTATGTGCCGATTCAGATGACTTTTCTGTGCAAATGCTTTTTCGCATAAATTGCATTTGTATGGTTTTTCACCAGTATGGGTTCTTTTATGGGATTCCAAGTTGCATTTGACAGCAAATGCTTTGTCACATAATATGCACAAGTATGGTTTCTCGCCAGTGTGGTTTTTTTTATGGAGTTCTAGCTTTTGTCTAAATGCAAATGCCTTGTCACATAAAATGCACTGGTATGGTTTCTCTCCACTGTGGATTCTTATGTGCCGATTCAGATGACTTTTCTGTGCAAATGCTTTCTCACATAAATTGCACAGGTATGGTTTCTCTCCAGTGTGGGTTTTTCTATGGCTTTCAAGATCACTTTTCAGTGCAAACGCCTTGTCACATAAAATGCAAATATATGGTTTCTCTCCAGAGTGGGTTCTTTTGTGGCGTTCCAAGCTGGATTTCAGTGTAAATGCTCTGTTGCATAAATTGCAGATGTATGGTTTCTCTCCAGTGTGGGTTCTGCTGTGTTCATTCAGATGACTTTTTTGTGCAAATGCTTTGTCACATGAATTGCACTGGTATGGTTTCTCTCCAGTGTGGGTTCTGCTGTGGTCATTCAGAGAAATTTCATGTGCAAATGCTTTGTCACATAAATTACACTTGTATGGTTTCTCTCCAGTATGAGTTTTTGTATGGCGTTGCAGATTACCTTTCGTTGCAAATGTTTCGTGACATAAAGTGCACTTGTATGGTTTCTCTCCAGTGTGGGTTTTTGTATGGATTTTCAGTTTGTCACATAAATTGCACAGATATGGTTTCTCTCCAGTGTGCGTTCGTATGTGGCAATTCAGATGACTTTTCTGTGTAAATGCTTTGTCGCAAGAATTGCACTTGTACTCTTTCTCTCCAGTATGAATTTTTGTATGGGAGTTCAGAGTGCATTTTACTGAAAATGATTTTTGACATAAATTGCACTTGTATGGTTTTTCTCCATCATGGGTTCTTTTGTGGTGTTCCAAGGTGCATTTAACCGTAAAAGCTTTGTCACAGAAAGTGCATATGTATGCTTTCTCTCCAGTGTGAGTTCTTCTGTTATTAAATCCACATTCCCGTAGGTTTTTTTTATCATTGTTGCTTCTCGCTTGCATGTTGAGATCTTATACAAAGTAAAACACATTATAGTAAAACAATTGTTTTATCATTGAGCTATATTATTGCTAGATTCTATCTATTAGCTGTGTGAAAGGGGACGATGAATAAAAGTCCCTTACGTTAGCCGAAGAGGTAGCTATGTGTGTGTGTGTGTCAAGTGAGAGTGACTTCATCTGTCTTAACCTCATTATATTCCCATAGCAGTTGATCTAATTACAGGAAACGCAGGGAAAGCAGAAATCTTGTAGCAAATTCTGTCCTGGTACGGATTTGAACTCCACACCTCAATCTTATCTTATTTTATCTTATCTTATCTTATATGATTATTAGGGTGGTCCAGAAAAATTAACTTTCTCAGAGTTGCACTCCACAACCCTCTTTTTGTTCTATGACTGCCCGCTATGACTGCCCTGCTCCATTTGGCCTGCCTCAGGGCTCTGTCCTTGGCCCCCTTCTTTACATAATCTACACTGCCGACCTAGGGTCCCTGCTGGCGGCTGGGTCGGTCCTTAGCCAGTCCTATGCTGACGACCTGCAAGCCTATATACACTGCCCGGCTGTCCGCGCTGTTGCAGCGGTGGAAACCATGACCCATGCCATGGAGTCCCTGCAGGCCTGGATGTCCTCAAACCGCCTGCGGCTAAACCCCGCCAAGACGCAGTTTATATGGCTTGGCACTCCCCAGCAGCTCTGTAAAATAGATCTGTCTTCTCTTGCCTTGCAATTCCCACACCTTGCTTTCTCGACCTCGGTCCGGGACTTGGGAGTCATCCTGGACCAGGAACTTGCATTCACGCGGCACATAAATCTTCTCTCCCGCAGTTGCTATTACCAGCTCCGGCAACTCAAGGTGATCTCCCGTTCTTTGTCTCCCGGTGCAGCTTCCACGCTTGTCCATGCTTTTGTTGTTTCTCGATTGGACTACTGCAGTGCCATATATGATGGACTCCCGGCCTGCCGGATTGAGTCCCTGAACAGAATCCTGCGTACTGCTGCCCGCCTTGTAGGCCGCATCCCCAAGTTTGGCAGAGTGTCTGCGTATATGAGGGATGTCCTCCACTGGCTCCCCTACCCACAGCGCATCACTTACCGAATCTCTGCCTTGGTCCGGCGGTGCTTTGAAGGTTTGGCCCCTCCATACCTGCGGGAGCTCTGCTGTCCCACCTCATGCTCGCAGCGCCGTTCCTCTCTCCGCTCAGCTGCGCAGGCTGAACTTGTTGTTCCCCGCGTGCGGACAACCATACGGCAGCGCCGTGCCTTCTCTGTGGCTGCCCCCATGACCTGGAATGGGCTTCCTACCAAGCTCCGTCAATTACCGATTGGTCATTTCACCCTGTTTCTTACTGTCCTCAAAACTGCGTTATTTGACCGTGGTTGGGCTGGGAGTGCTCCTGAGTAGGCAATCTTGAAGGGGCGCTATATAAAACTACTTTAATAATAATAATAATAATATTGCTTCTACCAAATTTGAGGGAGATTGAAGAGTATTTAGAGGTCGCTCAAGGTCGGGGTTGTTTTCACCATTTAAGCATGAAATCGGTAACCTGCATTGTAGAACAGAAAACAGAATTTGAGTTGAATTAAAACATATACTGCAGCAATTAAAATAAGAGAAGGTTCCACAGTGTTCAATGTTGCTAGGGACGCACTAGAACTTTTTACTTTTCTTCAATAACACATTCACTGTCTTCTGCGACCTTCATCAGCGTAACCTTCGAGCAGGACGTTTCACGAGTATAAGAATGAACCGATTCTGCTCTTCATTCCTTGTCAGTGATGAATTGTACTGCTGAATAAGAAAGACACTTCAAGATATTATTCTCGTTTGGGGGATGCCCCCTCCTCAATTACTGGAGGCGCGTGCCTCGGCTGCCCCAGAGTCTTTTTAATAAACTTTATAGCATTTTATAAATTTCAAGTACAAATTAAAAACGAATGACATTTTACTTTCTTAATTGCTATGAGCCTATATTTTAAATTCTTTTGTGGGGTTGTTCCCGTGGTCCGATTTTGTCAGATTTTGGATGTTATTCAGTAATGGCTCCTGAGTAGGAAACCGTTTAAAAACCTTCAAAAGCAATATTGCCCAGGTCAAACTGCAAATTATTTATTATTGTTATTGGTATTTCCCAATCCGCCATTTTGAAATTCATTTTTGTGGGTGTATGGTCCGATTTTGTCGGATTTTGGATATGTTATTCACCAATGGTTCTTGAATATGAAACCGTTTAAAAACCTTCAAAAGCAATATTGCCCAGGTCAAACTGCAAATTATTTATTATTGTTATTGGTATTTCCCAATCCGCCATTTTGAAATTCATTTTTGTGGGTGTATGGTCCGATTTTGTCGGATTTTGGATATGTTATTCACCAATGGTTCTTGAATATGAAACCGTTTAAAAACCTTCAGAAGCAATATTGCCCAGGTCTAACTGCAAATTATTTGTATTATTATTGAAGCAATTTAGCATAGGCAGTGATGGGCACTAAACAATTTTTTTTAGTTAAACTAAAACTATTTTCCAACAAAAAAATAGCTTAACTAAAGTTGGCCACTGATTTTGGAAATTAGTTAACTAAACTAAAAAAAGCAGTTAAACTTTTTCAACTTTTTTCCAACTTTTTACAACAAACATTTTCACAATAAAAGACGTTAAGTGAACTGTAATAATGCAAAGCGTCAATGACAATTTCACCTTCAAAGTATGCAATGTGTACTGTTCTGGCATACAGTTACAGGCGTACGGTAAGTAGTGTATGCATTTGAAAACACAGGCTGTTAATGCTAAAACCATGCAGTGTGAAAATGTATTTTTGCTGACAGTGTTCAATGTTGAAAAATAGTTGCATATTGCTGATTTTTGTAGTTAAACTTTTTAGTTAGCAACTAAAACATTTTAGTTAAACTATGGTTTTAACTAAACTATTTTTTTAGTTAAACTTCTTCCTTAACTAAATTTTTTTAGTTAAAACTAAAAGTTAGCAACTTTTTAGTTAACTATTGCCCATCACTGAGCATAGGTCTAACTGCAAGTTATTGGTATTACTATTGGTATTTCTTAGGAAACAGCCAATCCGCCATTTTGAAATTCATTTTTGGGGGTTTCCCGTGGTCCAATTTTTTCGAATTTTGGATGTTATTCAGCAATTGTTCCTGAACGGAAAACGTTTAAAAACCTTCAGAGGCAATTTAGCCTAGGTCTAACTGCAAATTATTGGTAATAATATAATTGGTATTTCTTAGGAAACAGCCAATTCACCATTTTGACATTGACTTTTGGGTTTTTTCCCGTGGTCCAATTTTGTTGGATTTTGGATGTGTTATTCTGCAAAGGTTCTTGAGCAGGAAACCGTTTAAAAAGCTTCAGAAGCAATTTAGCCTATATGGTTTCTCTGCAGTGTGGGTTCTTCTGTGGTCCTTCAGATGACTTTTCTGTGCAAATGCTTTTTCTCATAAATTGCATTTGTATGGTTTTTCACCAGTATGGGTTCTTTTATGGGATTCCAAGTTGCATTTGAGAGCAAGTTATTGGTATTATTATTGGTATTTGTTAGGAAACAGCCAATCCACCATTTTGAAATTCACTTTTGGGGGTTTTCAGTGGTCCAATTTTGTTTTTATTTTGGATGTGTTATTCAGCAATGGTTCCTGAGCAGAAAACCGTTTAATAACCTTCTTAAGCAATTCTTACTGTAAATTGCCTGGAATTGTAAAAAAACAGTCAATAATTTAAACTTGGCCGTATATGGTATTATGAAGAAAATTCTGGGGGTCTTGAGCGACCTCTAAAAGTGCTCCAATCTGCTTCAGATTTGGACTAAATCTTACTTAGGTTTGGTAGAACATATTTAAACTTGTGGAGACTAGTTCTGTTAAAGGTGAATTTATATATATATATATATATATATATATATATATATATATATATATATATATATATATATATATATATATATATATATAAGGGTGGCTCTGACTTTCATGGAAAAAAATTAAAACTGTTTTTTCTTGACTTTCCGCTTTTAGTTGTGTTCCAATGAATATAAAAGATATATGTAAAAAGTTATAGAACATTATCTTGTCATTTAGGGGTAGCTCAATAACATTTAAATTTGACATAATGGTATTTTAAAAGAAATTTTTCCATTATCCATTATTTTTAAGATTTTCCGTACCTAATGAAACAACAATCTTAATTGTTGTTATTATTAAGTGAACAAACTGTTAAAGTAGTAGTTCTAAATAATTTCAATTAATTAGTATGACTTTATGTTATTATGTAATAATAACGTATGGGTCACAAATCATTTGCTGAAGTTTATTTTTGACATAAGCCTTTCTTTCTTGCATTACTGCACTACTTGAAGCAGATATTGTTTCTGGTTTTCTTTATGTGTAATAATGGAATTGTACTCTTCTATCGAAGCAACTCCTCTTTCGGCATTGTCATTTACAACTTGTAGATGATGAATAATTTCTGAGGCAACTTTATAATCATCTCTAAGTTCCCATGTTTCAGGCTCGCTTTTGAGGAAATCACTAGAGATTCTCAGCCGGTCAAAAAACAGCATGGAGTTCATTGTATGTTCATTCTATGTGCATGACCACAGATTTCTGAACATTTACCTGTATTCTCTTAGGAGGATCATGTTGGCCTGGTCGCTCGTGTAAAGCTTTGGCCATTGCTCGTTTGGAATTGGCTGTCAATACCGAATAAAAAAAATGCCAAAGCCATGAGCTCCTCACTAAGGTACCACAGATGACCTGCAAATTTATTGCTGGCTACTTTGGAGAGAGCAGGATTTTCTCTTTGATAGCTAACCAGAGTTTTCAGTGAACATAAATCAGTCCAGCAACAATTTAGCAACAGCGCCAGCCTGCGCTTCTCCTGTGCCAGAATATCGCTTGGGAACTTCAAGAGGTTGGCTTTCCCCAACATCAGATTAAATTACAGGTAGACGGTCAACCACATCTTTGCCTGTCAGATCCGGAAGGAGATTATCATCCAAGTTCACAACCAGTGTAGATTATGTAGTTGTTTTAAATATGTCTTTTAATTTCTTCTCGATATTGTTCTCGATCTCTATGTATCGAAGAACGGCTGATTTTCAACTTGTCTACATTGTGGCCTAGACTCTGAGCTGCAGCTGCTAACACATATGTTGCCTTCCTGTCACTTGACTTTGTCCTGTCCAAAGCTGCTGCCAGACTTGGTGTCACTCGCTTTTCTAAAGGAGTTTTCCTTTTCACAAAATTTACATTTTGACTTCCACCATCTTCGCATGCTTCAGTTGATTCATCACTACTAGAGGTTTCAAGAATAATTTTCTCATTCATGGCTTCCAAATATTGATCTTCTATCTGCTTTCTCTCCATCCTTGATTTATGTCTTTTAGATGCCCTCATTTGTTTGCAGTAAGTACCATATCAACTCGTCCCATACAACAACGGCGACCTCTTTCTCTTTATCCTCTTAGATTTCGATTATGTTTAAGCCATCCAAGTGAGCTATGTGAAATAAATTATCTAAGGCATCAACAAATTCTATTTCATTTCTTTTTGCTGAGGCTCAGTTTTCCTGTTAACATATTTCTTTAATTTGATCCAATAATAATTACTAATCGTAACTGTAATTGTGAAACTGAAACTCTATCTTTTGGATGCACAGTAATTAGGCTATGTTAGACAAGCTCTGAAAACTTCAACTTCATTGAGCTACCTCTAAATATTGCTGAAATCAGCTCATATTTGGCCAGATTTATTTTAGTGTGTACTAGAACAAGATAATAAGCGGAAACAATCACATTTAAAATTTTCAGATTTCAGAACCACCCATATATATATATACATATATATATATATATATATATATATATATATATATATATATATATATATATATATATTATATATATATATACATATATATTATATATATATATATATATATTATATATATATATATATATATATATATTATATATATATATATATTAGGGTGCCAGTCAAAAATGAATTTCTGAATTTCTTCTGTGGTACCCTCCCATTTTGTTGTCTGTCATGAGAGAAGTTCACAGTAATTATTTTAGAATTTTTGATGCATATTTAAAGGTTGCTCAACATAGATTTGTATAGTTAACAGAATTATTATCCGACAGTATGTTATTCTCACTTACTTATCACTCAAAATTTAATCTTTCCGATACAATATCAATACAGCACTGTAAAGTGTTTATCAAAACTGTACTTTTAACAACATAGATAACAAAACTGCCTTTAAAAAGTTGATACAGTAGTCTTTTTGAAACAGTCAGTCATTAGTAATCAGTCTCCCACTCTCCTACTGCGGAATATCATCATTGACAAGCGTCAACTTTCTGGTTTCTGGGTACTTTGCTCTGTGGCTTGAGACATCCAGCAGCAGATACTGTTTCTGTTCTTCACTTCTTATAATGTAGCTGCTGAAGTCCTGCATCAGTTTCACAGCTCGCTCTGCTCAGTCATTTACCACTACCAAACTTTTAACAAATTTCTTGTTTAGTTGGAAATCTCGCGGGTCTAGATCTGCTTGTAGGCCTACAAGGAAATCAGCAGTCAACCAAAGTACGGTATGTGAAATAATGGCATGGTACTGCTTGTGACAAATTCATCAAGTTCCTTTTCAGGAATGGTACTTGGCTCTATTTGGATTCGTTTGGGTGGTTCATCAGAGCCTTGTTTCTTTAAAGCGCTGATCATCTTTGTTTTGGTGTTGCTGTATACAGTATTATCGAAAAATGCAAGGGCAATTAGCTCCTCGTTCAGCAATTAGCGTTGTTTAACCCCTACAATTCGCAAGCTTCAGCATGCCGAGAAGTTGCTCCACATGAAAACCTGATACCAAGACTTTTAACCGGTCAACCTGCTCACTACCTGAAACAGTGCACAACTAAGGGTGCGGACGAATCAAACGTGGCTCTACCAGCTTGGGCCATCTGTTCACAAAAAATAATCTGGTTGTTTGGATTGACTCAGGATTGACAGTTAAGCTAACAATTTCGTGTACAAGGCTTCTTGCAGTCTCAGCCAGAATAAATGTTGCCCTACAGTTGCTGACATTGGCTCGATCAAGTGCAGCACTTATCTCTGTTGTTGTAACAAGAGGCACCGACCGCCGTTTGGTAGGCCAACTTCTTGATGAACAGTGTGGTTCTAAATTAGACCCAACTTCATCAGCTGTCATTGTGGTCAATTCTTCTTTTTAAGTAAAGTCATCACCTGCCTGAACTGCGATATTCTCTTTTTTCTTTCTTCTTTACTTAAGAGATATTCTGCGAGCTACAGTCTCTTACCTTTCTTTCCTCCGTTCTAGCTAATGCTGCGACCACACTACCCATATAGCCCATGCGTTGCCGGTGTTGGTCTAAGAAACACACATCTTAAGCAATAGTAATCGTTGACATGGCATCTGCATGTGCTACATCAAATAGTTTTTCCAACTCTTCGTCCATATCAGTTTCATTAGCTACCTAGGTCTCAGTTCTGCGATTAATGTTCTTCTTCAGTTTTGCCATCAGTAAAACATGTCTTCCTGCTTCTCAATGGCTATCCGTTCAGTTTTTGTTGGGATACGAAATATGATGACAATTATATATTTTAATAAAATTTGTTGTATGCAATAGCAAAGATTGCATCCAAAGAATATTTACAGACCAAATAAATTAATAAATCAATAAGTAACCAGTATAATGGTGAAAGAAAATGCAGTACACAAGAAAACTGGAACAGGTACGAAAGATTGCGATACAGCAGAAACTTTATTCAAGTTGAGCAACCAGTAAATATTAACATAAAATCCTGAAATTTTACACTGTTATTTTACTGAACAGAGGTAACAACTTCAGGGGGTACCACATCGAAAATTACAAACTTTAAATTTTATCACTGTTTGCTGGGCACCCTAATATATATATATATATATATATATATATATATATATATATATATATATATATATATATATATATATATATATATATATATATATATGATCGAAGTATTTGATTAATAGACCTATAGCATTTTAATTATTGCATAATTTAAAGGTCTTCACTCCCAAAAGAAATGAGCTAAACAAATTTCTCAAAATTTTCGTGGAGTTTATTATTTAAACTGCAGTTACATAAGATGAGCAGCAATTTAAGCTACAATCTGAACTGTTCAGTTAATTTTTTATGTAAAGACCTAAACTACTAACACCTCACAAAAGTATCTTCAAATTAGAATACGCAGAGCCTAGAGTATTCCAAAGTAATAACCCTAAATATGCAAACTATTGAGATTATATTTTTAATTCAAACCTGTAGACGGCAATTTTGTGAATCGAATATAGCTAAAAGCTTATTTCCAGTTTCCTTTATCCCCAGCACTTAAAATGGCTTTCAGCAGAAAGCACCCGCAACAATTGAAAATAAGATTTCCGATTCTTCTGCCCTCTAGCGACTAGTTGTAACTTTCCAATCGTAATCTCCAAACTTATAAAGTGCCTCAGCCTATTAACACAGTATAAATGATTACACAGTAAGTCGTCTCGCATTGCTAACTGTTGACTAGTTTTTGGGGTGACGCCATCTTGAAACAGAGCTTTTGAAATATAGATTTAACCCTCGAGTGCCCAAGCTATTTTTTGGTACACGAATGCCCAACGGGGGGTCCGACCGGACCCAATTTTATCGTTGTGATATCTGGAGAACGGATTGGAATATTTTAACGGGATTTGGCTTATTATAATCCAAATTCAATTTGCAATCGATTGATGTATGATATTTTACAATAGCGCCACCTGGTGAAACTTTATTTGAACTTTATTACTTGTTTGTAGTGTTCTGCAATTTCGGGATTTTTCGCAGGTATTCAATTGTACGCATGTATACATATATAGTTGTTGCCTGGTTGTGGGGTACAGGATTGGAATATTTTAACGGGATCTGGCTTGTTATAATCCAAATTCAATTTGCATTCGACTGATATAATTATGGTATTTCACAATAACTTGTGTTAAAAATTTATTTCTGGGTGGTGAACCATGTGCCAGTATGACCATCAGCCGCATATCTTTGGGTGTCCTTGGTATATGGTATGGTTGTGGGTACAGGAATGGAATATTTTAACGGGATTTGGCTTGTTATAATCCAAATTCAATTTGCAATCGACTGATATATAGTATTCCACAATAACTTACGTTAAAAAATTTATTTCTGGGCTGGTAAACCATGTGCCAGTATGACCATCAGCCGCATATCTTGAGGGTGTCCTTGGTATATGCTATGGTTGTGGGCTACAGCACAGTATAAATAATTACACAGTACGTCGACTCTCATTGCTGGCTGTTGACAAGTTTTTCTGGTCACGTGATTACGACGCCACCTTGAAAAATAGCTTTTGAATTATAGATTTAAGCTGAAATTAACGTTAAAAATAATATTGGTAATTCTAATGAAGTCCTCAATGTTGTTGTAACTTTTTTTAAATATTTTATTTGATGGATTCCGGTGTATCGGCGTATATAGTCCTCAATGTTGTTGTAACGTTTAAAAATATTTGATGTGATTGTTTCCGGTGTATCGGCATGGTAAACAGTCTCTTTCAAGATGGTGGACGACAGTGGGCGGTGCTTAGGTATTTATAATGTCGTCACAGTGGGCGGGGCTTAGTTATTTATAATGTCACACATTCTGACTGCCGCAGCGGCGAGGAGTCCACGTACTGTGTAATTATTTATACTGTGGCTACAGGGTGGTAGAATAATCACGCAAAATATATCATACGAAGCCCAATTGAAGGCTTTAGGATGTCCAAAAAACATTTCTACAATTTCGCTGCCGTTCTAAAGTTATCCGTGGAAAAGCGGGTCTGGGGTCCGGTCGGACCCCCTTGGGCATTCGAGGGTTAAGCTGAAACTAACGTTAAAAATAATATTGTTAATTCTAACGAAGTTCTCTATGTTGTTTTAACGTTTAAAAAACATTGTGTTTGATGGATTCCGGTGTATCGGCGTGTAGTCCTCAATGTTGTTGTGACGTTAAAAAATATTTGATGCGATTGTTTCCGGGGTATCGGCATGTTAACGTTCTCTTTCGAGATGGCGTTTGGTCGCACATTCTGACTGATGCTAAGGCCGGGAGTCGACGTACTGTGTAATTATTTATACTGTGCTATTAACGAGCGCTGCGCTAAATCAGCAGAGGATCTCCAACAAGTAGCTCAGATGAAATCCGAGTCCGGTTACAATGGGGGCAGATCAAGAAAGGAGGCAGAGCAGTCAATTGTTGAGGCGATGTCGTTTAGGACGAAAATTGCAAGGCGGAGTTTTTGAAAAAGGTAAGACTTCAGTTTTGAGTGGAGAACCCGAGGACAATAGATGGAGGAACACGAGGAACAGGAAGGAGACGGGTTGGAATGAAGATGGAGGAACCGATAATCTGGAGAACTTGAGGGTGATTGTTTCAAAGGCATACGTGGTACAGACTGCAATCTCACCCGATAATGTATGCGAAAGGGTAAAAAAGGGTTAAATATGACAAAAATTTCTGGGGCTTGCTTTTATAATAGTGATACGAAAGGTACTGGTGCAAAACAAGTACTAATTATTTATTAAGACACAACGAGTAAACTAGTTATCATCGGATTTAAAAAGAGTCGGGTGTTAAAAATTTCGGTCATCTTTCTTAGTGAGGACAGAGTGTTAGGGTCTATAGGTCGTAAATTATAGGGTTGTGCATAAAGCGCATGAAGAGTTTATGCAGCACATGGAATTGATTTGCAATAGGGCAACAACTCATTTGGTATATCACGCCGATTCTTCCTCATTGTCCCGACTCTTGTTGTTCTCACAGTCAGCAAGTCAGAGGTGAGTTCGACGGAGGTAAAATAGTTGTCCATCGTAATGTTTCTTCCAGCACTGTACCATGGAAGTACTTAAGTCTTTTCACAAGATCCGTCACATTGTAACTGTTTGCTGCAGCACCAGTTTGTTGACAAACGTATACTTCTCCCTTGTAAAAGCCTGGGGTCTGCTGGACCCCAGGTATGAAAAATATGCCCTAGGTGTCTATCTTATTTCTTATCATTGAACCAAGAACATTAAACTCTTCCAAGTTATCCACAAATGTACGGGAAGAATAGCTGAGGAATTAGAAATATATCAGATTTTTACTATTTGTATCAATGTAGCCATCAAGGAATTGTCATCGCTGGGTCCAGTAGACCCCAGGTGTGCGTCATAAGGTTAGGTGCTCACTGTCTTCAGGAGTGAATTCCCACAGTTCTAAGTGCGACACTTAAAATAAAGTCGCTGGTGATCACAAAGAAATCACAAGCGTCCTCTTCCGGAACCCAAAACGGTATCTCCTTCGGTTACGCCATGTGTCAGATTACTACAGATTACTAGAGTATGAAACTTTCATCATTCTTTTATTTAGGTTGAAATTGAACTTTCTTTGCACAGACGTTCTCATGTTCTCTGCATGACATCCACATTCAATGGCTATAATGCTTCCAAGATACTAGAACTTAAGGGTTAATTATTTCTGCAACACTCCTTACAAAAGCAATGCGTTTATCTATCCATCTGCAAAATTAAGCATAAAAAGTGTGAAAATTAAAGCATAAGAAAAGAGCACTTTTGAAATAATATGTCTTTCAGATTCCTACTGCTCTAAATGCTTAAGGAAGATAGCCTAAAAGACGTAAATCAAAGAATTCCATATATGCGTTTTTCAGCTGATTTTCAGAATTGTGGTGATGACAATGTTCCATAAAATCCCTTTCAATTTCAAACATTTCATCACAAAATCCACAACCATACGTTCTCAAAACGAAATCATTTACGTCGACAGTATTTATCGAATGATGAGCGTCCAATCGTTTTTCATCTGGACTGAACTTCTTGTTCTGCTTAGATAAAACTTCCTGATTCATTTCCACCATTGACAACTCTGAACCATCGTCGTCGTATCTCTTGGTCATGTTCGACACAATGCTTTGACAAACTTTACTCTTCGTATGCTTCCTGAGCTCATCATCAACCTTAAATGCTTTTTCACATAAATTACACTTGTATGATTTTTCTCCAGCATGGGTTCTTTTATGGCATTCCAAGTAGCATTTCAGTGCAAATGCCTTGTTACATAAAATGCACAGGTATGGTTTCTCGCCAGTGTGGATTCTTATGTGCCGATTCAGATCACTTTTCTTTCTAAATGCTTTTTCACATAAATTGCACAGGTATGGTTTCTCTCCAGTGTGGGTTTTTCTATGGCTTTCAAGACCACATTTCAGTGCAAACGCCTTGTCACATAAAATGCAAATATATGGTTTCTCTCCAGTGTGCGTTCTGCTGTGGTCCTTCAGATGACTTTTCTGTGCAAATGCTTTTTCGCATAAATGGCATTTGTATGGTTTTTCACCAGTATGGGTTCTTTTATGGGATTCCAAGTTGCATTTGAGAGCAAATGCTTTGTCACATAAAATGCACAGGTATGGTTTCTCGCCAGTGTGGGTTTTTGTATGGAGTTCTAGCTTCTGTCTAAATGCAAATGCCTTGTCACATAAAATGCACTGGTATGGTTTCTCTCCACTGTGGATTCTTATGTGCCGATTCAGATGACTTTTCTGCGCAAATGCTTTCTCACATAAATTGCACAGGTATGGTTTCTCTCCAGTGTGGGTTTTTCTATGGCTTTCAAGATCACTTTTCAGTGCAAACGCCTTGTCACATAAAATGCAAATATATGGTTTCTCTCCAGTGTGGGTTCTTTTGTGGCGTTCCAAGCTGGATTTCAGTGTAAATGCTCTGTTGCATAAATTGCAGATATATGGTTTCTCTCCAGTGTGGGTTCTGCTGTGTTCATTCAGATGACTTTTTTGTGCAAATGCTTTGTCACATGAATTGCACTTGTATGGTTTCTCTCCAGTGTGGGTTCTGCTGTGGTCATTCAGAGAAATTTCATGTGCAAATGCTTTGTCACATAAATTACACTTGTATGGTTTCTCTCCAGTATGAGTTTTTGTATGGCGTTGCAGATTACCTTTCGTTGCAAATGTTTCGTGACATAAATTGCACTTGTATGGTTTCTCTCCAGTGTGGGTTTTTGTATGGATTTTCAGACTATATTTCAGTGCAAATGCTTTGTTACATAACATGCACAGGTATGGTTTCTCTCCAGTGTGTATTGTGCTGTGGCGAATCAGCTGACTTTTCTCTCTAAATGCTTTGTCACATATATTGCACTTGTATTGTTTCTCTCCAGTATGAGTTTTTGCATGAGAATTTAAATGACTTTTCTGTGAAAATGTTTTGTGACATAAATTGCATATGTAGGGTTTCTCTCCAGTGTGGGTTTTTGTATGGAGTTCCAGATTACATTTCTGTCCAAATGCTTTGCCACATAACATGCACATATACGGTTTCTCTCTATTGTGTGTTCTGCTATGGCGATTCAGATGACATTCCAGTGTAAATGCTTTGCTACATATAATGCACTTGTATGGTTTCTCTCCAGTGTGGGTTTTTGTATGGATTTTCAGTTCACTATTCCTTGTAAATGCTTTATCACATAACATGCACAGGTATGGTTTCTCTCCAGTGTGCATTCGTATGTGGCAATTCAGATGACTTTTCTCTGTAAATGCTTTGTCGCAAGAATTGCACTTGTACTCTTTCTCTCCAGTATGAGTTTTTGTATGGGAGTTCAGATTGCATTTTATTGAAAATGATTTTTTACATAAATTGCACTTGTATGGTTTTTCTCCATCATGGGTTCTTTTGTGGTGTTCCAAGGTGCATTTCATTGTAAATGCTTTGTCACATAAATTGCACACGTATGGTTTCTCTCCAGTGTGGATTCTGCTGTGGCAATTCAGATGAGCTTTTTGTGCAAATGCTTTGTCACAGAAAGTGCATATGTATGCTTTCTCTCCAGCGTGAGTTTTTCTGTTATTAAATCCACATTCCTGTAGGTTTTTATCATGTTGGGTTCTCGCTTGCATCTTGAGATCTTACACAAAGTAAAACACATTATAGAACAGTTGTTTTATCATTGAGCTAAAATGCTCCTAGATTCCATCTATTAGTTGTCTGAAAGGGGACAAAAAAGTCCCTTAAGCTAGCCGAAGAGGTAGCTATGCGTGTGTGTAAAGTGAGAGTGACTTCATCTTACTTAACCTCATTATATTCCCCTAGCAGTCGATATAATTACAGGAAGCACAGGGAAAGCAGAAATCTTGTAGCAAATTCTGTCCTCAAGATTGGAAGCCTCGCACGCTAATCCATAGACTGCCGCACAACTGTGGGTGTCCGAAATGCTGGCAGGTATTTCCTTAAGAGTAGCACATGTATGCAAATGATAAAAGGTGTTTTGTGAACATGTAGAAATGATTTAAACAAAAAACAAATGCATACCATTGATTTGATAATGTGAGATCTAAGAAATCATACTGTTTGCAGAAGCAAAGACGAAGCAAAGAAAGAGAAAGACAAAAGCAGTAGTTTATTAAAATTTGCTGATTATATGAGAATGTCGCAATTCATTCAATTCTAATCAGCATACAACACAGGATTTGAGAGATGCAATAATAAAAACGCTATATAAATCAAATATTTAAATCAGAAAAAATAAAGATCTTCATTCACAGAACATGAGTTAAACAAAATTTCTCAAATTTTCGTTGAGTTTATTATTTAAACTGCAGTTATATAAGATGAACAGCAAGTTATGCTACAATCTGAACTATTCAATTAATTTTTTATGCAAAGACATAAACAACTCATACCTCACAAAATGCTCTTCAAATTAGAATACGCAGAGCCTAAAATAGACATTTCAAAGTAATAACCTTAAAATAATATGCAAACTATTGAGATGATATTTTTAATTCAAACCTGTAGACGGCAAATTTGTGAATATAGCTAACGGTGTACTAATTAGAAGTTTAATTCCTGTTTCCTTTATCCCCGCCACTTAAAATGGCTTTCAGTAGAAAGAACCCGCAACAACCGAAAGTAAGATCTCCGATTCTTCTGCCCTCTAGTAAGATCTCCGATTCTTCTGCCCTCTAGCGACTAATTATAACTTTCCAATCGTAATTTCCAAATTCTAAAGTACCTCGAAACCATGCGGATAGTACCAGCCTATTAACGATCGCTGCGTTAAATCAGCAGAGGATTTCCAACAAGTAGTTCAGATGAAATCCGAGTCCGGTTAAAATGGGGGCAGGTCTAGAGAGGAGGCAAACGTTGAAAGAGTGAAAATTGTCAAATTGCTGGGTGTTCTTTTTCGATAAGACTTAAAATTTGATGATCATGTGACATTTATTTTAACACATTGACCGTGGCGGTCACCTATGAGTTAATTCGTAGTTAAAATGTTTCCCGTATTTGCATTTGTTCATCACAAAGCATCAGATGTACTTTATATATGTCCAGATATATAGGGTCTAGCGGATAACACTTCCTGGACTTTACTGCTGCAAAACATAGGCCTACTTGTCGAAGCCAACATTGAATGTGTGTTGTTCAAGGTGTGGAAGTCTATCACACTAAAGCTGAAATCTAAGAATAACACTGTTTCTTCAGAGAAACTGGACTGCAAACATGTGACTTTTTATGTATACATGTTGAAAATAGTAAAAAGAATAGATATATAATATAAGAAATATAGTAAACAAATAGATATATAACAAATATTTTCCAGCTTTTCGGGAAATTTAGGTGGCGTAGGGATAAAAAAACGTGGTGGCGGTCAATGTGTTAAAGGTATGCAGCCAACGCCTATACCCCCTAAAAGTCCTCCAGTCTCAAGGAATGCCTCCCAACAAGATAAAGAACATTTTTAAAGCCCGTGTTGTCTCCCGACTAATTTACGCCATTCCATCTTGGAGGGGGTTCCTGTCAGCTGAAATGGGTGGAAAAATTGATTTGTTTTTGCGCAGGGCTGGGCGCAGCAACCTCTTAGTGACGACAGTTTAACCTTGGAGAAGATTTGTGAAGAAATTGAATTGAAATTCTTTAAAAGCATCCAATCACCCCAACACTGTCTTCACCAATTACTGCCTGCAGAGCACCTTCATAGATTCAACTTAAGAAAAAGGGGTCATGGATTTGAATTACCGCACTTTAATACACTGCTGCATAAGAAATCCTTCATCATTCGCTCACTGTACAACTAGATAAAAACTGTGTTGTTAATGCTAGTCCTAATGCCTGTTTCGATATCTAACCTGGCTCCAGTTGTAGACCATAGTAATGCTTAGATCAAACCGTTTGTTATAGATATGTATGTAAATCAGACATTATAAAATTGTATATGATACTGCTTATGTTCTTTTGTCTTACTGATATTGTGTTTTATTTGCTGTCCTGCCAATGTATCTATTGTGGTTGCAAAGTATGAGCGCTTGTCTTGTACTGTAACGACTCTGTCGTTATAACGTCTTTACATACACTGTTTCCAATTACATATATGCGCTATAGAAAAGTTATTACGCAATATCTAGTTTTAGACCACTGTTGCGTGCGCTGCCATTGCTGTTCGGTGCAGTGTGTGTGGAGGTCAGTTGAAGGGCGGACGAACGTGACAGTTGTTGGTTTTTTTCTCCTTTCGTAGAATTTCGACAAAAATACCTCTTAGAAATCGAAGTTTTATAGGTTGATGGTAACGGTGTTTGTATACATTGGACTACGAAAACGCATGTTTAGCCCTATTTACATCAAACTAGAAGCTGTATGAGCGATGAAAATAAAATAAGGCTGAAACTAGAAGCTGGATCAGCGATGATGAAAATACAGCACAAACTAGAAGCTTGAAGATCGTGAACCATTTGTACGTGAACCATTTGTACGTGAACCATTTGACGTGAACCATTTTGTCCATGCAGAATAGGAAGCGGTCCGAACAGATCGAAAGAGGGCGCGATAGTTAGTGCTTGTAATCCAACGTCTACTTTTAGTATTTTAGATTTCAGTGTACGCCATTTTGATGAACGTGACAAAGGGAAATCACACTTTTCCATCTTATAACGGTATGACTTAACATTAACTTAATTTGTTTTATATTTATCATGTAAATATAAATTACTTGTTTCAAATTACGTCATTCTCTTAATTTCCCTGCTGTATTCATGCGCAAGGACGACACCGAAAATCATGAAACCGCACATATTTCGGTAATCCTGTCGTTTAGCGTCCCAAATTATTTTCATTGAAACGTTATAATACAATAAATATTAATAGAATAAATAATCATCGTTCATCCAACTTCTAGTTTCAGTTACATTTTCATCGATCATCCAACTTCTGGTTTAAGCTATTTTTTCATCAATCTTCCAACTTCTAGTTTAAGTATTACTATGAAATGTTTTCATCGCTCATCCACGGCAATGATACCGGCGTTAAAACGATATATTTTCATCACAATTCCAACTACTAGTTTGTGTTTTATTATGTAATATTTTCATCGATGATCCAGCTTATAGTTTCAGTAATATTTTCATCAATCTTCCAACTTCTAGTTTGAGTTTAACTAAGAAATGTTTTCATCGCTGATGCAGTGTAATTTATTTGGGACGCTAAACTACAGGATTACCCAGATTTCTGCGCTAAACTACAGGATTACCCAGATTTCTGCAGACGTTCCAACGCAGACTACACGACGTCGTCTTCTGAATGAATTTAGACCTCTGTGTTGTGTTATCTTATTCCACCCAGACCTCTCTGCCTGTTCGCATGGAGATTTATATTTTAAGATTGTGCCGAATAAAATTAATAAAAAGGACTGCGACACAACGAGAGTAGACGAGGAGTGATTGTTAGCCTAATTTTCGGAAGATTCGCGGTAATAAAGCGTTATCGGAATGAATAGTAGGAACGATTTTATAGAAAAACAACGTTTAGAAGGAAACGTGATAGAAATAATATTGTACGCACTAAATGACATTTTATAATTGATCAATTGAGAACTTTGAGTCACTAAAGCTAATTAGTTGAGCAACGACTTTCTTTTCAATGTCGGAAAATTCACTAAAGTGTCACTTGTCACAAATAATGCGATTGTGTTTGTGCTTCAATCAAATGGGCTTTTTTATTTTGAGACCACATTTCATAAACAAAATAATGTTCATATTTAATCGACTACCAGATGTTCAATATGATGTTTGAAGCCCATTTGAAGTTAAAAAATGTAAAAATAGTTCATGCTGAAAAATCATAGCCATGGAGTTTAAATAAAAGTAACAACTGTTTGAGAATTAAAATCTGTGCATTATTTTGTATGGAATCTGTAAAATTATTTTAGGAATTAATGCAGTGAAAAAGGGTGCCAGTAAAACAGAAATCTTGAACCATATTTCTACCCTGCCACGGATTTGAACCTCCCTTTGCACATTTGACAGACCAGTAGACTAACCACTACACCATTGAACTACCATACAAAAGCTCACACTATGAAAGAGCCACACAAATGCGAGTTATGTGACAAGACATTTGAAACTCTTTTTAAAATGGAGGTGCATAAACGAAAGCATGCAGGAAAAACGCCACACAAATGCGAGTTATGTGACAAGACGTTTAAAAGTTCTTTTTTCCTTAAGAGACATAAAGGACTGCATACAGGAGAAAAGCCATACAAATGCGATTTATGTGACAAAACATTTAAAGCTTCTTCTTACTTGATGAAACATAGAAGAAAGCATACAGGAGAAAAGCCATACAGATACCAATATTGTCATAAAACATTTCCACAATCTTTTCAGTTGAATAATCATATGAGAATTCATACTGGAGAGAAACCATACAGTTGTGGGCTATGTGGAAAAGCCTTTACAAGAAGTGATCAATTAAACTACCATGCAAAAATTCACACCATGGAAAAATCACACAAATGCGAGTTATGTGAGAAAGCATTTAAAACGTCTACTTACCTGATGAGACATAGACGAAGGCATACAGGAGAAAAGCTACATAAATGTGAGTTATGTGACATGGCATTTAAAACTTCTTCTGAAGTAAAAACACATAAAAGAAGGCATACTGGAGAAAAGCCACACAAATGCGAGTTATGTGACAAAGCATTTAAAGCTTCTTCTGACCTGAAGAAACACAAACGAAGGCATGCAGGAGAAAAGCCTTACAAATGTCAAGTATGTTGCAAATCATTTTCACAGAATAGTTCTCTGAAATGCCATGAGAGGATCCACACTGGAGAAAGACCATACAAGTGTAAACTATGTGGAGAAATGTATCCAGAAAAGCATCAGCTAAAGGACCACACAAAAACCCACTCTGGAGAAAAAACATACGAACATCAAGTATGTAACAACTCATTTTTATCCACTAGCCATTTGAATTGTCATAATAGCCACACAGAAGAACGACCATACACATGTGAACTCTGTGTAAAACCATTTCCATGTAGAATTTATTCAAATAGCCACAAGAGCACCAACAGTGGAGAGAAGCAACATTATCTACACATGCATTTTGGAATCCACAATAAAGAGAAAGCGTACAGTGGTCGATTATGTGACAACACTTCTACGGAGACTGGTGTTTCGAATGAAAAAGTGAAAACTGTTGCAGAAGTGAAGCAAGTTATGGAAGTATTTTCAGATGAGACATCAACTGTTGCTGGTGTTGAGTCTTTACTTGTGAAACCATTTGGATGTGTAATATGCAACCAAATGTTTGAAATAGGAGAGGAATTTCTCAAGCACTGTTTCCATGTGTGTTACTCTCTAGTGGAGGACGACTTTGCTGAACTGTTTGGAAATAGCCAACTGAAAACAGTTACTTCATGAATCTTATTTTAAGTTGCAAATTCAATACGTGTTGCTTATAAACGATAATAGAGCAAATTTGTTTCATATTCTTATGTGAAATACTAAACTACAGGTTTATGGAAGATGTGTTCACTCTTTCTCTTCAGTTGTAAAATAGTAAAAATGTTTCCAAAGTAGCATACAGTGCTTAAAAAATTAAAGGCAGCAGTACAATCAATGGTGATGATGATGATATAATGTGCCTTTATACATATGATATCTTACTTTCTTATTTATTTAAACAATGATAGTCACCAGTGTCTGATGATCCTAATACAGTCGATGACAGTGACGATGACGATGATGATGATGATGATGATGACATGATGATGATGATGATGATGATGATGATGATGACGATGTCGGTTGGTTGGAACGGGATACGGAAATTTCGCCCCCGGAAGATTCGCCCCCGACATTTCGCCCCCAGGAAGATTCGCCCCCACGGAAGTTTCGCCTCCAGGATCTATGATGAAAATGTAACTAAGACTAGAAGCTGGATTAGCGATGAAAATGTAACTAGAAGACTAGAAGCGGGATCTATGATGAAAATGTAACTAAGACTAGAAGCTGGATCGACGGGGGCGAAACTTCCGGGGGGCGAAATGTCGGGGGCGAATCTTCCGGGGGCGAAAAGTCCTAGAACCGGTTGGAACACAGCGAAACTCTTCAGGACAGCAGGGAAGGCGTTCCTTACTGGATAATGAGGAACGACTTAACCCTCGAGTGCCCAAGGTATTTTTTGCCCAAGGAGGGGTTCGACCGGACCCCAGTGTTTTCGTTGTAATATCTGGAGAAGGGATTGGAATATTGTAACGGAAGTTGACTTATTATAATCCTAAATAAATGTCCATGGTATTTCACAATAGCGCCACCTGGTGAAACCTTTATTTGAACTTTAGTACTCGTTTGAAGTGTTTCGCAATTTCGGGCCTTTTCACAGGTGTTCAACTGTACGGATGTATTTTTGGCCTGTGTGACCCCGAATAGGCAGCAGACACTGCAAGACAAATAAGGTAAAGAATAAGAAAAGTCCATGCTGAAATCTCAACAAGGGTTTAAAATGATTCAGAAGACGCGTAATCTGTGATGAATGCAGGACTTTTCCCCCATACATAATCCCCTAGACATTTCTCTCCCAGACATATTCCCCCGATTCTGAGTAGATCACATTGCCCCGAAAATTCCCTCTCTGTGCAATTAGCAATCGTACCACTTCAAAACTGATGCTTTATTAAAGTAAATGATCAATGAAGGTACAAAAAAATCTCTCATGCAAGATAACCAAAATGACAGGATTCCTACGCAAACCATTTTGTTAATATATACTTTTCAATATATCCATCCGGATTACTCTCTTTAAAATAAATGTACTCTTCAACACTTGTAACATATTTCATAATTTTAAGTTTCCTAATCAGCAAATGATACAGAAGATATATAGTTTAACAGAAAACTCCAGCAAATACAGGTAATGGTGAAAATTCTGCTATAGATGGTACGTTTCATAACAGTTGTTTTATTTTGAAAATATCTTTCATTCATGAAATAAAGCATGTTGTTTCTCATCTTCAAATAGCGCTGCAGTCACCTTCCACTGGAAAGAAACAAACTTCATAACAGTGCTCTATAAATTCTGTTTCTATTTCAAATGTTTCACCACAAAACCCACATCCGTATCGTTTCACTAGAAAAGACCTATTATTGGAAACAAACAGTTTTCCATTTCCTACATCTTGCTTTTCCTCTGTGCGAACTGATTCATGGCTACACAGATCATCTACAATCCCAGTTTCTGTATGGCATGATTCACTTGTGCATGTCCTCTCCTTCGTGTGACTTCTCACATATTCATCCAGAACATCAGTATATGAATCTTGAAACCCGTTGTCACATATCTTCTCATTGCACACAGTATCTCCATTGTGGGTTAATAAATGTCTGCTTAGATCCTTGTGATGTGCATAGGCATTGGAACATAAATCACATTTATATGGTTTCTCTTCCGTGTGGACTCGCAAACTGTGGTTAATCAAACTACTCTCACATATAAATAATTTTTCGCATAGTTCACATTTGTGTAGTTTCCTTCCAGTATGGTTTCTCTCGTGTATTTTCAAATAACTACCGCTTGTAAATGATTTATGGCACAGGTGACATTTGTACGGTTTTTGTCCTGAATGTGTTCTTGAATGCACCTTCAGAGCAACACTTTTCCTAAAAGCTTTATGACATAATTCACACTTGAACGGTTTCTCTCCTGTATGGATAATCATATGATTATTCAAATAACAGCTCCATAAAAACGTTTTCTGACATAATTGACAATTGAATGTTTTTTCACTAGTGTGGATTCTCATGTGGTATTTAAGAGAAGAATTCAAAAGAAATCCTTTTCCACACAATTCACACTTATATGGTTTTTCTCCAGTGTGGCTTGTTGCATGTTCTTTCAAAGATCTACTGTATCCAAATGATTTGTCGCATAGGTGACATTTGTATGGTTTTTCTCTTGAATGTGTTCTTAAATGCGTTGTCAGATTCTTACAACGTGCAAAAGCTTTCTCACACAATTCACACTTGAATATTTTCTCTGCTCTGTGAATAATCATATGCTTATTCAAATGACAGCTCCAGAAAAAGGTTTTCTCACAAAATTCACATTTGTATGTATTTTCTCCAGTGTGGAATCTCGTATAGTGGTTACGTTCATTTTTTAAGAAACGGAAACCTTTTCCACACAATTCACACTTGTATAGTTTTTCATGAGTGTGGATCTTCATGTCATATTTAAGCTGATAATTTACAAAGAATCTTTATCCACACATTTCACACTTGTAGACTTGTCTTCAGTGTTGTTTTTCAAGTGTACTCAAATGACAACTGTCTGTAAAACATTTCTCGCATAGTTGATAGTTGTATTGTTTTTCGACAAGTGTGGATCCTCATGTGGTATTTGAGACTTTGATTATTTACAGCGAATCCTTTTCCACACAATTCACACTTGTATGGTTTATCTCCACCATGGTGCAGTTGATGGTCATTGAAAGATCAAAGGTGTACAAATCTTTGCAACAAACTTTGCAACTGTATGGTTTCTCCAGTGTGTGCCATGAATGAACATCAAGGTTTAACAATCAGGACTAACAAATGAATACAAAAGAGATTGTGACTCGTTCTTTGTGAGCTCAGCATTGGCAGTATGTTTCCTCTACGTTCCTGATGCGAATCATGCGATATACTTTTACCTTTTTCCTCTTATCAAATGTGTCTTATAGATTGAAGTATTTAACATTAACTCTTATGCTTTTGCATACATACAAATTCTTATCGTAATTTTCCAAGATGATTTACTGTAACGATGGAGTTAATTGCTTTTTTGCTGTCAGTTTCCTAGTCATTTTTCTAGAAGAACTTTGTTAATTTCTTTTCTGCATCTGTTAATGAAGGCGGATGCTGTTAGAAGAATATTAACAATTTTATTTAACTTAAACAATAATATTTATTAATGTCATTCCATTCGTCAACTCCTTTGTTTCCAGACATAGCTTTGATAGCGTGAGGGATGAGTATTATCTCAGGTAAAAAAATATATATTTATAATATTAAGAAAACAATCGATTTTGGATATTTTTTGCCACAGTTTATGTGATAGTGATGACAATACTTCAAATGACAACGTAGTTGTGGAATAAATGAATATATTTTAAAAATTAGGGTTTTATATTGGACTTGATGGTGTCTACAATACTGCAAATTTCCTATTTTTAAATAGAAATACTGTTTCTCTGAAGATATATAGAAAATAGTATTTGCTTTTGATAAAACAAGACACAACTGAAAGGTTGCAACTATATGGAATATCAAATGACTGAAACACACTGTTCCCTTATAGCAGCACTGTAGAGACCAGAACTAAGGCTGTGGTCAGTAAGAGAGTTCAAGCGATGCTTTTATTGTTCACCGTAAGCCTATAGATATGAAAATAACAAGTATATGTTACATACAGTGACAATGGGAGTACCAAACGGAAGGAACCGTTCCGCTAATAGGGTCCCCAAATTACAATCAATCATTACATGAGTGAGTGAACTGTCCATTATTAATTATAGCATAAAACAGGACAAAAACATCCCCAATTGTCTAGCATTATGCGTTTAAACAGAGTACAAGCACACCGCCCTAGACCAGCCCTAGCATTTTTATATAAAATATCACTTCAACAAGTAGAATTATATCCATAAGCAATAATAATTATTATAGTCACAGCCCAACAGACCCAGTTGCAAACCACTGACTTCAAACGTTCAATGGCGTAGCGCATACAAAACATAGACCTCCGTCAAGTTGGTTTGATATTCACATTCGGATATTGGATATTCGGTATGGAAAGCCGCAGGTCAAATACAAGTTTAAACATCTTCAAAAAATTCGCATTTCTACATAAAATATTATATCAAACCCACCACCAATCAACAGTTATCCACTGTAGGCAATCAGAAATAATCGCAAACTGATTACTGCATGTGGGAAAGTGGGTCAAATTTAGGCCTAAACACGGGGAAAAGCCATTTTCACACATTTTCTTACTGTAAGTGTCTCATGACATGTGCTTCCATGAGTTTCACTATTCCTATCATGAGTTATCCACCTAGGAAACCAGAAAATAATTTCAAACTGGTTTTACCATGTGGGTAAGTGGGTCAGATTTAGCCCTAAACACGGGGAAAAACCATTTTCACATATTTTCTCACTGTAAGTGTCTCATAATATGTGCTCCTATGACTTTCACTATTCCTATCATGAGTTATCCACCTAGGAAACCAGAAAATAATTTCAAACTGATTTTACCATGTGGGTAAGTGGGTCAGATTTAGCCCTAAACACGGGGAAAGCCATTTTCACACACTTTCTCGCTATAATTGTCTCATAGCATGTTCGACTTAGAAATTTTGTCTTCCTATCACGAGTTATCCACCTAGGGAACCAGAAAATAATTTCAAACTGATTTTACCATGTGGGTAAGTGGGTCATATTTAGGCTTAAACACGGGGAAAAGCCATTTTCACACATTTTCTCACTGTAAGTGTCTCATAACATGTGCTTCTATGAGTTTCCCTAATCCTGTCATGAGTTATCCACCTAGGGAACCAGAAAATAATCTCAAACTGATTTTACCATGTGGGTAAGTGGGTCATATTTAGGCCTAAACACGGGGAAAAGCCAATTTAACATATTTTCTCACTATAAGTGTCTCCTAACATGTTCGACTTAGAATTTTTCTCTTCCTATCATGAGTTATCCACGTAGGGAACCAGAAAATAATTTCAAACTGATTTCACCATGTGGGTAAGTGGATCATATTTAGCCCTAAACACGGGGAAAAGCCATTTTCGCACATTTCCTCACTGTAAGTGTCTCATAACATGTGCTTCTATGACTTTCACTATTCCTATCATGAGTTATCCACCTAGGACACAAGAAAATAATTTCAAACTGATTTTACCATGTGGGTAAGTGGGTCAGATTTAGGCTTAAACACGGGGAAAAGCCATTTTCACACATTTTCTCACTATAAGTGTCTCATAGCATGTTCGACTTAGAACTTTTCTCTTCCTATCATGAGTTATGCACCTAAGGAACCAGAAAATAATTTCAAAGTAATTTTCCCATGTGGGTAAAGCACGGCTTAAACACGGGGAAAAGCCATTTTCACACATTTTCTCACTGTAAGTGTCTCATAACATGTGCTTCTATGAGTTTCCCTAATCCAGTCATGAGCTATCCACCTAGGGAACCAGAAAATAATCTCAAACTGATTTTACCATGTGGGTAAGTGGGTCAGATTTAGGCCAAAACACGGGGAAAAGCCAATTTCACATATTTTCTCACAATAAGTGTCTCCTAACATGTTCGACTTAGAATATTTCTCTTCCTATCATGAGTTATCCACCTAGGACACAAGAAAATAATTTCAAACTGATTTTACCATGTGGGTAAGTGGGTTATATTTAGGCCTAAACACGGGGAAAAGCCATTTTCACACATTTCCTCACTATAAGTGTCTCATAGCATATTCGACTTAGAACTTTTCTCTTCCTATCATGAGTTATCCACCTAAGGAACCAGAAAATAATTTCAAAGTAATTTTACCATGTGGGTAAGTGGGTCATATTTAGGCTTAAACACGGGGAAAAGCCATTTTCACACATTTTCTCACTGTAAGAGTCTCATAACATGTGCTTCTATGAGTTTCCCTAATCCTGTCATGAGTTATCCACCTAGGGAACCAGAAAATAATCTCAAACTGATTTTACCATGTGGGTAAGTGGGTCATATTTAGGCCTAAACACGGGGAAAAGCCAATTTCACACATTTTCTCACTATAAGTGTCTCCTAACATGTTCGACTTAGAATATTTCTCTTCCTATCAAGAGTTATCCACCTAGGGAACCAGAAAATAATTTCAAACTGATTTTACCATGTGGGTAAGTGGGTCATATTTAGGCCTAAACACGGGGAAAAGCCATTTTCACACATTTCCTCACTGTACGTGTCTCATAACATGTGCTTCTATGACTTCACTATTCCTATCATGAGTTATCCACCTAGGGAACCAGAAAATGATCTCAAACTGATTTCATTATGTGGGTAAGTGGGTCATATTTAGGCCTAAACACGGGGAAAAGCCAATTTCACACACTTTCTCGCTATAATTCTCTCATAGCATGTTCGACTTAGAAATTTTCTCTTCCTATCATGAGTTATCCACCTAGGGAACCAGAAAATAATTTCAAACTGATTTTACCATGTGGGTAAGTGGGTCATATTTAAGCCTAAACACGGGGAAAAGCCATTTTCACACATTTCCTCACTGTAAGTGTCTCATAACATGTGATTCTATGACTTTCACTATTCCTATCATGAGTTATCCACCTAGGGAACCAGAAAATGATCTCAAACTGATTTCATTATGTGGGTAAGTGGGTCAAATTTAGGCTTAAACACGGGGAAAAGCCATTTTCACACATTTTCTCACTATAAGTGTCTCCTAACATGTTCGACTTAGAATATTTCTCTTCCTATCAAGAGTTATCCACCTTGGGAACCAGAAAATAATTTCAAACTGATTTTACCATGTGGGTAAGTGGGTCATATTTAGGCCTAAACACGGGGAAAAGCCAATTTCACACACTTTCTAGCTATAATTGTCTCATAGCATGTTCGACTTAGAAATTTTCTCTTCCTATCATGAGTTATCCACCTAGGGAACCAGAAAATAATTTCAAACTGATTTTACCATGTGGGTAAGTGGGTCATATTTAGCCCTAAACACGGGGAAAAGCCATTTTTGCACATTTCCTCACTGTAAGTGTCTCATAACATGTGCTTCTATGAGTTTCCCTAATCCTGTCAAGAGTTATCCACCTAGGAAACCAGAAAATAATTTCAAACTGATTTTACCATGTGGGAAAGTGGGTCAGATTTAGGCCTAAACACGGGGAAAAGCCATTTTCACACATTTTCTCACTATAAGTGTCTCATAGCATGTTCGACTTAGAGCTTTTCTCTGTTTATCATGAATCATTCTCTGGTTCACTATTCCTATCGGAGTTATCCACCTACGGAAACAGAAGAGATCTGTGGCTGATTTCATTATGTGGGTAAGTGGGTCATATAAGGGCCAAAATATGAGGAATTTTTTGCATCGGTGAAGCTATCATATTTGGTAAGCTTTACGTCTTTTATTCATTTATGCATTACAAATTTTGCACAAGATTAAAGAAATTAACTAAAAAATCAGTACGGTACAGTAATTGTCATATATTTTATTAATATTGTATTTTGCTGGATTTTTAGGTGGAGTTAAATGTGCCTTTTGCAACATAACACACTCAAAATCGATTCAATTTAGAAGTGTTTTTAATGTTGTATAGTTTATAGACCCAAGCATATCCTTCCCACAGTATATTTTCACACGAGAATTTAAATTCTTTACAGTATGCATAGCATGCACATTTTATAGGTTTTTTTCTTACATTTTTATTATTCTTTTCTCCAGGCTAGTGTTCAACCTCTTCTATCGTACACGGTTGCGGTGTGTCAACCAGTATAATTATGATCAATAATAAAAACGAATATGATGATTTTACTGCAAACATAGGCATTATTAATTATTTTCACAGTCCATCTTTGGTAATTTTTTTCATGCATAACTGGGATATGTAGTCCGATCTGACTAGTCTCCATATTCTGGTTGAAAGTGATTTTCTCCAATGGCTTCATTGCACGCAAGAACCAAAGCAGCTTTTCTACATTACATTCAGCAGGGTAATGTGCATCAGCAAATTCAATGCTTAGACTATGGAGGTGGACCACGGGTAAGTGTAATTACATATCTGTATGTTAGTTGCATGGCTGAATTTTATCTAAGACTAACCTCTCCTAAAAACAGCATCTGCATGTTAGTTTTCCAAATGTCCCTTCTCTGAAAATCCTGTTGGTCTAGTCACCTGTTGGTGTAGTCACTCTCCCTTCCTCTTGCCTCTCACTCTCCCTCTCCTGAATTTTAAAACCCACTGTTGCTCTCCATTAGCTACATGTTATGAAAGCAATTGCTTCAAATGTCAACACAATATTGTCCAGACAAGACCCCAGTCAGATCATGGACATCTAAGTAGTGTTGTAAATTTATGGGTAAAATGTTTTTGCAGTAAAAATCCGGATTTTTTACCAGTTGGAATGGTAAAATAATGGTAAAAACACATGTGGTAAAACGTGATTTAAATCATGGAATATCTTGGTTGCTCATGTTGCCAAAAGGTGTGTTTAGCCAAGTTCCAGCTTGTTTACCAGTCTAAAAGGTAAAATATGGGGGGGAAATGGTACAAATGAATTGTCAGTGTAGTGTCTTGGTTATGTTTCGAAAGGTGTGTTTAGCCATTAAAGAAATGGTAAAGCATGATTTAAGTGATGGAAATGGTCAAATATTTTGTACATTTATTTGGTCGACTTTGGTGCTATCTGGCAAATGGGTGATTGACTCGTTTATTGAATCACCAAAAAGAGGATTACAGAGATTGGAATATGTACCCCTGAAGCTTACATGCTACTCTTGTGAAAAGGACAAACCTGAAGGGTCTAATGCTTGATTCAGGGTTTTACTGGTGAAAAATCACTTCACATCACTACATCTAAGTCTTTTTGGCATAATGTCTAACAAGTTCTCAAATATGAAATTGGCCTAGTTATTTTTTGGTTATTATAAAAAAATGTTGTCAGTAGCATTTGATAGGCATATTCATACAGGCAGCACGACCAACAGCATGACACAGGGTCTTTGCAAAATTATTGAACTGCCACGGCTTGCACTATTGTGAAGCTTTTCTGAGGACTGTACCATCTGTAAGTCAATTTATGATTTAATGTAAAGGTTAGTTCTTTAATTAGTATAATTACTGATTGAAAAGACTGTGTTGTAACTTTTATCATAGAGTGCAATGATTTTATTTACATCTGTGTTGCAGCTTAGTTAAGTAACAAACAAACTTTAAGCTGTAAAGTTTGAAAGCAAGCCACCTGTAACATAATCAACAGGAAATGGAATGGACAATCCTGAATCAACCATTAGACCCTTCAGGTTTGTCCTTTTGACACCTGAAGAGTAGCATGAAAGCTTCAGGTGCACAAACTCCAAGCTCTGTAATCCTAGAACTGTTTGTATCATATTTGACCAGTAAAAAATTTGGACTTTTGCTGCAAATATTTTACCTGTGAATTTATAACACAACCTAGATGTACATGATCTGGCTGGGGTCTTGTCTTCACAGTATTGTTTTAACATTTGTAGCAATTGCTTTCATAACATGTAATTAATGGAGAGCAACAGTGGGTTTTAAAATTCAGGAGAGGGAGAGTGAGAGGCAAGAAGAACGGAGAGTGACTAGACCAACAGGTTACTAGACCAACAGGATTTTCAGAGAAGGGACATTTGGAAAACTAGCATGCAGATGCTGTGTTTAGGAGAGGCTAGTCTTCTCAGAGAACATTCAGCCATGCAACTAACATACATAATGTAATTACACTTACCCGTGGTCCACCTCCAGAGTCCAAGCATTGAATTTGCTGATGCAAATTACCATGCTGAATGTAATGTAGAAAAGCTGCTTTGGCTCTTGCTTGCAATGAAGCCATTGGAGAAAATCACTTTCAACCAGAATATGGAGACTACTCAGATTGGTCAATTACATATCCCAGTTATGCATAACAATTACCAAAGATGGAGAGTGAAAACAATTAATTACTTAATGCCTATGTTTGCGGTTAACTGTGCATGCTATGCATGTATACTATAAAGAATTTAAAATCTCGTGTGAAAATATACTTTGGGAAGGATATGCTTAGGTCTATAAACAATAACATTTTAAAAACACTTCTAAATTGAATTGATTTTGAGTATGGTTATATTGCAAAATGCACATTTAACTGACTTCAAAATCTAGCAAAATAAAATATTAATGAATTATATGACAACTACTGTACTTTACTGATTTCATAGTTATCTATATAAATAAAGCAAAGACTCTGTCTGTCCCTCTGTCACAGCGATCTTTGACCGGGATGCATGTCTACACCTTTCGACCTTTTCACTCCAAACCTTCACTACTGTCTAGGGGTGGGCATTACACACCCAGTGTGAGGCTTCGCGTACCCCGTTTTCACCGCTTCCATGGTGAAAATGGGCGAAAACCTCTCAAAAACCCCCACTTCTTAAAAATTCGAGTCGACCTATTTCCATTCGCCAGATGGCGCCACCCGAGAAGATTCTGTGTTTCACCGAAAATTCTCTGTCACCGGCACGCATTTAGAAAGATTCGCCAGATGGCGCAGCCGTAGAGATTTCACTTCACATTAACTGGTGGTGGTGGTGGCTTGTAACCCCGGCCAACGCCTGGTAAACCAGCTAGTTTCTTTAATATTTTGCAAAACTTGTAATGCATGAATGAATGTAGAAGTAAAGCTTACCAAAGTTAGTAGATCCTCCAAAATGCTGAATTCAAATTGTATAGGAGACCCAAATGCTGCGTGAAATTGTGAAACAACTGTACAGAGTGATCTGACCTTAGCTCAAGAACTTCACCTATAGAAACACTGGAAAATAACTGCTTTGTGATCTCAGCTGTACCTAAGTGTCTTATCATCTTTCACTTCAATACAATTGCTTCTCATCACACAGTTAAACAAACCAAATAGTGTAATTAATTCTACTGGCAGACTTCCAAGAACTGGTCCGGAGATGGAATATTGTGCTTTAAGACTACTTCAAATCCCAAAATAACAGAGATGGGAAAGTTAACCTTATATGAGAATTAAAACAATCAGAACAACTGAAGTGGCTATTCTCACACTGCTGTTCAATGAGAAGGTGAATAAACAGAGAGAACACGAGATATATATATATACATATATTAATATATCTGAAAACAACAGAATTTGTATGTTATCTCAATATATGCTTCTGTGTATGTCTGCATGTAACTTGCAATGTATTCATACATGAACATACATGTGCATGTATATATGCCTGCATATATTTATGACTATGGGTAAGTATGCATGTATGCACGTCAAAAGGCAAGTCCTGAATGTATGATTGTCTGTATCTATGTGCATATATATAAATGTATGCATATATCCATCAGAAAATTCGTTACCATTGTTGAGAACCCCTCTATTCGTCCATGAATTCATACATTCACATATGCATAAATACAAAAACAGAAATGCATAGACAAAAGTGATTCTAAATGCATATAACCATAAAATAAATCCCAAAGGAAACTAATGCAAATATTCAAAATGTAACTTATAGCTTCACTGATGCAAAAACAAATTCCTCATATTTGGGCCCTTATATGACCCACTTACCCACATAATGAAATCAGCTACAGATCTCTTCTGTTTCCCTAGGTGGATAACTCCGATAGGAATAGTGAACCAGAGAATAACTCATGATAAACAGAGAAAAGTTCTAAGTCGAACATGCTATGAGACACTTATAGTGAGAAAATGTGTGAAAATGGCTTTTCCCCGTGTTTAGGCCTAAATTTGACCCACTTACCCACATAATGAAATCAGTTTGAGATCATTTTCTGGTTCCCTAGGTGGATAACTCATGATAGGAATAGTGAAGTCATAGAAGCACATGTTATGAGACACTTACAGTGAGGAAATGTGTGAAAATGGCTTTTCCCCGTGTTTAGGCCTAAATATAACCCACTTACCCACATGGTAAAATCAGTTTGAAATTATTTTCTGGTTCCCTAGGTGGATAACTCATGACTGGATTAGGGAAACTCATAGAAGCACATGTTATGAGACACTTACAGTGAGAAAATGTGTGAAAATGGCTTTTCCCCGTGTTTAAGCCGTGCTTTACCCACATGGGAAAATTACTTTGAAATTATTTTCTGGTTCCTTAGGTGCATAACTCATGATAGGAAGAGAAAAGTTCTAAGTCGAACATGCTATGAGACACTTATAGTGAGAAAATGTGTGAAAATGGCTTTTCCCCGTGTTTAAGCCTAAATCTGACCCACTTACCCACATGGTAAAATCAGTTTGAAATTATTTTCTGGTTTCCTAGGTGGATAACTCATGATAGGAATAGTGAAAGTCATAGAAGCACATGTTATGAGACACTTACAGTGAGGAAATGTGCGAAAATGGCTTTTCCCCGTGTTTAGGGCTAAATATGACCCACTTACCCACATGGTAAAATCAGTTTGAAATTATTTTCTGGTTCCCTAGGTGGATAACTCATGATAGGAAGAGAAAATTTCTAAGTCGAACATGCTATGAGACAATTATAGCGAGAAAGTGTGTGAAATTGGCTTTTCCCCGTGTTTAGGCCTAAATATGACCCACTTACCCACATGGTAAAATCAGTTTGAAATTATTTTCTGGTTCCCAAGGTGGATAACTCTTGATAGGAAGAGAAATATTCTAAGTCGAACATGCTATGAGACACTTATAGTGAGAAAATGTGTGAAAATGGCTTTTCCCCATGTTTAAGCCTAAATCTGACCCACTTACCCACATGGTAAAATCAGTTTGAAATTATTTTCTGGTTTCCTAGGTGGATAACTCATGATAGGAATAGTGAAAGTCATAGAAGCACATGTTATGAGACACTTACAGTGAGGAAATGTGCGAAAATGGCTTTTCCCCGTGTTTAGGGCTAAATATGACCCACTTACCCACATGGTAAAATCAGTTTGAAATTATTTTCTGGTTCCCTACGTGGATAACTCATGATAGGAAGAGAAAAATTCTAAGTCGAACATGCTATGAGACACTTATAGTGAGAAAATGTGTGAAAATGGCTTTTCACCGTGTTTAGGCCTAAATATGACCCACTTACCCACATAATGAAATCAGTTTGAGATCATTTTCTGGTTCCCTAGGTGGATAACTCATGATAGGAATAGTGAAGTCATAGAAGCACATGTCATGAGACACTTACAGTGAGGAAATGTGCGAAAATGGCTTTTCCCCGTGTTTAGGGCTAAATATGACCCACTTACCCACATAATGAAATCAGTTTGAGATCATTTTCTGGTTCCCTAGGTGGATAACTCATGATAGGAATAGTGAAGTCATAGAAGCACATGTTATGAGACACTTACAGTGAGGAAATGTGCGAAAATGGCTTTTCCCCGTGTTTAGGGCTAAATATGACCCACTTACCCACATGGTAAAATCAGTTTGAAATTATTTTCTGGTTCCCTAGGTGGATAACTCATGATAGGAAGAGAAAATTTCTAAGTCGAACATGCTATGAGACACTTATAGCGAGAAAGTGTGTGAAATTGGCTTTTCCCCGTGTTTAGGCCTAAATATGACCCACTTACCCACATGGTAAAATCAGTTTGAAATTATTTTCTGCTTCCCTAGGTGGATAACTCTTGTTAGGAAGAGAAATATTCTAAGTCGAACATGTTAGGAGACACTTATAGTGAGAAAATGTGCGAAAATGGCTTTTCCCCGTGTTTAGGCCTAAATATGACCCACTTACCCACATGGTAAAATCAGTTTGAGATTATTTTCTGGTTCCCTAGGTGGATAACTCATGACAGGATTAGGGAAACTCATAGAAGCACATGTTATGAGACACTTACAGTGAGAAAATGTGTGAAAATGGCATTTCCCCGTGTTTAAGCCTAAATATGACCCACTTACCCACATGGTAAAATCAGTCTGAAATTATTTTCTGGTTCCTTAGGTGCATAACTCATGATAGGAAGAGAAAAGTTCTAAGTCGAACATGCTATGAGACACTTATAGTGAGAAAATATGTGAAAATGGCTTTTCCCCGTGTTTAGGCCTAAATTTGACCCACTTACCCACATAATGAAATCAGTTTGAGATCATTTTCTGGTTCCCTAGGTGGATAGCTCATGATAGGAATAGTGAAGTCATAGAAGCACATGTTCTGAGACACTTACAGTGAGGAAATGTGTGAAAATGGCTTTTCCCCGTGTTTAGGCCTAAATATAACCCACTTATCCACATGGTAAAATCAGTTTGAAATTATTTTCTGGTTCCCTAGGTGGATAACTCATGATAGGAAGAGAAATATTCTAAGTCGAACATGTTAGGAGACACTTATTGTGAGAAAATATGTGAAATTGGCTTTTCCCCGTGTTTTGGCCTAAATCTGACCCACTTACCCACATGGTAAAATCAGTTTGAGATTATTTTCTGGTTCCCTAGGTGGATAGCTCATGACTGGATTAGGGAAACTCATAGAAGCACATGTTATGAGACACTTACAGTGAGAAAATGTTTGAAAATGGCTTTTCCCCGTGTTTAAGCCGTGCTTTACCCACATGGGAAAATTACTTTGAAATTATTTTCTGGTTCCTTAGGTGCATAACTCATGATAGGAAGAGAAAAGTTCTAAGTCGAACATGCTATGAGACACTTATAGTGAGAAAATGTGTGAAAATGGCTTTTCCCCGTGTTTAAGCCTAAATCTGACCCACTTACCCACATGGTAAAATCAGTTTGAAATTAGTTTCTGGTTTCCTAGGTGGATAACTCATGATAGGAATAGTGAAAGTCATAGAAGCACATGTTATGAGACACTTACAGTGAGGAAATGTGCGAAAATGGCTTTTCCCCGTGTTTAGGGCTAAATATGATCCACTTACCCACATGGTGAAATCAGTTTGAAATTATTTTCTGGTTCCCTACGTGGATAACTCATGATAGGAAGAGAAAAATTCTAAGTCGAACATGTTAGGAGACACTTATAGTGAGAAAATATGTTAAATTGGCTTTTCCCCGTGTTTAGGCCTAAATATGACCCACTTACCCACATGGTAAAATCAGTTTGAGATTATTTTCTGGTTCCCTAGGTGGATAACTCATGACAGGATTAGGGAAACTCATAGAAGCACATGTTATGAGACACTTACAGTGAGAAAATGTGTGAAAATGGCTTTTCCCCGTGTTTAAGCCTAAATATGACCCACTTACCCACATGGTAAAATCAGTCTGAAATTATTTTCTGGTTCCTTAGGTGCATAACTCATGATAGGAAGAGAAAAGTTCTAAGTCGAACATGCTATGAGACACTTATAGTGAGAAAATATGTGAAAATGGCTTTTCCCCGTGTTTAGGCCTAAATTTGACCCACTTAGCCACATAATGAAATCAGTTTGAGATCATTTTCTGGTTCCCTAGGTGGATAGCTCATGATAGGAATAGTGAAGTCATAGAAGCACATGTTCTGAGACACTTACAGTGAGGAAATGTGTGAAAATGGCTTTTCCCCGTGTTTAGGCCTAAATATAACCCACTTACCCACATGGTAAAATCAGTTTGAAATTATTTTCTGGTTCCCTAGGTGGATAACTCATGATAGGAAGAGAAATATTCTAAGTCGAACATGTTAGGAGACACTTATTGTGAGAAAATATGTGAAATTGGCTTTTCCCCGTGTTTTGGCCTAAATCTGACCCACTTACCCACATGGTAAAATCAGTTTGAGATTATTTTCTGGTTCCCTAGGTGGATAGCTCATGACTGGATTAGGGAAACTCATAGAAGCACATGTTATGAGACACTTACAGTGAGAAAATGTGTGAAAATGGCTTTTCCCCGTGTTTAAGCCGTGCTTTACCCACATGGGAAAATTACTTTGAAATTATTTTCTGGTTCCTTAGGTGCATAACTCATGATAGGAAGAGAAAAGTTCTAAGTCGAACATGCTATGAGACACTTATAGTGAGAAAATGTGTGAAAATGGCTTTTCCCCGTGTTTAAGCCTAAATCTGACCCACTTACCCACATGGTAAAATCAGTTTGAAATTAGTTTCTGGTTTCCTAGGTGGATAACTCATGATAGGAATAGTGAAAGTCATAGAAGCACATGTTATGAGACACTTACAGTGAGGAAATGTGCGAAAATGGCTTTTCCCCGTGTTTAGGGCTAAATATGATCCACTTACCCACATGGTGAAATCAGTTTGAAATTATTTTCTGGTTCCCTACGTGGATAACTCATGATAGGAAGAGAAAAATTCTAAGTCGAACATGTTAGGAGACACTTATAGTGAGAAAATATGTTAAATTGGCTTTTCCCCGTGTTTAGGCCTAAATATGACCCACTTACCCACATGGTAAAATCAGTTTGAGATTATTTTCTGGTTCCCTAGGTGGATAACTCATGACAGGATTAGGGAAACTCATAGAAGCACATGTTATGAGACACTTACAGTGAGAAAATGTGTGAAAATGGCTTTTCCCCGTGTTTAAGCCTAAATATGACCCACTTACGCACATGGTAAAATCAGTCTGAAATTATTTTCTGGTTCCTTAGGTGCATAACTCATGATAGGAAGAGAAAAGTTCTAAGTCGAACATGCTATGAGACACTTATAGTGAGAAAATATGTGAAAATGGCTTTTCCCCGTGTTTAGGCCTAAATTTGACCCACTTACCCACATAATGAAATCAGTTTGAGATCATTTTCTGGTTCCCTAGGTGGATAGCTCATGATAGGAATAGTGAAGTCATAGAAGCACATGTTCTGAGACACTTACAGTGAGGAAATGTGTGAAAATGGCTTTTCCCCGTGTTTAGGCCTAAATATAACCCACTTACCCACATGGTAAAATCAGTTTGAAATTATTTTCTGGTTCCCTAGGTGGATAACTCATGATAGGAAGAGAAATATTCTAAGTCGAACATGTTAGGAGACACTTATTGTGAGAAAATATGTGAAATTGGCTTTTCCCCGTGTTTTGGCCTAAATCTGACCCACTTACCCACATGGTAAAATCAGTTTGAGATTATTTTCTGGTTCCCTAGGTGGATAGCTCATGACTGGATTAGGGAAACTCATAGAAGCACATGTTATGAGACACTTACAGTGAGAAAATGTGTGAAAATGGCTTTTCCCCGTGTTTAAGCCGTGCTTTACCCACATGGGAAAATTACTTTGAAATTATTTTCTGGTTCCTTAGGTGCATAACTCATGATAGGAAGAGAAAAGTTCTAAGTCGAACATGCTATGAGACACTTATAGTGAGAAAATGTGTGAAAATGGCTTTTCCCCGTGTTTAAGCCTAAATATGACCCACTTACCCACATAATGAAATCAGTTTGAGATCATTTTCTGGTTCCCTAGGTGGATAACTCATGATAGGAATAGTGAAGTCATAGAAGCACATGTTATGAGACACGTACAGTGAGGAAATGTGTGAAAATGGCTTTTCCCCGTGTTTAGGCCTAAATATGACCCACTTACCCACATGGTAAAATCAGTTTGAAATTATTTTCTGGTTCCCTAGGTGGATAACTCTTGATAGGAAGAGAAATATTCTAAGTCGAACATGTTAGGAGACACTTATAGTGAGAAAATGTGTGAAATTGGCTTTTCCCCGTGTTTAGGCCTAAATATGACCCACTTACCCACATGGTAAAATCAGTTTGAGATTATTTTCTGGTTCCCTAGGTGGATAACTCATGACAGGATTAGGGAAACTCATAGAAGCACATGTTATGAGACACTTACAGTGAGAAAATGTGTGAAAATGGCTTTTCCCCGTGTTTAAGCCTAAATATGACCCACTAACCCACATGGTAAAATCAGTTTGAAATTATTTTCTGGTTCCCTAGGTGGATAACTCGTGATAGGAAGACAAAATTTCTAAGTCGAACATGCTATGAGACAATTATAGCGAGAAAGTGTGTGAAAATGGCTTTCCCCGTGTTTAGGGCTAAATCTGACCCACTTACCCACATGGTAAAATCAGTTTGAAATTATTTTCTGGTTTCCTAGGTGGATAACTCATGATAGGAATAGTGAAAGTCATAGGAGCACATATTATGAGACACTTACAGTGAGAAAATATGTGAAAATGGCTTTTCCCCGTGTTTAGGGCTAAATCTGACCCACTTACCCACATGGTAAAACCAGTTTGAAATTATTTTCTGGTTTCCTAGGTGGATAACTCATGATAGGAATAGTGAAACTCATGGAAGCACATGTCATGAGACACTTACAGTAAGAAAATGTGTGAAAATGGCTTTTCCCCGTGTTTAGGCCTAAATTTGACCCACTTTCCCACATGCAGTAATCAGTTTGCGATTATTTCTGATTGCCTACAGTGGATAACTGTTGATTGGTGGTGGGTTTGATATAATATTTTATGTAGAAATGCGAATTTTTTGAAGATGTTTAAACTTGTATTTGACCTGCGGCTTTCCATACCGAATATCCAATATCCGAATGTGAATATCAAACCAACTTGACGGAGGTAAAACATAGCCAGAACAGCATTATGTCAAGAATTAATCAGTAACGTATAGATGTTACAGGGAATGTGTATTTTCAGGGAATATGTATATATGAAAATATCAATGAAACTAGAAGCCGGATGAGCGATGAAAATATTACATAATAAAAGTCAAACTAGAAGTTGGAATTACGACAAAAATATATCGTTTTAGTGCCGATATTATTCCCGTGTATGAACGATGAAAACATTTCATAGTAAAATTCGAACTAGAAGTTGGAAGATTGATGAAAATGTTCACGAAACTAGAAGCTGGATAATCGATTAAAATATAACTCAAACTAGAAGTTGGATGAACGATGATTATTTATTGTATTATTGTATTAGAACTTTTCAATGAAATAATTTCCGACGCTAAAACCCAGGATTACCGATTTTTACAATATCAATCAATCAATCAATCAATCAATCAATCATAAAATTTATATAGCGCCTCTTCAAGAGTTCTACTCAGAGGTGCTCCCGAGCCAGGCCTGATCATAGAGAAAAGTCTTCAATAGGGTGTAGAAGGAAGACGAGTGTGTACGAGGAGATAGGCGAAGGAAAGATGGCAAGCCATTCCACACTGTTGGACCAACAACAGAAAATGCTCGACGCTGCATTGTAGCAGTGCGGGCAAATGGAACCAAAAAGTCACCCCGAGTAGAGGAACGAAGAGCTGAGCGACCCGTAAAGGAGGAAGAGAGAGTAAAGATGGAGCATAAGTAGCGAGGAGCTGTGCCCAAGACGCTTTGCCAGACAAGAGAGCAGAGCCGATACAGGATACGCTGCCGGAGAGGGAGCCAGTATAGAGTATGATACATGTAGGAGAATACGCTACCATAGCGAGGAATGGAAACTAAATTATCCAGTGTAAACAAAAAACAGGCCTAACACGGTGTTTCACGCAATATGTCACCTTCCATAGAGCACTGAGAAAGATGAGTCATAAAAATATATTTAACTTATGACATTACGATAAAATAAAGGTTAAAATAAAGATTTACCAGCACAGTAAAGGCATTGTTAAATGTGATTTTCTCCTTGTCGAGTTTTACCAAATGTCTCCATTCAACTCAAACACAAACTGAAAGCTGGATCAAAAACTGACAAACGCTTCTGTCATCTGGTGATTATTATTAATCGTACTCTTCTGAATTCTACAGAGCCCAAAAAATGCGAAGTTCCGAGAACCACAAGCTTTCAAAAATAAATGAAATAAAAATTTTGTTCAAGAAATATAAAAAAAACGGTAAATAGCGTGGCCTATATTCGAACGGGCAGCAATGTTGCTTTCAATCGCTCAGTAAATAATATGGAAAACGAAATGCTGCGCACTGAATATTCCCGAATTCTAGACTGATAACACAGTATAAATAATCACACAGTACGTCGACTTCCGGCCTCTGCAGCAGTCAGAATGTGTGACCAAACGCCATTTTGAAAGAGAACGTTTACATGCCGATACACCGGAAACAATCACATCAAATATTTTTTAAACGTTACAATAACATTGAGGACTACACGCCGATACACCGGAATCCATCAAATAAAATATTTTATAAACGTTACAACAACATCGAGGACTTCATTAGAATTTTCAGCTTAAATCTAGAATTCAAAAGCTCTGTTTCAAGATGGCGTCACCCCCAAAAACTAGTCAACAGTTAGCAATGCGAGTCGACGTACTGTGTAATTATCTATACTCTGCTGATAATAAGGCGCAATTTAATATTTCCACAGCAACAATTATAAGACATCTAATAATAATTCTACACAAATACTGCGCACCTATTAAACGTTCATCTAGATTGGACTAACAGTTATTATTTACATTGTCATGTTTTTATATGTGTATTTTTTACTGTTTGGAATGTCTGAAATTGCAAGCAAGAAATCATTACAAGGGGGAAAATGCAATTGTCAGTATTGTAAGAAAACATTTGCAAAGAAGCCACCTCTACAAATCCACATAAGAACCCACGCTGTGCAAAATATATAAATTGCAATTTATGCCACAAAAAAGTGCACGGAAGGCCCATATAATTATAGAACCCCGTACAAAAACCCATAAGCTTACAGTGTAGTGTGGGAAAGCCACAGGGCCTACAAGTGTCAGTTATGTTACAGAGCCTTTTCAGAAAATTGAAATCTCAAAACCAAAGAACATACAGCTGAGAAAAGTATAAGTTACAAGTGCAATTTATGTCACAAAGCTTTTCCTGGAAAGTATTTAGTGTGATGGCACAGTATACTGTGGAAAGGTGGTTTCTGCCTGCTCTGATTTCGAAGAATTTACTCAGCGAAGGTTGTGATTCAACGTTGCTGTCCGTTTGAATAAAAGTGACGCTATTTTAACGTTTCATATCTGAACAAAGTTTTATTCGGTATTTGTAAGGTTCGTTTAAAAAGGATCAACAGATGACACGAGCGTTTGTTCTTTATTATATCCAGCTTCTAGTTTGTGTATTTCGGCTTTTCGTGAATGACATTTTGTGCAACTGGACAAGGAGAAAATCACATTTTATAATGTCTTTCTTATGCTGGTAAATATTTAGCGTTACTTAGCGTTATATAACGTTATAACTTACATATATTTTGATGTGTGACTGTTTAAATGAAATCTAAAAGGTATGCCATATGTTTGAAAAGTAAGACGCTTTATATCTCTGTCAACGGGGTCGCCCCGAAACCCGATTCCCCTGAAACGCTGAAACTACACAACTGCCCGATTTCCAGAAAACAGTTTTATAGAAAGCGGCCGAAATCCCTAAAACTTGTCATATATTCCGAAAATTAAATTGCAATGTTTGAAACATAACACCTTTGAATTGTTGAAGTTTGAACTCTTATACATGACACAGACTTAGAAAATCGATTTCGGGGATCCGGCCGAAGTTCGTTTCGGGGATTCTGGAATTTCAGCCTCTATCAACTTGCTTACCCTGTTGTGGTTCTGATCTCTAGAGTTTTGCTATTAGTAAACACTTTGTTACAGTCATTTCATATTTCATACATTTGCAATCTTTCACTAGTGTATTTTTTACCAAAGCCGCAGACTATTTTCTGTCTATTCAAAGAAAAGGATTTTATTTTAAGAATAGGTAAGGAATTTGCAGTATTGCAGAAACCACCAAGTACAATATAAAACCCTAATTTTTCAAATGTATTCATATTTTCCAAAACTGCAATGTCAGATGAAGTATTGCCAGCACTATCACAATGTCATTTATCTGCTGCAAAATGTTGAAAATCGATCACTTTCTTTTAATCTAAAATTTATTGTTTTAAGTGATTGAAATTTGATCCTGTTTGTTTAATAGCAACCATCTTCATTAACAGAAGCAGAATCCTGGGATATTCAGAAATAAATTAACAACTTGACGAAAATTGATTCATGTTGTGAGAACTGACAGTACGAAATCAGGAACTATTTCACTACAGTAAATCATCTTGGAAAATTACTAGAAGAATCTGTGTGTACGTAAAAGCATAGCAGTTTATGGACACTGCAGTCTGTAAGACCTTTGATAACAGGACAAAAGTCAAAGTAAATTGCTCGGACTTTGAACCAACAAAGAATGAATCACAATCTGTGTTGAATTCCTCTGTTAGTCCTTATAGATATAAACCTTGATCTTCATTCATGGCACATACTGGAGGAAAAATTTCAAATCATGTGGCAAAGATTTTACACACATTGGTTCTTTCAATGAACATAATTTATGATAGGTCACAGTGGGGATAAACCATACAAATGTGACTTGTGTCAGGAAGATTGTGCTTATGATATGGATCTGACAATGCATTTAAAGACAGATTTAGAAGAAAAACCCTTCAAATGTCACGTATGCGAGAAATCATTTGCCAACAGTAGTCAGTTGAATAAACATGTTAGAACCCACAACAGAGAAAAACCATACAAGTGTGAAATGTGTGGAAAACGATTCATTGAATATTATCGACTTAAAATCCATATGAGGTTCCACGTTGGGGAAAAAACATACAATTGTGAATTTTGTCAGAAAACTTTTTCATGGAGCAGTCATTTGAAAAAGCATATGATTATCCACACAGCAGAGAAAGCATTCAAGTGCGAATTGTGTGAGAAAGCTTTTGTATTTAGTAAGGCGCTGAGAGAGCATTCAAGAACACATTCAAGAGAAAAACCATACACATGTCACCTCTGCGACAAATCATTTGAAGGCCGTAGTCATTTGAAGAAACACATACGAGCCCACACAGGTGAGAAACCATTCAAGTGTGAATTGTGTCCAAAAGCTTTTACAAATAGTGCGGACCTTAAGAGGCATTCAAGGATACATTCAAAAGAGAAACCATACAAATGTCATCTTCGCCATAACTCATTTGCAAGTGGTAGTTATTTGAAAATACATGTGAGAATCGATGACGAAAAGAAATTACTCAACTGCGAACTATGCCAGAAATTATTTATATGTGAGAGTAGTTTGATGAAGCACAGTTTGCGAGCTCACACTGAAGAGAAACCATATAAATGTGATTTATGTTCCAATGCCTATGCACATCACAATGATCTAAGCAGACATTTATTAACTCATAATGAAGATACTCTGTGGAATGACAAGATATGTGACAATGGGTTTGATCATTCATATACTGATGTTCTGGATGAATATGTGAGAAGTCATACAAAGGAGAGGACATGCACAAGTGAATCATGCAATACAGAAACTGGGATTGTAGATAATCTTTGTAGCCATGACACAGCCTGCACAGGAGAAAAGCAAGACGCTGAAGATGTAGGAAATGAAAGACCAATTGTTTCCAATAGTCGGCCTTTTCTAGTGAAACCATATGGATGTGGGTTCTGTGGTGAAACGTTTGAAATAGAAACAGGATTTATAGAGCACTGTTATGAGGTTTGTTTCTTTCCAGTGGAAGGTGACTGCAGTGCTATTTGAAGATGTGAAACAAAATTACATTACTTCATGAATAAATGTTCATCGTTTCCAAATAAACCAACTATTAGCTTCCAACCAACCAGCTTCCTCCTTTGGCCTGGGCTGCAGTACTGTCTGTTGGTCCTGCCACAGCTGTTCATTGTTTTAAAAATTGCCTTGATGCCCGAGGACTTTCGCACTGGGGGTGCGTTTGATTGGTGGCACTGGGTAGAGGCGCTTTAGAAGTTTTGAAATACAATTATGAAACCTACCATCTATAGCAAGATTGTAGAAGTGCATTACTTTTATCTGCAACTGGAGGTGAGCTGTTGGTCCCTCGGTCCCGCTCCTCAGTTAAACAGCGTTGCGCCTTCTCAGTGGCTGGCCCCTCTACGTGGAATGGGCTCCCACCTTCTTTGCGCCTATTTCCACGAGGAAATTCACCTGTTTTCTACCGTCTCCTTAAGTCTGCTCTTTTTAACCGTGGCTGGACTGGGAGCACCGCTGAGTAGGTTTCTTGAAGAGGGGCTATATAAATTATCAATATGAATGAATGAGTGAATTTGCAGGAGTTTACTGTAAAACTATTATGGTCTTTAACATTTAATGTATTAGGAGACTTAAAATTATGAAATGTGTTACAAATGTTGTAGAGTACCATTGCTTGAGTATGTCGATGTATTTATTAAAAGGATAATATTAATAAAATGTTTGTTTAATAAAAATAAAAATAATAATAATAATAATAATAATAATAATAATAATAATGACAATTTATATGGTGCCAACGCAGCCATGCTGCTACAAGGGTGCCTTACAACTAATAACGGGCGGGATAAGCCTTAGCAAATAGGCAAGATTTAAGCTTCGATTTGAATCAGTCTACTGAGTAGGCCAGTCTGATGACGGGTGGAAGACTGTTTCTGCATCTGTTTAGTGATGTTGAATGAGAGATTTTCCACCTTCATCCATTTTATAAATTTAATGGAATTACCCTTGTTATAGATCCCTACTGCTTTCATAATTATAAAGGTGACACATGTAATCTATATTCTATAAGAATAATAAAGTGAGGCACGTAAAGTCGACGTCAATGGTCAACGGTTGAGACTATTGTCTATAGTTAATGAATGAAATTGGGTTTTTGCAGATTCTGCTACTGTCAGACCATTTAGCAGAAGCATTAGGGCTAGTGTAAGAAATGTTAATAATCAATAACACACTAAATTCTCTGTAACTGGGCCTCTTCGAAGCAGTCTTCTTCTTAACACCCAGCAGTCCCTAATGTTAGGTTCCTGTGTAAAGTGCCGTGTGTCCTCAACACTGTAGTTTAATGTCTTGTGTTCACTGTTACTGAGGTCTACAGCTTTCATTCTGTACAGCAAGAATGCAAGTCAATTTTATCCAGTAAAGTTGAGAGACCCGTTTGAAGGGTTTTCTCCAGAGTGAAGTAGCTGACTTCCGATCAATCTAATCAGAGTACTAGATGCGGAAAATTTAAACCATTTGAAAAGAAACACAATATAAAAAAACTAGCAGCAGTTTAAAGTGTTTAATAGCTTGTGGCTGCTGGGGCAACAGACGTGAACATTTCTTATGTCAGCTCATTTCTTTACTATCGCATCAATTAGCAAATTTCTCACATAAACACATATAAGCAGACAAACAAAGAGACACACACAAACATAGACACAAACACAAAAAGATGCCCATTGAGTTGCTTAATGACAAACATATTAAAATTACATAGTTAACTTTTTTATTACTTATTTAATTTCCATTATTTTGTGGTTATTGCTCTAATTATAATTATTATTATTACTACTACTACCTTAGTAATAGAAACAGTATTACAATAATTATTTTATTATTGTACTCGCTAGTGCATTAGTAAAATGTACCTGGTGCAGAATACAAAAGACATACAATCATGTTTGCATCTGTATCAGGGCACATAACCATTCATCACCATCATTGATGTTACTGTTGCCCTTAATTTAATAAGCACTGCATGCTACTTTGAAAACATTTTTACCAATGAATACAACTGAAGAGAAATAGTAATCAAGTCGTCTAAAAACTTGCAGCTTAACATATCGTCTGCTTAGAGTGCAAAGGTGCTATCTCCATTTTGGTAATTTTTGAGGAGAGCTAATCTAAACTTTTGATAGTTGTTACAAATCCAATAGTTTTTATATGATTGTGATTCATAGTCATTTTGATAATAAATTATTTCCATAGTCGGAATGTTGTAATTTTTTTTTAATTTTATGACGCATCGCTTGAAAAAATGCAAAATAACAGCTAGTGACCAGCGAAATCTTAATACTTATAACAGACAATAGCACCTTTGCACATTTGAAAAGATTTATGATTTGGAGATAGATAGGCCTTCCATACACTTTGGTTCAATAACAGCTTAAATTTGCGATTAAAAATTACCTTGTAACGAAACAAAAATATTATAAAATAATAAATAGTGATTTGTGTAAATTGCATTGATTTATTTGAACAATTTAATAGAAAATTTAGAAGCTGAAAATGTATTATCAATTGGTACGCACTCGAAGTTCGAAACCAATGGTTAAAAAGATGTTCATAATATTTTCAAAGGCACACAAAAAGGAAAAGGAATCAATATTTGCAAAATCTTAATTTATATACTCTGTGACCATATTTGATTCACTGATATCAGTTTCATGAAATTTGGATTTTACTTCAATATTTTTTCTTGACACATGAGATTCACCGACATCAAGTTTAGATCGGACTTTAATGATATCTATCGACACATGAGATTCGTCGACATCAAGCTACCATGTTTAAATGCAATAATATTTTTAGAATAATAATAAAAAAATAGGTTCTATGGTTACTTTAGTTAATAAAACTAAACTAACCATAGAACCTATTTTTTTAAACACAAACAGTGCAATAGTTCTATTTGCACATTTCAAAACTAGGTAATTGGAGATTGCCCCAATATTAAAATAGTTGCTGCGTTTTTATTTACACTGAACGATAGCACCTTTTCACAGTTCAAACATTACATTGGTAGCAATAGAATAAAACAATAAAAAATATGAAAATTTTGAGTTAGCACCTTTGCATTCTAAGCAGACGATATGCAGATTACAGTTCATAAGCAACACATATTCAATTTCCAACTCAAAACATTATTTGTGAAGTAATTGTTTCTGGTTAGTTATTTTCAAATAGTTCAGTGAAGTCATCCTCCACTGGAGAGTAACACAAATGGAAACAGTGCTCTATCAACTCCTTTTCTATTTCAAACATTTCGTTGCATATTACACATCCATATGGTTTGACATAGAAAGACTCAATACCAGCAACAGTCGAAGTCTCATTTGCAACTACCTCCATAGTTTGCTTCACGTCTGTAACAGTTTTCACTTTGTCATACGAACCACCAGTCTGTGTAGAACTGTTGTCACATAATCTACCATTGCACGCTTTCTCTGTGTTGTGGGTTTTTAAATGCCTGTGTAGATGACCCTTCAATGCAAAAGCCTTGTGACATAATTCACACTGATGTGGCTCCTCTCCAATGTGGGTTCTTACATGCTTATTTAAATTAATTCTGTGTGCAAATGTTGTTTCACATATATCGCATTTGTATGATGTTTTTTCTGTATGGATCCTCTTATGGATATTCAAATAACTAGTGCATGAAAATGTCTTGCTACATACTTGACATTTGTATGGTTTTTCTCCAGTGTGGGTTTTTGAGTGTCCATATAGTAGATGCTTTTGTGAATATGCTTTTCCACATAGTTCACACTTGTATGGTCTTTCTCCAGTGTGGACCCTCTCATGCAATTTCAGAGAACAATTCTGTGAAAATGATTTGCCACATAGTTGACATTTGTATGGCTTTTCTCCAGTATGCTTTCTTTTGTGTTTCATCAGGTCATATGAAGTTTTAAATCCTTTGTCACATAACTCACACTTGTGCGGCTTTTCTCCTGAATGTCTTCCTTTATGCACCTTAAGTTCAGAAGAAATTCGAAATGCCTTGTCACATAACTCGCATTTGTGTGACTTTTCTCCTGTATGCGTTCGTTTAAAATGTCTCTTCACTTCTTTAGAAGTTTTAAATGCTTTGTCACATAACTCGCATCTGTGTGGCTTCTCTTCTGAATGTGTTCCTTTATGCATCTTAAGCTCAAAAGAATTTGTAAATGCTTTGTCACATAACTCGCATATGTGTGACTTTTCTTTTGTATGCGTTCGTTTATGTCTCTTCAGTTCTGATGAAGTTTTAAATGCTTTGTCGCATAACTCGCATTTGTGTGGCTTTTCCATAGTGTGAATTTTCGTATGGTAGTTTAGCTGATCACTTCTTGTAAATGCTTTTTCACATAGTATACACTGGTATGGTCTTTCTCCTGTGTGTATCCTCTCGTGGTATTTCAGATAACTACTTTGTGCAAATGATTTGCAACATACTTGACATTTGTTTGGCTTTTCTTCTGTATGTATTCGTTTATGTCTCTTCAGCTCAAAAGAAGTTTTAAATGCTTTGTCACATGACTCACATTTGTGTGGCTTTTCCATTGTGTGGTAGTTTACGTGGTTTCGATAGTGTAGTGGTTTGTCTACTGGTCTGTCAAACGACAGATCGGAGGTTGAAATCATCGCCAGGGCAGATATTTGGTTAAAGATTTCTGTTCCACCTGTTCCGTTAGTGGTTTATCTCCAGTGTGTGTACTTTTATGACTTTCCAGCAGATTTCTTTGCAAAAGCTTTTCCGCATAAATTGCACTTGTAGGTTCTTTATCCAGCATGGGTTTTTATATGAATTCTGAAGTCAGAACTTTCCCCAAACGGTTCTGTATCAAATTCACATTCCTTTAGGTTTTTATTATTGTGGAGGTTCGCTTGCATCTTGAGTTCTTATACAAAGTAAAACACATTATTAAACATTGAGCTATATTACTCCTGATATATCTGTCTATTAGTTGCATGAAAGATGACGACGAATAAAAGTCCCCTGAAGCTAGCTATGTGAGTGAAGTGTTCGTGACTTAATCTTTCTTAACCTTGCTGTCCCATATTCCTCTGACAGTTGATTTAACTAGAGGAACGACAGGGAACCAGAAATCTCGAAGCAAATTCTGCCCTGGTAGTGATTTTAACTCCAGACCTCAAGATTGAAAGTCACTAGGCTAACCAGTAGAATACTGCGCAACTGCGGGTGTCCGAAATGCTGGCAGCAATTTCTTTAAGAGCAGTACGTGCACGTGATAAAATGTGTTTTAGGAAGGATTTAAACAAAAGCAAATGCACATCCTTGATTTCATAAAGAGAGATCTAAGAAATCATAATGTGCCAAGAAGCAAAGAGGACGAAGGGAAAAAGAAAAGAGATGCTTATAGTTTATTAATGTCAATCATATAAGAATGTTCAAGAGAATGCATCATTCAAGACTTAACCACAACCACACAACAACAAACTCAAGAGAACGTAAAAGTTTCGAGAATGGAAATTCGTAACATTAGAACCAATGATACACCAGGTCTTCTGGGGCGGATTAGTATATTTGCACTATATAAAATTCTAATTAGAATACAACACAGGACTGGAGAGATTCAATAATTAAAACACTAGAGAAATCAAATACTTTAATCATAAAATATCAATTTGTTCACTTCCGAAAGAAATTATTTTACAGAATTTCGAAAACTTCTCGTGGAGATTATTAAAAACTATTTAAACTGCAGTAATAATAGATGAACACCAATTAAGCTACAATCTGAACTGTTGAATTATTATTTTTTTGGTAAACAGGACAACTACTCACACCTCACCAACGCCTCTTTAAATTAGAATAAACGGAGCGTAAGATACCAGTTCTAAGTAATACCTCTACATATGCAAACTATTGGGATGATATTTTTAATTCAAACCTGTAGACGGCAATTTGTGATTCGAACACAACTGACGGCCTTTACCCAGCAGCTAAAATGGCTTCCACTCAAAAGAACATACGACAACTACTAGTGAGATTTCTCAGTCTACTGCCCTCTAGCGAATAGTTACAACTTCCCCGTAAGCGTTATCTCAAAACTTCTAAAGTACTAATCGAAACCATGCTCAAGGCACGAGCGCTGCGTCGAATCAGCGGATAATTTCCAAAGAGTAGCTAAGAGGAAGTCCGATTACAATGAGGCAGATCAAGAGACGAGGAAGAGCAGAACAGTTAAGGCGGTGTCGTTTAGGACGAGAAGAACTCAATTCAATACTCGTTTATTTGATAAATACAGGCTGTCACCAACGCAACGTGTTTACATTTTCATTGAATTGAAAAGCGGCGGATGAGATTACGAGTTCTTAAAAAATGTGTGACGACAGTTTTGAGTGGAGATAGACAGAGAAGACTGAGGAGGAGGCAGGAGGACGGGTTGTAATATTGATAAAGGAACAGCTAGAGAATCTGCGAAACCCAGAGGGAGATCGTTTCAAAGGCGTGGTGCATACCAGAGATTGAGAAACCAAATATTTTTCTTGATGAAAAGTAGTTTTGTTGTCTTGTTTTGTTTTTTGGGGTTTTCTTGGATTTTTGTTTTTGTTTTCAGAATTTCGGATTTCGAATAATAAAAATGGCATAAATAAGAGCGCCAACTCAGTTTAATTTTGTTACGATTTCCGAGATTAAAAATAATTAAATCAGTATTATTAGGATAACTTCTAAGAGAATAAGAAAATTATAAAAAATAACAAACCAAATTTTGTGGTTTTCTTTTAAGATACCAACACGTTGCACAACAAAACCAAACCATAATAATGTCAACATCCAAAATATCAGTTGTAAAGGAAGCTACATTTGGACAGTTATGTGAATAATTAATGGACACATACTACATGAACGACGATTGAATGAGAATAATTATAGTTAGTGCACTACATGAAGAATGCCATACATGGGCCCGACTATAAGCTTAGCAATGTTTTGGTTTGATGCGAGCGAAACAGGTGCATTATTATAACTCGAACACTTTGATTTAAATGCCACCATCTGGTAAGCAATAAGCAATTGGTGGCACTGAGTAACAGTACTGTGAGTGAAGGACTTGCTTAACCCTTAAACCGCCACATACTATGTGGGGTTAATGCACCCCGGACGCCAAATACTTTTTTGTTGCAATATACTATAGTATAGTATAGTATACTATAGTATACTATAGTACAGTATGGTATACTATAGTATACTATACTATACTACAGTATAGTATACTATACTATACTATACTATACTATGCTATGCTATAGTATAGTATAATATAGTCTACTATACTATACTATACTATACCATACTCTACTATACTATACTACACTACACTACACTACAGTATACTATACTATTCTATACTATACTATACTATGGTATAGTATACTATGCTATACTATACTATAGCATAGTATAGTGTACTATACTATACTATGCTATACTATGCTATACAGTATACTATACTATACTATACTCTACAATAGTATACTATACTGTACTGTACTGTACTGTACCGTACCGTACCGTACCATACCATACCATACCATACCATACTATAGTACCGTACCGTACGATACCATACCATACCATACCATACCATACCATACCATACTATAGTATAGTATGGTATGGTATGGTATGGTATGGTACATGTATGGTACGGTACGGTACGGAACGGTACAGTACAGTACAGTACAGTATAGTATACTATTGTAGAGTATAGTATAGTATAGTATACTGTATAGCATAGTATAGTATAGTAACTATACTATGCTATACTATACTATGCTATACCCGCGTTCAACAAATATGTGTCACCGGCTATTGTCGGTTCCGGCGTTCTGTCAAATTTCCTGGGGAACCGAAAGGGTTCGGTTCCGGCGGTTTAAGGGTTAAAGTCTCCACACAGTAACCGCCTAGGATGAGTTTCAAAACCTTATAATATTACTCTCCGTGTTACAAGGCACACGGAAGAGAAACCATATAAATGCCACTTGTGTTCCAATGCTTATGCACATCACAATCTAAGCAGACATTTATTAACCAACAATGGAGATACTATGCGCAATGAAAAGATATGTGACAAAGGGTTTGAAGATTCATTATACTGATGTTCTGGATGAATATGTGAGAAGTCATACCAAGGAGAGGACATACACAAGTGAATCATGCCATACAGAAATTGGAATTATAGATAATCTGTTCAGCCATGTCACAACATGCACAGGAGAAAACCAAGAGGTTCAAAATGTAGGAAATCAAAGACCACATGTTTCCAATAATCGGCCTGTTCTAGTGAAACCATACGGATGTGGGTTTTGTGGTGAAACATTTGAAATAGAAACAGGATTTACAGAGCACTGTTATGAGGTTTGTTTCTTTCCAGTGGAAGGTGACTGCAATGCTATTTGAAGATGATAAACAAAATACATTACTTCATGATTAAATATCGTTTCCAAATAAACCAACTATTAGCTTCCAACCTTCGGCCTGGGCTGCACTACTGTCTGTTGGTCCTGCAACAGCTGTTCACTGTTTTACAAATTGCCTTTATTCCCGAGGACTTTCGCCCTGGGAGCACCTTTGATTGGTGGGCACTGGAAAGAGGCGCTTTAGAAGTTTTGAAATACAATACTATTATGAAACATACCATGTATTGCAAGATTGTAGAAGTGCATTACGTTTATTTGCAGGAGTTTACTGTAAAACTATTATCGTTTTTAACATGTAATGTATTAGGAGACTTAAAATTATGAAATGTGTTACAAATGTTGTAGAGTGACATTGCTTTTAAAGAGAGTATGTCGATGTATATATTAAAAGGATAATATTAATAAAATTTTGCGTTTAATAATAATAATAATAATAATAATAATAATAATAATAATAATAATAATAATAATAATAATAATAATAATAACGACAATTTATATGGTGCCGTAACGCAGCCATGCTGCTACAAGGGCACCTCACAACTCCTAACGGGATAAGCCTTAGCAAACAGGTAAGATTTAAGCTTCGATTTGAATCAGTCTACTGAGTCGGCCAGTCTGATGACGGGTGGAAAACTGCTCCAGCATCTGTTTAGTGATGTTGAATGAGAGATTTTTCTACCTTCATCCAATTAATAAAATTCATGGAATAATTATTACCCTTCTTATAGATCCCTACTGCTTTTGTATAAAGGTGAACATGTAATCTATAAGCAATCCAATATAATAAAGTGAGGTACGTAAAGTCGACGCCAATGGTCAACAGTTGAAACTATTGCATATAGTCAATGAGTGAAGTTGGGTTTTTGCAGATTCTGCTAGTGTCAGACCATTTAGCAGAAGCATTAGGGCTAGTCTAAGAACTGTTAATAATCAATAACACACTAAATTCTCTGTAACTGGGCCTCTTCGAAGCAGTCTTCTTCTTAACACCCAGCAGTCCCTAATGTTAGGTTCCTGTGTAAAGTGTCGTGTGTCCTCAACACTACAGTGGCTGACCTTGAAGATCTTATGGATGGCATTGCTGTAGGTGTAGTTTAATGTCTTGAGTTCACTGTTACTGAGGTTTAAAGCTTTCATTCTGTACAGCAAGAATGCAAGTCAATTTTATCCAGTAAAGTTGACAGACCCGTTTGAAGGGTTTTCTCCAGAGTGAAGTAGCTGACTTCCGATCAATCTGACCAGCTGTGTCTTTGCAGAGTAGCCTACTACATGCGAAAATATTTAAACCATTTGAAAAAAAAACAGTATAAACAAAAACTAGCAGCAGTTTAAAGTGTTTAATAGCTTGTGGCTGCTGGGGTAACAGATGTGAACATTTCTTACGTCAGCTCATTTTGATTACTATCGTATCAATCAGCACATTGATTTTTGCTAGCAAATTTCTCACAAACACATACAAACAAGCAGACAAACAAAGAGCCACACACAAACATACACACACAAAAAGATGCCCATTGAGTTGCTTAATGACAAACATATTTAATTAGATAGTTAACTGTTTTATTACTTATTTAATTTCCATTATTTTTGTGGTTATTGCTCTAATTATTATTATTATTACTACTACTACTATTACCTTAGTAATAGAAACACTATAATAATAATAATTATTATTATTATTGTACTCGATAGTGCATTAGTAAAATGTACCTGGTGCAGAATACAAAAAGACATACATGCATCTGTATCGCGGCACATGATCATTCATCACCATCATAAAGCACTGCATGCTACTTTGAAAACAATTTTACCAATGAATACAACTGAAGAGAAATAGTAATGACGTCTTCTAAAAAACTTGCAGCTTAACATATCGTCTGCCTAGAGTTCAAAAGTGCTATCTCCAATTTGGCAATTTTTCAGGCGAGCAAATCTAAACTTTTGATAGTTGCTACAAATCCAATAGTTTTTATATGATTGTGATTTATAGTCATTTGGATAATAAATTATTTCCATAGTCGGAATGTTGTAATTTTATTAATTTTATGACACATCGCCTGAAAAAATGCAAAATAACAGCAATAGAATAAAACAATAAAAAAATAAAAATTTGGAGTTAGCACCTTTGCACTCTAAGCAGATGATATGCAAATTACAGTTCATAAGCTACACATATTCAATTTCCAACTTGAAACATTAACATAACATAACATAATAATAACATAATAATATTTTAATTGATCCAACTCAAAAGTACATAATTTGTGACAGATTGATCTGGGTAACAGTTCCCAGATTACTAGAGAAAAGAAATATATAAACTTAAACAAATGCAGAATACAATACCTTGGCCTACATACACATGAGTTCAAAGTTGACAGGCCCAGGAGTAAACTGCCAATTATGCCACACTCAAAAGGAGTGCCTTTCAATATAAAGTAATAAAAAAAAACAATTCGGATAGTTGAGGTCAATTGGGAGGTCCAGAAGGCATTGAATCCCGCTAAGGAGGGCCCCCTATTACATATGGAATTTTTTGGCAAGATGGCTTTCAGTAGAGCAATAAGTTACAGATTAACTTGGTTTACTGGTAAACAGGATAGTAGCCTACATAAAAAGATTAAAGAAATAAACAGATTGGATCAACTGGATGTCGACAGACAAGGCGGGTAAGTTTAGTGTGATAACAACAATCTAGCCCCTCAGATCGGGGGCAACCAATTAGAAACAACTCCACTAGCAATCAGCCAACTCTTCAAACTATGCTTAAATATATTTATAGACAAACTGGATTTAATATCTAAGGGTAAGTGGTTCCATACCGTGGAACCTCTGCAGACCATACAAAATTTACGAATATTTGTTCTAGTATATGCAACCCTTATTTTAGAAGCAATTCTAGTAGAATGTGAGTGGACCTGGGAATTTAAAGTAAAGAACCCAGAATACTCCACTGGTAACAGGCCGTTAAACGAGTGATACATAAACTCACCTATTTGGTATACCATTATTTGATCCAGTGTTAGCACACACAATTGCAAGAACAGATCCTTCCTGTGGGCTAGGTATGGGGATGAGGTAAGTACTCGAATAATCCTTTTTTGTAGCAGGATCAATTTATGGGTTCTGGTCCTATAGTTGGAGGCCCAAATCATAGCACAGTTAGATAGGTAGGGATAGACCATTGCATAGTATAGTATTACTTGTGAAGTAATTGTTTTTAGCTAGTTATTTTCAAAAAGTTCAGCAAAGTCATCCTCCACTGGAGAGTAACACACGTGGAAACAGTGCTCTGTCAACTCCTCTTCTATTTCAAACATTTCGTTGCATATTACACATCCATACGGTTTGACGTAGAAAGACTCAATACCAGCAACAGTCGAAGTCTCATTTGCAAATACCTCCATAGTTTGCTTCACGTCTGTAACAGTTTTCACTTTGTCATTCGAAACATCAGTCTGTGTAGAACTGTTGTCACATAATCTACCATTGCACGCTTTCTCTGTGTTGTGGGTTTTTAAATGCCTGTGTAGTTGACCCTTCAGTTCATAAGACTTGTGACATAATTCACACTGATATGGCTCCTCTCCAATGTGGGTTCTTACATGCTTATTTAAATTAATTCTGTGTGCAAATGTTTTTTCACATATTTCACATTTGTATGGTGTTTTTTCTGTATGGATCCTCTTATGGAGATACAAATAACTAGTGCATGAAAATGTCTTGGTACATACTTGACATTTGTATGGTTTTTCTCCAGTGTGAGTTTTTGAGTGTCCATATAATAGATGCATTTGTGAATACGCTTTTCCACATACTTCACACAGGTATGGTCTTTCTCCAGTGTGGATCCTTTTATGGGAAATCAGAGAACTACTGTATGAAAATGATTTGCAACACACTTGACATTTGTATGGTTTTTCTCCTGTATGCCTTCGTTTATGCGTCTTCAGTTCAGAAGAAAATCGAAATGCTTTGTCACATAATTTGCATTTGTATGGCTTTTCTCTTGAATGTCTTCTTTTATGCACCTTAAGCTCAGAAGAAAATCGAAATGCTTTGTCACATAATTTGCATTTGTGTGGCTTTTCTCCTGAATGTCTTCTTTTATGCACCTTAAGCTCAGAAAAAAATCGAAATGCTTTGTCACATAAATAGCATTTGTTCGACTTTTCTCCTGTATGCATTTGTTTATAATGTCTCTTCGTTTCTTTAGAAGTTTTAAATGCTTTTTCACATAGCTCGCATTTGTGTGGCTTTTCTCCTGAATGTCTTACTTTATGCACCTTAAGCTCAGAGGAAATTCGAAATGCCTTGTCACATAAATCGCATTTGTGTGACTTTTCTTTTGTATGTGTTCGTTTGTGCCTCTTCACCTCTGATGAAGTCCTATATGCTTTGTCACATAACTCACATTTGTGTGGTTTTTCCATAGTGTGAATTTTCGTATGGTAATTTAGTTGATCAATTCTTGTAAATGCTTTTTCACATAGTATACACTGGTATGGTCTTTCTCCAGTGTGGATTCTCTCGTGGTATTTCAGATAACTACTCCATGCAAATGACTTGCAACATATTTGACATTTGTAGGGTTTTTCTCCTGTATGCGTTCGTTTATGTACCTTTAGCTCAGAAGAAGTTTTAAATGCCTTGTCACATAACTCGCATTTGTGTGGCTTTTCCATTGTGTGGTAGTTTACGTGGTTTTGACAGTGTAGTGGTTTGTCTACTGGTCTGTCAAATGAGAGATCGGAGGTTGAAATCCTCGCCAGGATAAATATTTGGTTCAAGATTTCTGTTCCACCTGCGCCCTTAGTGGTTTATCTCCAGAGTGTGTATTGTTTTGACTTTTTCAGAGCACATTTCTTTGCAAAAGCTTTTCCACATTAATTGCACCTGTAGGTTCTTTATCCAGCATGGGTTTTTATATAAATTCTGAAGTCAGAACTCTCTCCAAATGTTTCTTTATCAAATTCACATTCCTGTAGGTTTTTATCATTGTGGGATCTCCCTTGCATGTTGAGATCTTATAATACAAAGTAAAACACATTATTAAACATTAAGCTATATTACTGCTGGGATCTATCTATTAGTCGTTTGAAATAAAAAACCCTTGAAGCTCGCCACAGAGGTTGCTATGTGAGTGAAGTATTGGTGACTTAATCTTTCTTAACCTGAACATAGGAGGGTGGGTGGCCAGTTGTCTTCCTTGCTGTCCCATGTTCCCCTTACAGTTAATTTAATTAGAGGACCCACAGGGGAAGCAGAAATCTTGAAGCTGGTATGGATTTTAACTCCACACCTCAAGATTGAAAGTCCAGCAGTAGAATACAGCGCAACTGTGGGTGTCCAAAATGCTGGCAGGAATTTCTTTGTGAAAAACTAGAAAGGTTTTAAACAAAAACAAATGCCTACCCTTGATTTGATAATGAGAGACTTTGGAAATCATATTGTGTGAGGAAGCAACGATGAAAGAGAAAGAGAAAAGATATGATTATAGTTTATTAAATTAATGTCAATTATATGAGAATGTCACAATTCCTAAAAGAGGGCGCATCATTCAAGACTTAACCACAACAACACACAAGAATACTCCGGGGAACCTAAACGGTTTGAGAGTGGAAAATCATAACATTGGAACCAATGATACAACAGGTCTTCTGGGGCAGATTAAATATATTTGCACTGTATAAAATTCTAATTAGAATAAAACACAGGACTAGAGAGCTTCAATAATTAAAGCACTAGATAAATCAAATACTTTAATCATAAAAATACCAACTTCTTCACTACCAAAAGAAATTATTTTAAAGAATTTCGTAAAATTTTCGTGGAGAATATTATAAACTTTTTAAACTGCAGTTATATAAGATAAACACCAATTTATGCTAAAATCTGAACCGTTCAGTTATGTTTTTGGCAAAGAGCTCAACACTACTCACACCTCACCAACGCCTCGTCAAATTAGAATAAACAGAGTCTAAAATAATAGTTCAAAGTAATACCTCTACATATGTGGGACGTGGTGGCTCAGTGGTAAGTTCGGCGCCTTGTGACCGGAGGGTTGCAGGTTCGAATCCCACTCTAGCCGTTGCGTACGGACCTTGGGCAAGTCCTTCACTCGCAACTGCTCGTGGCGCTTCGGCGTGAAAATTCCGGCAGTCTCAAGCGCCTCTGAGTAGTAGTTGACTTCGAGAGGCGCTATAGAAATATCATCTCGGCCTTTTTACATTAAATTTACTGTGGCAGCTGTTTGCTATCCAAACGCCCAGATCTATTTGTTCTTCAACAGACCTTTCACTTTTGTTATATAACTGACGGTTTATTAATTAATGAAAATCTTATTTCCGAAGTTTCCTTTACCGACCACTTAAAATGGCTTTCAATAGAAAGAACCTACGACAACAGTTACTATAGGTTAGATTGCAGAGTTTCTGCCCTCTAGCGAATAGTCACACCGTGCCAATCGTAATCGTTATTTCAAAACTTCTAAAGTGCCACTCATAACCATACGCAGGGCACCAGCCTATTCACGAGCGCTGCGTCAATTCAGCTGAGGATATCCAAAGACTAGCTAAGAAGAAGTCCGGTTACAGTGAGGCAGATCAAGAGATGAGGCAGAGCTGTTGTTAAGGCGGTAATCGGTTTGGATGAGAAGATTTTGAAAGGCGGCGGATCAGATTTAGTCAGGGTAAGAGTTCTTGGAACAGTGAGACCACAGTATAAAATTTAATAATACTGTGGTGAGACGTCAGTTTTGAATAAAGAGCCCGGGAGTGATAGCCTAGGCTAGTTAGTGGAGCTTGAGGAGAAAGGAGGACGGTTTGTAATAATGATGAAGGAATCGGAAATCTGCAAAACTCAGAGGGAGATCGTTCAAAGGCGTGGTGAATTCCAGAGGTGAAAAAAAATTGTTCAAGATGAAAAGATTTTGTTTGTTTGTTTGTTTTGGTTTAAGATTTTCGGATTTAAAATAATTAAAATGGTATGAATTGGCTCCAACTCAGTTTAGTTTAGTTGCGATTTCCGCAATTAAAACTATTTATATCAATATTAGGTCTACTGAAAATTAATAACTTCTACAAGAAGAAGAAATTTATACAGAAAAACCAACAAACGAAATTTTGTGGTTTACTTTTTTTTTAAAAGATAGACCAATACAGGCACAACAAAACCAAGCCTTAAAGATGTCAACATCCAAAACATTGTTGTAAAGGAAGCTACATTTGGACAGTCATGACTCATGTGAATTAGGCCTAATGGACACATGTACTACACATACACTGCAGTGCGGTACTTGTAGGCCTGCCTCTTAAGCTAATTGGGCGCCTTGATAGGGTTCTCCCTCCGCTCAGCGGCTCACCTCATTGGTCAGCTTCCTAAGCATGCTTCTGTCTCTGCCTTTATGCATATTGTCCTTCACTGGTTCCCTGTTTCTCAGCGCATCTCCTATCGGGTCGCTGCACTTGTCTGGTGGTGCCTTCTAGGCTGTGCTCCATCCTACCTATCTGATCTTTGTCGGCCAGTCTCTGATATTTCAGCTCGTCGACGATCGATATCTCCGCTCTTCGGCAAGGGGAGCTTTTAGTCCCTCGTGCTCGCACTGCTATTAGACAGTGTCGGACCTTTTCGGTTGTAGGACCCTCCATCTGGAATGGCCTACCTTTAAACCTGCGCATGCTGCCACTGGTAAACTCGCCTGCTTTTTGTAAGTCTCTCAAGTCTCATTTCTTTAGCTGTGGCTGAGCTGGGAGCGCCTCTGAGTAGGTATCAGGTATCTTGAAGAGGCGCTATATCAAATCCTTAGAATGAATGAATGAACAAATCGGAAATTTTTTACTTTCTTTAACGATTGCATGAAAAACATACTTAGTGCACCACATGAAGAATTCCATAGGCTACATCGGTCCAACTATAGGCCTAGGCCTAACGATGAAGAGATGTCTTGTTCTAATGCGAGCGAAACATGTATGTGAATAAATATTATAACCAACACATTTTTGATTAAATGCCACCATCTGATGAGCATTCAACAAGCAGTGGCACTGAACAACTGTGGGTGAAGGACTTGCTCAAGGTCCCTACTCATTCTTCAATGATGACTTTTGTGAGAGGCTTAAAAAGGATAAGTATCGTGTCATCCTTTCTAATTTTGATAATAGTTTAAAGCAGATAATAACTTTTTTAATGTAGAGCTATTTTTACACAAGAATAAGGTGCATGTAGGCTATAAAATAATACGGTAATGAAACCGCATTGTGAGCTGTGTTTAGTTATTATTTCGTGACGAGTTCCGTGGTAAACTTCTGTGAAAATTTCGCATTTTCTCCAGTGAAAGTTTAAACTGAAATATCTGAAAACTGTCATTTGCGCAGGTTCTGTTCTCAATAAGTTTAAAAAATACTTTGGATGAAGATATCAAGTTAATTTTTTTTCTACAGTTTAATCAGACATTACCCAGGATTATGAATCAATACTTAGGTCCATATGATACTTTTCTCAAAACGCATCACAAATGGGTCAGAGGGGTCCAAATTATATCATATTGTGCGGGCGTCCTTTATGGATGACCCCTAAAATGATCCACAAAATTTATGTAAAATAACAAGTTTTAACCCTTGAATGCTCAAGGGGGGTTTCCGACCGGACCCCAGACCCGCTTTTCCACGGATAACATTAGAACGGCAGCGAAATTGTAAAAATGGTTTTAGGACATCCTAAAGCCTTCAATTGGGCTTCGTATAATATATTTTGCGTGATTATTCTACCACCCTGTAGCCCACAACCATAGCATATACCAAGGACACCCCCAAGATATGCGGCTGATGGTCATACTGGCACATGGTTTACCAGCTCAGAAATAAATTTTTTAGCTCACGTTATTGTTGAAATACCATAAATCAGTCGATTACAAATTGAATTTGGATGGTAATCCTGGGTTTTAGCGTCGGAAATTATTTACATTGCATGAGCGATGAAAACATTTCACAGTTAAACTCAAACAAGAAGTTGGAAGATTGATGAAAATATCAATGAAAGTAGTAGCCGGATGAGCGATGAAAATATTACATAATAAAAGTCAAACTAGAAGTTGGAATTACGACGAAAATATATCGTTTTAGTGCCGATATTATTCCCGTGTATGAGCGATGAAAACATTTCATAGTAAAATTCGAACTAGAAGTTGGAAGATTGATGAAAATGTTCACGAAACTAGAAGCTGGATAATCGATTAAAATATAACTGAAACTAGAAGTTGGATGAACGATGATTATTTATTGTATTAGGCCTATTGTATTAGAACTTTTCAATGAAATAATTTCCGACGCTAAATCCCAGGATTACCATTTGGATTATACATGTAACAAGCCAAATCCCGTTAAAATATTCCATTCCTGTACCCACAACCATAGCATATACCAAGGACACCCCTAGATATGCGGCTGATGGTCATACTGCCATATGGTTTTCCAGTCCAGAAATAATTTTTTAACGCAAGTTATTGTGAAATACCATATATCATTCGAATGCAAATTGAATTTGGATTATAACAAGCCAAATCCCGTTAAAATATTCCAATCCTGTACCCCACAACCAGGCAACAACTACATGCGTACAATTGAATACCTGCGAAAAATCCCGAAATTGCAAAACACTACAAACGAGTATTAAAGTTCAAATAAAGTTTCACCAGGTGGTGCTATTGTGAAATGCCATATATCAGTCGATTGCAAATTGAATTTGGATTATAACAAGCCAAATCCCGTTAAAATATTCCAATCCTGTACCCCACAACCAGGCAACAACTACATGCGTACAATTGAATACCTGCGAAAAATCCCGAAATTGCAAAACACTACAAACGAGTATTAAAGTTCAAATAAAGTTTCACCAGGTGGTGCTATTGTGAAATACCATATATCAGTCGATTGCAAATTGAATTTGGATTATAACAAGCTAAATCAAGTGAAAATAATTTCAATCCGTTCTCCAGATATCACAATGAAAACAATGGGGTCCGGTCGGACCCCCCCCCCCGTTGGGCATTCGCGCACCAAAAAATAGCTTGGGCACTCGAGGGTTAAAGGACATTCAAGGATATTTTAAAGTAATACGGGAGGTATGGGTTTTATGTCAATTTTAAACAATATCCAACATTTTAAAGTGTTACAATAGTGTTCAGTGATACATTCAATTCCTAGATCGAAAGGTATGTTAGTATAGAGAGATTCCACTCAATGTGTCAATAAGTCAAACATGCTGAACTTGCACAGAGTTCAGAACTCTTCGGCTACAATCATAACTAATACATCCAAATATTAAAAACAATTACCCATGTGACTAAATCTTTGCCTTGGCTTCCTGTTCAGCAACGATTAAGTTTCAAATTGGTGCTCATAGTTTATAAAACTTTGAACTCTGCTCAGCCACAATACTTAAAATCAGTTCTTATTCACAAAAATTATCAGAATAATATTCAGCGAGGTCATCTGATAATCTTTGTTTAGTCATACCTAAATCAATAACCGTTCTTGGTGAACGAGCTTTTTTGGTTGCTGGAGTAGATGGGAACTGGGGTTTTGGGGGCACCCCGTTATTCCGTCAAAATACCGGGGGACGGTCTCCACCCCTCAATTTTTTTTGTCCCCACCACTCCGTTTTTTCATTGAATTAAGAGGATGCCGGTCTACACCATCTAGGCCTCCAGAGAGTGTGTGGACTCTATAACAGATCTATTTTTGGTGTACGAATTGCATCACCAAAAACCTTCAAGCCGAGCCGCTTTAAATTCAGTCAAAAAAACAAAAAAATGTGCCTTAACACATCAAGCCGCAAAAGTGTCGTTTGCTGCAGGCCCCCAAACTCGTTTGTGTGTGCCAGTATAAATTATAGCCCACTAATCGTACGGCGGTGGTGCGCTAGGAATAACGGACTCACTACTCCAACCACCTACGATGAAAACTTTTATTTTGAGGTTCGCGGACAAGTCCCAGTGCTGGTTAGTTTCTTTATTAGTTCCGCCACCATGTCGTCTTTGCTTTGACTCGGCAACTCTTTTTTTCCGCTCTTGCTTTGTATATCACGTTTCATCGTTCTATATTTTTCCTCCTCTCCCAGAATAAGTTTATATTCATCGTCGCTTATAGCTGTGTCTTCTAACGCCCGAGAAATATGGTCATGAACAGTGTTTAGCTTACTTTCCGCCAAAATACAAATTTCGTCGTGTTTTGAAGCTTTAGCAACAAAACTTCTACTGACAACATTTCCAATAATATCCAGAAAACTCGTCGCTATGGCCAAACTCTCCAGAACAATACCAGGAATAAAACCAATACCAGTGGCTAACATAGCTGCCCCACCCACCCCAGTTCCAAGACTAACTATAGCAAGGCCGGCCGAGGCCCCATTAGCCACATCTACAACCCTCTTATACTTCTTGCATAGTTGTCCCCGACTTATCGCCTCGGACCTCAGGAATGCTTCTATTTCGCCGATCTTCTGCAGACGAAATGTTTGCGACGTCGTGTCTGACGAAATTGTTGACTCCATAAGCGGTGGGTACAAAGACATAGTTTTTTTTATAGTTGCTCTATCAGTAACGTTACGTTTAACTCAATAGTTGAAGTACTTTCAACACCTCTCTTTTTTCCTTCAATTCTGAAACTCGTTTGTCCTGGAATGAATATTGCCCTAGCTGCATCAAATTGCCCACTTAGAACGTCGATTGTACGATCAATGCTACCCGCGACTGTTATAACGCGAACTGACGCATCACCGGTACTAACACCAAACATTGTAAGCCTCCAGAATCCGCGGTCTAAAGACACCGTCTCATTATTAGCTTGCAACGTAATACAGGGATAGCGTGCCGCGGTCAATGGAAGCGTTTGCCACGAACTTAGAGTCACAGTTTTGGTCGCTGTGTAAATATCGCGGCTGTGGTAATCGTCCGAAACGAAATCGATGTGGATTTGGGGAACCGCGGCTAACATATCTGCAGTGGGCTTAGGGATAGTATATCCCCAGTTGGTTAGTCCAACCAAATCATCGAGGTTGTATTTATGCATATTTGTTTCTCCCTTTTGCCGGAGATAACCACGAATCTTGTAGTGTGAGTCCGCCATTATTAAATCTTATGTTTCCCCAACTTTAAAATATGTATAGATCTGAAAGTGAGTTAAACCAAGAGTAGTTGATGATGATGGCTCTATTGTAAAGGCCGTCAAGCTATATATTTTGAATGCGGTGTCAGTGTTGATGGTAAACTCCTGCGCAGAATCAGTCAAAGCGGTATGGGGGGAGAGTAGTGGTGTAGATGAGATAACCGACGGGGTTGTACGAGTACCCCCAACAAACTGCCAATACGTGATACGACTAGCAGCCACCCCAGCAAGACTAACCTTCCATATTCGTACAGGCGTCGGGCATTCAATCTGTAACCAAGCCCTTGCAATACTACCAGGTGCGGCAGGCGTGGTCCTCCACTCACCTATTACTCCCGAGTTGAATGCCATATAAGGCGGGTAATCGGGAAGAGATGCGCTGGCTGTGACCTTAAAACCAGTTTCGGAAATGTTTTTTGACAGGGGTGGAATGTGACCGCCGTAGTTGAGAAACTTGATGTTGTTCACGTACTGTCTTACAGCGGTATCTTTACTATCTGTATACCTTTTCACCACAACAGCCTGATTATCAACGTATTGTTTATTGGCCACGTTCAAAGGCTCCGTCGGTATTTTATTTAACTTTGTCATTTTGCCGGTTACGATCCTTGTCACCTGCCCGATACTCGCCGCGTCGGTATTAGTTGTTGAGGCCCCCGTGTAAAGCCCAGTCACCCTCTTACCGCCCATAGCTAAATTTCCAGTCATTGCGTCGCCAACTTTAAGCACGCAAGCGCTCCTGACCATAGCGTCTTGTTCTTCGGCGTAAGTTTTTGCAGCTTCGGCTTTCTGGTCTGCGTACCCCCTTGCGGCGGCGGTCTTTTGATCTGTATACAACCTCACGGCCGAATTAATCGCGGTGTCCTGATCGACCGCGTACTGTCTAGCAGCAATATGTTGAACATCAACATATTGTTTGTTAACCACGTGCAACGACTCCGTGGGAACTCTATCGAGGCTCAATAGAGCGCCGGCGACCGCTGTTGACACTTGTTTCCAACTCGCTGCGTCGCTATCAGATCCTGGAATCTCTGTTGGAAGTCCAGTTACTCGGTGGCCACCCATGACTAAACTTCCAGTCATAACGCTGCCAGATTTTAGCACACACGCGTTCTTGACGATAACATCTTGCTCGTTGACGTAACTTTTTACAATAACGTCCTTTTCGTCTGCATACTGCCTAACGGAATCTCTCAGCACCTCGTTCTTCTCGTCCGTATACTGCTTGGCATCGATAAGCTTCTGGTCTGCATGGCTCTCGGCCGCGGTTGCCTTCTGGTCCGCGTACAGCCTGACGGCAGTGTCCAGCAGAGCGTCCTTATCGTCTGCATAACGTTTAACGAGACCAGTTACCTCAGAGCTTAAGTCGTCTGCATACAACTCAGCTTGTTGCGCCCGCTCTTTCGCGTACTCCGTTATTTGTTTCCAACTCGCAGCGTCGGACTCCCCCACCAATTCATCCCAACCCTCGTCTTCACTGTCAGATCCCGGAGTGTCTGTGGGCAGCCCAGTGACTTTGTGACCAGCCATTTTTATAGCACCAGACATCGTTCCACCGGTGATTTGTAAGTTGTCCTGATCTACGATGTCCGCATAAGCCTTTGTTGCGGCGTCCGTGTCCGTCGTAGGAGTCCCCACGTTTGTCAGCCGAAAACCTCCAGCCGATAGAATTCCCAACATTGCATCACCCGCTTTGTGGACGAGCCCAGCGGCGCTTATCTGCCCCCCTCCCACCCCACCTCCACCGTCTCTTCCAAATTTATCAACCGGCATTTTTATACAAAAAAGGGTGGTGGAAGTCTAACATAGGTCAAGCACGATGTCTTCAAAATTCTTTCCAGCAGCGAGCTCTCTTAGCACGGTCAGGCAGAGATGACCACATACCACATCATCGGGCCCCTGTAGCTGGAACGTTTGAGTTCTTATAGGATTTTTTAAATATCGAGAAATTTCGAGAGGCGGATCCAGCCCATAACTGTCAAAATAGACGGCTGTAGGTCCATCTATCCAATAGGCGACCCAGTGAGTACCATCACCAGAACCGGAATCTAAATTAACAACGCCACACTCCTTCTCACGAGCCACGGCGGGCAGATCATCTCGCATGAAAACCCCGCGGAAATGCGGCAGCGCCCTGGCAACTTTCTCTATGTCAAAGTTGCTCAAAGGTTTTAGTTTTTTTGCCCCATGTAGAGACCCGATCCTTTGCACATTGGACAACAGCCACCATGAGTCTCCCGCCCGAGATATAAACCGGATCCGCGGACCTGGGCCTCGAGTTCGCGATTGTGACGCGCCGCCTCCGCCAGTGCAGCGTCGCTGGCCTGTTTGTTCTGCACAGCCTTTACTACCCCAGCGGTCCCACCAGCTAATGCACCCGCCGCGGATAAACCGCCGAAAATCGCCGGAAGGAGAGCCAGTAGCGGAAGAAAGCCGCCCGATTTTGTCATCTTTTTCAGTTGCGTTTTGGTGAATCTTAGCTCCATACCAACGCCTTCCGCAATCTTCTTCAGGATTCGGGCGGCTTGAACGCTTGTCAGCGCGAGCTTATCGTCTCCGCGAAGCTGGCCATGAGTCAGCCGGATCGTGGCACCAATGCCATCGCGCGCAGCTTTAGCCAACGTTTCTTTTTGCCCTTCGGTCAGTGAAAGACCGAACGCGACATATTCAGTTTTCATTTTTGGAAAAAATATATCAAAAAGAGGACCTTATATCTAAATGTGAAAAAACCGATTTCTAGTAAACGACGTTAAATTTGCTGCCATCCGATTCAAAGCTCAGCAGTCGGTCACTGATCAAGACGGCATATGCCGTCGTATTATTTGGTACCCCTTCGTTAAAGTCCACCTTGATTTGTATGTCCTGTACAGAGGTTTTAAGTCGTTCGGATTGCCTGCGCACGTCCAGGACGAAGATCGGAAACAAATCTACAAATTCGATTGGTGTCAATTGGCATGACGATTCACGCGCGTCTATACCGCAATATTCCTCCTTGAAGTCACGTAGGGCCTTGAAAGCTCGAGAAGTTGTCCTCTTGGTGAAGTCGAGATTCATGTCAACCACTGGGTAGCGATCGGTGTTGAGCAAAGCGAATATGTTGCGAACCTGTGCATGGTCAAAGAGTGCCGGATTCTGGCCTTGATGTGCATTCTTTCCAGTCTGAAAAGCAACAAGAATCCAGCGTGGCTTTTCCGTGCCCGACTTAACGCTCAAACGCCAGGAAAAAGTCGTCGCTCGTGGCACCGCAATGTTGTCGCATTGCATGGCGCGGAATGCCACAGGCACCTTAACCTTGGCTTCAATCTGCTTCATAAGCATGCTTTTATACTCCAGAGCGGGTATTATATGCGGCATGAACCAGGAGAGTTTAGTCAGCGCGATCTGGCCATTGGCCGCAGCGGCTTCCTTGAAGATCGCGTCTGCATCCCCCTGCCGGCTCAGCAGTAAAGAGTGTTTGATCCCGTATACGACCTTGTGATAATCATCGCAAAAACCGAATACATGTCTTAAGGGAACGATGAATGAAAACGTTCCAATAGGGACGGGTTTTCCAATGATCATCAGTCGACGGGCCTCGAAGCCGATATTCGCAGCCGCCGCCGCCGCGGTCGTGTCCTTCTGCCAACACATGTTTAAACCTTCGAATTTGGAAAAATCATCGCCGTATACCAGCATGCCTTTCATCGTCGTGGCTTGCCCAGGTGACATGACATTCTCTATCTCGGTATTGTTAGCCAGGTATCGAATTTGAGAAAACATGTACGGGACAGCATTGTTGATGAATGACACCAACGAGTCTGCGATGTAAGCCGCGCCAGTTGATGTAATCCTGCCCTCCACAAGAAGGTAGCTCTTGGAAGGCTGTGTGAAAATGTCTTGGTTCTGTATGTCTATCTGTATGGCCTGGCCGTTATTAATAGCCGCGGGGTTTTGTGATTCATACTCGCGGTATTCAAACGATTCTATGCTATTGTCATCGTGTACGGCCGAAGCGATGTCTAATATTTCACTTGCCATGTCAAATGCCGCCATTATTATAGGTAAAAAAGTTCAAGCTTCAATTATATATCGCGTAAATGAATCAGTAATTTATTAATAATTACTTGATAAATGAATCGTTTACGAATTTTGATTTTTTTGCCATTACAAAATGAGTCTGCAAATGAGTTTCATTTACGACGACCAAACTTTATAGTCTTGAAACCAGAACCAGCAATGCGGCTGTTTATGTCAGCCATTGTCGGAACAACGGGTGGTGGACTCACAGCCAGTTGTTTCAAGTATTCAATGCTCTTGTCGCTGAGCGCCTTTTCCAAAGGTCCGGGTACCGCTATTGGTGCTTTTGCGCCGGCCGCAGCGCGTCTCGCTTTTACGGCATCAACAATTTGCCTGACGGCAGAAGCTGTTGTAGCGCCGGCTTTCGCCACATTGCCAACTACATCGGCAACGTTTGTGATTACACCTTTGTTTGCTGCAATGAAAGAGCCAGCTTGGCTAAGTAATCTAGGAATCCAGTCGAAAAGCCCACCACCGACGACACGACGTCGTTTTTTAACGTTAAGAACCAACATGTGAAAATTTTCAGTGTGAAAATCTACGCACTGCGGATGTGAAACCTTATAGTTACTGTCTCACCGCGGAGGTTTAATTGTTCACCATTCTGGTCGGTCAGCCAGACACGCATGCCCTGTACGTTACCAGCGGGCACAACTGGTAGGTATACCAAATTTTTCGGAGACTCAATTATCTTATAACCGGGAGAAACATCGGGAAAAAAACTATAGATTACTGGCTGCTGGCTACCATTGCGATACGATCCAGAGATAATGTCACAGTTTACCAGAATTGTGTCCACCCGGAGAATATCGACTGGATTTTCTCCCTCTTTATAACCAATGCCAAGCGTCTGAGGGCTAAAACCGAGCATTTGCCTGATGGTAGATGCGGTCATATTTACCTTATAATGGGCATTCGTTATCTTTACGAAGGCGCGTAGGGTAGATGCGTTAGCTCCTATAGTAATAGGAGAATTAAAGCTGAGTTGAGCAGTACCTGTCGGCGGATTTTGCATTTCTAACTGGCGGCCGATTTCGTCATTAATCTGTGCGATCTCGTAGCTTCCGTCGGGCAAAATGATTGTCTTCCACGTCTGTCCATTGGTGGAGCTGTAGACGAACTTGTTATTGGAACGGTCTATGTTTGGGATAGAATGATAAGATTCAAGACGCAGCAAGGCAACCTCAAAGCGTCTTTTTGGATCCAGGTACAACGGTGGTGAAAAAGCCGTACTCCACCCTGTAGTATCTGAGGAGACAACTATACTAAAATTCTCCTTAGGCTGCAAAAGTTCTTTAATTTCTTCGAGCAGTTTCTCAGAGCGATCCATCTTGTGTACTTTATTTTATGAGCATATTTCTATTTAATTCGAGTGCCAGCTCTTTAGAGATCGCACCCGAACGCAGTAACTCGTCAAGAATCGCGGAAATTTCATTGTCAAGACCGGTGTTTCCCGCTGACCGAGAGGCCACCAAAAGCTGCAACCTCTCTACCAGGGCGTTTGGATCATTGTAGTACTGCACCGCGCCGCCACGAATCAGCTGGAAGTTTTTACTTCTTCGACCATGAATAGGAAGACCAGACATCTCTACGAGCTTTTTGAAAGTTTCAATTGCCTGAGGTGAGTACATCTTTGTCTTAACGAATCGTTTCGTTAACAGGCTGAACAGCGACTCATCGGCAGGAGCTTCGAGCACGAGGTTCCCACCTTTAAACACTCTCAGTCTACCAGCAGACAACGCAATGGGGTCAACGAACAGCTCCCCCAACGCATTATCTTGTAGTTTCAGAGGAACGGCTGGGACAACAAAACCTTTCCCCTGCTTAGTGAGATTATGGCCTTTCAAAAGAAAACGAATTCGTTCTCTATAGTCTTTTAGGGCTTTAATATCTAAAGTCAGAGAGGCGACCTTTTCTTCATCTGCACGCTTTGTGGCTTTCATTCTCTCTTTGCCCAGTGTGTGCCGGTTGTACTGGCTTATGGCGTCAATAATCTGTTTCACAGCTACCGTGTCGTTCATGTCAAGGTCGCTTGGTGGTGTAAAACCGTGCCGCCTGATTGCGTCGACATTCAGATATTTATTTGGATTAAGGAGCAATGTTTCCTGTGCGGGGTGTGCCGCAATCGCTGGAATAGCCGTTTGAGCAACTGCTCCAACGGAATCGCCGAACAATGCTGATATAGGATTAAAATTAGCTGACTCTGCTATTTGCGTCGGCAAATCCTGTAAAGCGCTGGTAACTTTCTGTAGCTCTTTAGAAGTTTCTTTTTGTGAATCAGCCGTGGCTGTGGCGAGGGGTTTAAACAGTTTTGCCGCATCGTACTGAAGGTTTGCCTCTCCGATCTTCTCGTTCACAAAGCGTTCTCTCAATCGATCTCTGCGAGCTAAATAATCTTGAGTTAACGCGTCCCGCTGCTGCTTAGACGAAACCTTTGTCCACATTTTGGTTGTATATCGACTATATATGGTTTATATGTTAGCAACATCGTTTTTCTTTAAGTAATTGTTATTTCTATAATGAAGAGAGCCTTTTATTTTTAAATATATCCTTCTGTTTTATATTCAGAATCTGCCACAAAACCGAGGCCTTCGCTGGGTTGCACAACATTGGCTATTTTTAGTATCTACGCAATTGCAAACAAAGCCGATTTCTGCTTCAATTTTGATTACAAGTTCAGACAAAAAATCTGGCTGACTTCACAATCGGTAAAGAAAGCAAGTTGATTTTTTAAAGCGCCTAGGAAAAAGCTAAAATGTGGAATCGGGTAGTTTAATTTTTCCACTTTCACTTCCGGGTTTTTCTGAGTTCTAAATTTAGACGCCTTCTGCACCAGCAGTAGCCTATTTCTGACCAATCACGTGTAGAGTCTCAACCATCCACTTCCGTCATGAAAATATTTCATGACAAGTTTTTTATATCTGGGTCAACACAATGTTCAATGACCAAAATAATTTTCAATGACCAAAATTTTCTACTCGGACAAGATTTTTTTTGCAAGGACGTCGCAGCGAAGAAAAAAAAACGAAAACACACGCTGACGCGATCGTAAATGAGCTTCATTTACGTTTCATTCGCGGAACAAACAAATTAGCTGTATGAATGAAAGAAACTTAGAAAATCTGTAGAAATCTATACGTGGTTGGAAAGCCGAAGTTTGCGTTTCACCGCGTTAAAACTAGAAGTTGGACTGAAGACATGGCATTAATTTTATCAACACAAGCTGCGGTTTTAAAAACCTAAGCCTCTTATTAGAAATATTTTCAATTAGGTCTAATAAGCAGAATAAACAAGTATTGAAAACACTGCTAACTTATGGGAACTTATTACAACGTGTGAAAAACTTTGTGAGTTTAGGCCAAAATTCTTCTTCAAAGGTAGGCCTACATGTAGAAAGCCTTCCTTCGATCCATGCTACAGAATGGGATAGGCCTCTATATAAATTGTACATCACAACGGCAGACACAATCATCTTTGAAATGACAACGTCGTTAAATAAACACCGGCCACATATTCAAGTTCACATTCTATTGCATTCAAATCCATGTTACGGAATCAGATAGACCTCTATATAAATCTCTCAGTACAGTTACAGTTACAGTTAATAGGCTAGTTAAGCTATATAAGCTTTTAGTGCCTATAGCCTTCCATCCAATTGTCCAGTGTGTGTTTGAAAAGTTCCGGAAAAGAGCCACATATCCAGGTAGGCCTCGGCTGTATGCGGCCATGACCTTTGCACCGTTCAACGGAATCTTTCTGACCGCTTGATTGGTTTTTAGTTTAGTTCAACGGTTTAATTTTATGTTTGGAATTTGCTTATGGAATTACATAAATGAAGGCCTGTAGTGATAGTTATGTTCTGTAGAACAATTAGTTATAAAGTTGCCATTCATTCAGGATCACAGTATCGTAAAATCCCATTGCGTTGGAAACGAAAATGAAAGCTAGTTGCATTAGGCCTTGATATGAATGAACGCAAACGGGTTGCTTTAGCGCCTTTTTGTTAGAAACTATCATTGTTAATTAGTTTATTCAGCGACATCACCACAGTATAAATAATTACTTAAACTGTGCAACTGCCATTTGACATTTATATAGCGCCATTCCCATTAGAGATAGGCCTGTCTGATAAAATAAAGAACTATAAAATGTGGTCAGAAAAAGGCCTATGTGTGTGTTTTTAAAACAGTCGTTAAAGCCATCACCACAGTATAAATAATTACTTATATGCTGTGCAACTGCCATTAGACATTTATATAGCGCCATTTTAAATTAGCCATAGATCTCTCTGATAAAATTAAAGAATTGTAAATGTGGTCAGAAAAAAGGTCTTTGTTTGAAACTCGTTAAACCATCACCACAGTATAAATAATTAGTTATACTGTGCAACTGCCATTATTATTAATTTTTTATTGAAAAACCAAATGCGAACCGATCGATGAAGAAGTATAGACAAATATAAAAACATAGAAGTAATAATAATTGAAAAAAGGAGTGTAAATTTAAAACAAAATTAAATATCACCAGGCTAATAACCTACATCAAAAATAATAGATACATTTAAAAACTATTATCTAAAATGGCTTAAGACATTTATATAGCGCCTTCATTGTAAGCCGTTGGGAAGATTTTAGCGAAAAGCAAAAGATACAGGTGTTTTATTAGTCATGGGAAAAATGAATGTTGGGTTTTAAGCGAAAAGCAAGAGCTAATTTTTTAACAATGGAGGGTTCATATAGCGCCTTTTTTCTCATTGAAAACCATAGGAAAGATGTATCTTGATTGTTTTAAAAGCAAAAAGCTAGGGTTTTTTATTTTTTGTCATAGGCAAGATTTCAAAACAAAAAGCAAGAAGTTAAGGGTGTTTTTTTTATCTAGCCGCAAAGGAATTTCATTTGCGATATTGCGCCTTTTAATTGGCCATAGGTCTATAGAAGCGATCGAACCCGCTTCGATACTTACCATCAAAAACTTTGGACGTCAGATCTATGACTGCGAAGCCATATGGTTCGACAATACACTGACTAAAGAACTTACGAAATTCATCAAAATTCATGTCACCTGCCACAAAGGTGTCATGTATTGCTCGTAAGTTCTTACTGTCTTGGTTGAATAGGACAAAAAGATTAGCATTGTCACGGATCGCTTGCTTCGGAATGTGAAAGTAGTTTTGTGTTAGGTAGAAGCAGCTCGCTCCACCATGACGCCCCATACAAAAGTACTTCTCGATCGGCCCCTGTTTTTGTAACATGACGTCATCGAAGATTAATAGGCTCCTGACGTTTTTATCAAGAGATTCCACTGGAATTATCTCATCGGAGGAAGAGTGAAAACTCGCAATTTCTTTTCCAGCAAATTTTTCGAGTTCTGTGGCCCAGTCACGGAGAAACTGATATTTTTCTTGTCCCAGAGATTTCGAGTATAGGTACAGCCTGTCATAACGTAGGTACCCTTTATTCAACAGAAGGTTAAGCAGTAAGTTTGTTTTCCCACATCCGCTAGGCCCACAGATTATACACCGTATGCTGGATGGCAACAACCAATGGTGGTGTTTTTTCCCATCGTCGGCTTCGAGATCAAAATTTGTTATTTCCATATAGAGACAACGAGTTATGATTGTATTCAACGAAAACAATGTATTGCCTACGATGTAAGAAACACACTGAGTCTTCAAATGAAACAATCGTCGAGCTAAAAAACGGGCGACCAGCGAAGAAGGGCACCTGTGCCGTCTGCGGTACAAAGAAGAGCCAGATTTTGCCTTCTAAAGTGCGGAAGCATAAGTCTCGTGAGCGCGAGACTCATGAGCATAAGTCTCACGAGACTTATGGAGGCTCTCTACTGAATAGGGCCCTCAACGCTCTTCCTCTGCCTGAGATGCATATGAGCCTTCCATCCGGTATGTCTTCGGAAGATAATCCGGGAGGTTCTTTCCAGAACACGGGAAAATACTCGTACTGTGGGCCATACACACAACTCGATAAACGGCTGTCACAGCACTATCGCGGTATTAATCAACTCGACCGTGCGTGTCTCCACCATGATGTGGCTTATGCAGTTCATAAAGACACTCCGGGGCGTAATCAGGCAGATGATATTCTCGCTGCAGCCGCGTCTAAGATCGCACTCACCGATGAAACTCCGGATTATGAAAAGAAGGACGCCCGGCTCGTATCGGCCATTATGTCAGCGAAGTCGAGGCTGGGGATGGGTGTCAGAACGAAGGGCCATAAATGAGTTTCATTTATGAAAACGCAAACGCGAATGAATTTTTTCATTTGCGTTCATTTGTGTATGTGTTTACCTGTTTTGAAATATATAGTTTTTAGTGAAATGTCTAAGCACCTATCAACTATTTATTACAGCCCTAGAGGTTACTGGCGTGGAAAGGCGGCGGTTAAAAAACTAGCCTTAGCCGCCAAAGTTTCAGAAGCGGAAGCTCGCGATTGGCTGAAGAAACAAGCTGTGTGGCAGATTTATCTTCCCGTTCCACGCCGCATACCACGTCCTAAGTTCGAGGAAAATCGGCCAAACGCTGTACACCAGGCTGATCTCTTGTTTTTACCTCACGATAAAGTAGGCCAAAAGACTTATAAATACGCTCTCACGGTTGTTGATGTTGCATCACGATACAAAGAAGCTGAACCGTTGATCAACAAAAGTGCGACCGAAGTCGCCACGGCTTTAAGTCGAATCTATAAGAGGGGCCCATTGACTTGGCCTCGACTCTTTCAGGTCGATCCTGGACGCGAATTTATGGGTGATTTTACACCGTTGCTGACGAAGCACGACGTTCTTGTAAGACGCGGACAGGCCGCAAATCATCGTCAACAGGGCATCGTTGAACGCTTTAACCGTACTCTAGCTGAGCGACTTTTCGGTGCCCAGTACGCTCAGGAATTGCTCCTGGCTGCAAGGGGGTCATCCGAACGGTCGGTGGAATGGGTTCGCCGGTTGCCCGAAGTTGTGGCTGCACTAAACAATGAGCCGACGCGTTTGCTCGACATGAAGCCGGTTGAAGCGATGAAAGCTGCTAAAGTGACACAGAAGCCCTCTCATTCACAAACTAAAAACGCAAAAGAAATTCATTCGCGTTTGTGGGGCTTGGATGAGCCAATTCTCGGACATGACGTTCTCGTTCGATATTTGTACGCTCCCGGCGAGCTTGAGGGTGGAAGCAAACGCGCCACAGACCCTAACTGGTCGCTCACCATCCACGCTATTTTCGATGTTGTTCGGCAAGCCGGTCAGCCGGCGTTGTACCATCTGGTTGATGGACCTGCTCGCGGATTTGTACGCGAGGAGCTGCTTTTAGTTCCTATGGGCACTGAATTACCTCCCGACAGAATACTCAACCGTCGTTGATTTTGTAGTGCCCGTATGCCAGCGTTGTTATCCCGTCCGGAGAAATCCACTTTTTTGTGTCTAATGGAGAGAGGCTGATCTTATTCTGCTCGTACACTCCGATCTGGTGGTCGTGGCTTCGAATCACGACTTGTGTGTGCCGCATTTCTTCTCGTTCGAACAGGCATTCCTTGTATAGCTCGTGGTGTAGATCCTTCTTCACAACTGCTCTCTGAACGCCTTTTGCTTTCCTGATCTCTGAACCGCCCGATTTTAAGATCGAGTACATTTTCGGACGCAGTCCCACGAATTGGGCTATGGCAACTCCGTTACATTCATCTTTGAACTTTCCCACGACTTTTTTGTTCTTGACGTCGTAGTAGGGGCTGTCTCTTGGAAACTCTGAGAGGTCGTAGAGGTGTTTTTTATTCCACATATCGGCATAGGCGTTCGGAGTTTCCACCTGAAATAACAGGCTGTCAGTGTCTGTATATAGCAACTGGGCTTTTTCTCCGTACTCGTTTTTCACATCGTTGTACCAGAAGTCGTACATGAGATGCTTGCTGAGGTCAAGGACAGCCTGACCAACATATACAGGTCTGTTTAACTTGAGCTTGTTCTTCAAACTGTGAATCGCGGCGAGTTGGTCGTTGAAGATTTTGTGTGATATGTAGGCCGGGTCGGCAATTAGTTTACGAAGTTTGTCAACTTTTGAGGTCGGTACCAGGTCAACTCTGATTCGTTTCCTAAGATTCTCCATGGACTTGCCAAAGACCGCATTATTAGTCAGTTTGAAGAAGTCCTTTTCAAATTCTGACGTTGCCTTTGCTCTCAATTTCGTGTTCATCTCGATGTATGGAGCCATCCACGCCTCCTGTCTAAACTTAATGACACGATGGATTTTAGCAACTCGTAGGCCCAAAGAGTGGTATAGTTTAAGATTTCTATAATGGACCACATACCGCTCCTTAGGTCGTAGGCTTGGTACTAACTTCACATGCTTTGTGAACTTGCTTCCCAACTCGTTCATAAGCACATTCTGATAGTCACTCAACCACTCCTCCTGGACTGTCAGGGTCTCCGGTGCTAAGGGATAGTCGCTATGTGCATTGTGAATTTTCTCCGGGTACTCGAGATCGACTTCGAGCAGGAAGCCTTCAGGTGCGTCGTCTGGAGTTTCCAACACTTCGTCGAGAGTTGGACTCTCCCAGCTAAATCTTCCAACCGGCAGTGGCTGTTGCATCGCCCAGCCGTACAGGTTATTCGCGTCGAGATACATGATCCAGTTTTCTGGCTTCGTGGTATCGTAGTCGGGGCATTGCGGATTGTTGGCTTTTGCGAAGCGCTTAGATACCATCGAGATTCCACCTCGAAGACCTTTCTCTACGAACAAATGCATATCTATATCGGTGAGAAGTTCGAGCTCGATTTTCGTCTTTTTCAACAAAGCGTCCCAGGCCATTCCTGGTAAGGAGAAGTAGTTAGCCGGGTCCAGACTGTAGTGCTTCATCGAAGTGGATCTGAAGGTCTCAAATACATCGGCTAGTAGAAGTACATCCGTTCGGAGATATAAGTCGTGATAGTCGCCCAGAGTTTTACAGTCGAATTCATTCCATACTCGTTGGGCGTGTTCATAATCCTCATCAGAAATGTTCTCTCGTGTGAGCTTGCTGTAGAACGCTTCTTTGGGTGGAAGTCGATCTTCTTCGAAGCGGTTGTAATCGTCAATGTGCTCGTAACAATATACGCCCTTTCGCCTCAAAAGATCTAGTTTTGACCTTTCATTATGATTTTTTTCGTTTATATACGCCGCTGTGATTTTCAGATCCTCTAGCGACAGGTTTCCTGATAATTTATCCAACGAGCTGTTTAGAAACTGGAGACTATCAATGAACTGTAGTTGTCCAATGTTAAATGTCATGTATTTCTCCATATTGTTTGGGATGCAGTTAATTTCAGTTTCCTCATCCTGTGCGGCCTCACAGCTACCTATCGCTTGCATGATGAGGTGACTGTCATAACCTCTTAGATTGTGGAAGACCACTGGTACCTTACACTTATCGGGATATATTCGAAGTTTGAGGTTGCAGGCGTTGTGAGCGGCACCTCGGTACTTACCGGTAATGTGACAGTGGTCGCGAACTCTATCCTCTTCGAGCGCTTCTCCGCATATATGACATTCAGTAGCCTCGCGGAATGATTGGCGATCAACTGCTGACATAATCATTTTAGCTGGGGCGGCCAGCCTTTGCTTGATAGAGGCCAGCTCGCCTTGTAGTCGTTGCAGGAACTCTGGCACGGCGTTCTCTCTACGATATAAAACTGGTTTCTTCGTGCGGCCGTCGCATCGAACCACTATATAACAGAAGCTGCATGGTTTCTGCTCAGCTATCTGTCTGGTGTTGCTCTCGCTGGGGTTCATGACTGCACCTTCGATTGGTATGTTTAGAGCCTCGAAGTCTGCGTAAACGATATACGGAATGCGCATCTGTTTCTGGTGACTCTGGAATTTGAGGATATTTTCATCCTCTTTTGGCATCTCAATCCGCTGAGGCTTCTGACTAATGCCCTGACAATCTTTGATATGGGCATCCAGCAAGTCTTGTCTACAGAATATGTGTAGGCAGCGACGACATGGGTGCTTTCGCTCTTTATGATCGCTGTTTTTGTACAGCATTCGGGCCAAGTCCTTGATCCAGACATAGTGAAAATTTTCATTTTCGTCGTCGGCCAGTAGTAGAAGGTCAATATTGTGGACACTGGCCCGGTTTGAAATGTGAATTGGATACAAAGCTTTATCCCACCCGAAGACTGAGACGCTTATAGTTGGGTTTTGACGCTCAAACTTGTCGATATCTGTGACCTTCACTGGAAATTCTATACCGTCAAAGTTTAGCTCCTGAAGGTGGGCCTGATACTTAGTTGGGCGATCCGGATTTTGCCCATGACCTACTGGATACATGGCGCTTAGTATAGCCCACTCGAAGCATCGGTTATCTTTATTCTTTACATTAATAACCGTGCGAGGGGGTATATACTTTGGTGTGGGAAAATAGCTCTTGCCTCGGAAAGGCTTACATCTTGCAAAACTTAGGTCTAGCGCCACGACCCGCCTCACCCTCCACCCCGATCCCTCATTGGTGTACTCCTCGAGGAGTTTTAGTACTTCGGCCTGGGCATTTCGTATAACCCCTTGGATTTTACCCGCATTGGTAATTGGTACTGCTTTGCTTCGAAAGTAGGTCGTAGTGGTAATAATACCGGGAGCCGCGTTGCCATCGTACACATTGTCAAGGGTCGGTGCCAAATTTCCAACTCAACAGTCAACACTTGAGTGTATTTCAAACCGCCATTTTTCAAGAGCTCTTCGTTGAGCTGCGACTCAATGTTTTTCTCCATTGCACTCAAGAAAGCCAACGCATCTCCTTCCAGGCTGTGGTTTAAAGGTACTTCTGCACGAAAGTCTCTCAGAAGCTGATTGGCGAGCTGTTTGTGTACTAGAAAGGGTGGTGGCCCACCTCTATCCTTCTTAATTAAGAGTGGGTCGAATTCTGCCAGAAGGGCCTTACGTTTCGCCCCTCTGCGCTTGCGCACTGGAGGAATTGGCCTTGGAAGCAGTGGCTGTAGTAAGCGTCTTTTGACTGAATCTGGTATAGGTTCATCTAAGATATTCTGTAGAACAGCCCGAAGAGCTGGTGGCCCGGTAAACTCATTCAGCAATTGTTCAATTTTTTCATTCGTAGACAATGCCATAGTTAAAAATTATTTTATACTAATGTGGCAAACTTTTCTTTAATATAATAAGTTTATCATTTCTTTAAATGTAAATTTTGTATTATCTAGTCTATTGATATAGATGATAGACGTTTCCATTCTTTATTAAATTCGCGAATTAACCCACCTCTTCGAGCTCTGAAATATTTAGCGAAATAACCACATTTCATACACTCACCCACGCGTGTTTTTATACCCCTTCCACATTTGGCACATGGTTTTGTCCCGCAGCCGTTTCGCAGTAGTGCTAAATGTTTGAAACAGTACTCCCCAATGCACCTGCGAGAGCAGAGGGTTGTTTTGCCTATAGCGAGCCAAATGCAAAAGTTTTGCCCTAACATTATATTTTATGTATACCATAACCTGTTCATTTATTTAATTGATTATTTTTATAATTAGCTAGTTCCAGACGTCGTGAGAGGTTCTCGGCCTGCAGCAAACGACACTTTTGCGGCTTGATGTGTTAAGGCACATTTTTTTGTTTTTTTTGACTGAATTTAAAGCGGCTCGGCTTGAAGGTTTTTGGTGATGCAATTCGTACACCAAAAATAGATCTGTTATAGAGTCCACACACTCTCTGGAGGCCTAGATGGTGTAGACCGGCATCCACTTAATTCAATGAAAAAACGGAGTGGTGGGGACAAAAAAAATTGAGGGGTGGAGACCGTCCCCCGGTATTTTGACGGAATAACGGGGTGCCCCCAAAACCCCAGTTCCCATCTACTGCTGGAACTAGCTTCCTGTATCTGTGCGCTATGCTCAGTTGGTTTTGTTATTTCGTTCTCAACTTAAAACTGACCTCTTTCAAATTGCTTATCCACCATAGGTTACCTCTCTGTCTAAAGGACTGATCATCTGCATATTGACCTGATTACAGCTTGGTTTTGGTGTGCCATCGGTTGCTTCCTTGGGCATTGGACACCGGCGCAATATAAGTTACTAATTGCAATTACATCTAAGGTAACTCAATAGTATCTGCATATATATTTCTTTATTTTAATAAGGAAGTTAGTCTTTTATCACATATTACGTGTCTTGATATCAAGGTCTACTACATATTCTTCTTTTGACACTGCTACTCCATATAAAGAAGACTTCATGCACATAATATAAGAAAAATGTTTGGTGTAAAACATAACATTACACCATGTAAGCATAATTTATTCCTGCGCAAGCACTTGGCATCATGTTTTGAACTATCGAGATGATCACCATCATCATCATCATCATCATCATCATCATCATTTTACTGCTTCTAATTTTATAACCATTGAATGCTACTTTAAAAACAGATTTACCATTTTACACCTGAAAAGAAATAATGAACAAGTCTTCTATAAACTTCTAGCTTAAAATTTCGCCGCAGTGTTGTCTGAAACAAATTTTCTGCACAAAAAAATACACATTGGACTACAGTTTCTAAGCAACAAATATTTCAATTTTCTAACGGAAATATTATTTGCGAAGTAATTGTTTTTAGTTAGTTATTTTCAAACAGTTCAGCAAAGTCATCCTCCACTGGAGAGTAACACATGTTGAAACAATGCTCTAAAAACTCCTTTTCTATTTCAAATATTCCATTGCAAACTATACAACCAAAGAGTTTCACAAGGAAAGAGTCAATACCAGCAACAGTTGATGTATTGTTTGCAAATACTTCCATATATTGCTTCATTTCTGTAAAAGTTTTCACTTTGTCATCCGAGCCATCATCCTGCGTAGAACTGTTCTCACATAATCTATCATTGTATGCATTCTCTGTGTTGTGGGTTTTTAAATGCCTGCGTAGATCACCTTTCAGTGCAAAAGTCTTGTGACATAATTCACACTGATATGGCTCCTCTCCAATGTGGGTTCTTACATGCTTGTTTAAATTAATTCTATGTGCAAATGTTTTTTCACATATATCACATTTGTATGATGTTTTTTCTGTGTGGATCCTCTTATGGAGATTCAAATAACTTGTGCGTGAAAATTTCTTGTTACATATTTCACATTTGTATGGTTTTTCTCCAGTGTGGCTTCTTCTGTGGCAAACTAAATTACCACTTGTTGCAAACGCTTTTCCACATAGATTACATTTGTATGGCTTTTCTCCTGTATGCATTCGCTTATGCATCTTCAGTTCAAATGAAGTTTTAAATGCCTTGTCACATACCTGGCATTTGTGTGGCTTTTCTCCTGTATGTCTTCGTCTATGTACCTTAAGATTAGAAGAAGTTTTATATGCTTTGTCACATAGCTCGCACTTGTGTTGCTTTCCTCCTGAATGTCTTCCTTTATGCATCTTAAGCTCAGAAGAAAATCGAAATGCCTTGTCACATAACTCACATTTGTGTGACTTTTCTCCTGTATGTGTTCGTTTATGTCTCTTCAGTTTAGAAGACGTTAAAAATGCCTTGTCACATAACTCACATTTGTGTGGTTTTTCAATAGTGTGGATTCTCGTGTGATAAATTAGATGACCAGTTGTTGCAAAACCTTTCCAACATATTTCACATTTGTATGGTCTTTCTTCAGTGTGGACGATCTTATGGGAATTCAGAGAACTACTCTGTGAAAATGATTTGCAACATACTTGACATTTATATGGTTTTTCTCCTGTATGTGTTCGTTTATGCATACTCATTTCTGAAGAAGTCTTAAATGCTTTGTCACATAACTCACATTTGTGTGGTTTTTCCATAGTGTGAATTTTTGTATGGTCGGTTAGTCGATCACTTCTTCCAAAGGCTATTTCACATAGCTCACACTTGTATGGTTTCTCTCCAGTGTGGATTCTCATATGTTTCTTCAATGTATAAGATTGTGAAAATGTTTTATGACAAAATTGACATTTATATGGCTTTTCTCCTGAATGCGTTCGTTTATGTCTCATCAGGTAAGTCGAAGTTTTAAATGCTTTGTCACATAATTCGCATTTGTGTGGCTTTTCCTTAGTGTGAATTTTCCTATGGTAGTTTAGTTGATCACGTCTTGAAAACGCTTTTCCACATACTTCACACTTGTATGGTTTCTCTCCAGTGTGGATCCTCTCATGGTTATTCAGTTTAGAAGACGTTGTAAATGCCTTTTCACATAACTTGCATTTGTGTGGCTTTTTCCCTGTATGTTTTCGTTTATGCTCCTTAACATCTGAAGAAGTCTCAAATGCTTTGTCACATAACTCACATTTGTGTGGTTTTTCCATTGTGTGAATTTTTATATGGTCGCTCAGTCGATCACGTCTTGAAAACGCTTTTCCACATACTTCACACTTGAATGGTTTCTCTCCAGTGTGGATCCTCTCATGGTTATTCAGTTTATATGATGTTGCAAATGCCTTGTCACATAACTTGCATTTGTGTGGCTTATCCCCTGTATGTTTTCGTTTATGCTCCTTAACATCTGAAGAAGTCTCAAATGCTTTGTCACATAACTCACATTTGTGTGGTTTTTCCATTGTGTGAATTTTTGTATGGTCGCTCAGTCGGTCACGTCTTGAAAATGCTTTTCCACATACTTCACACTTGAATGGTTTCTCTCCAGTGTGGATCCTCTCATGGTTATTCAGTTTAGTTGATGTTGTAAATGCCTTGTCACATAACTTGCATTTGTGTGGCTTATCCCCTGTATGCTTTCGTTTGTGTTCCTCAACATCTGAAGAAGTTTTAAACGCTTTCTCACACAACTCGAATTTGTGTAGGTTTTCCATAGTGTGAGCTTCTGTATGGTGGTTTACGAGGTGCTCGATAGTGCAGCGCTTTGTGTACTGGTCTGTCAAATGAGAGATCTGATGTTCAAATTCGCACCAGGGCAGAAATTTGGTTCAAGATTTCTGTTCCATCTGTGCCCTGAGAAAACCCAGCTATAATGAGTACATGGACAATACACTGTCGGTTGGAAGACACGACGGCGTGGGAGAGGACTGGCTAAGCAAATGAAGTCGCTAAAATTTCATACTATGGGTGCGAGATAGCTAGCTTAAGAGACTGCTCTTTTACTTCTTCTTCTTAGTTGATCACTTCTTTTAAATGCTTCTCCGCATAGTTCTCATCTGTTTGGTTTAACTCCAGCGTGGATCCTCGTGTGATTATTCATAAGATTGTGAAAATGTTTTATCACGATATGGGCATTTTCTCTTGGAAGTTGTCGTTTATGTCT